>LR990950.1:4685600-4794512 GCA_905163415.1 Noctua fimbriata
ATTGCAGAGTATCTATTATTAATTATCTAATATGACTTTAATTGATCATTAGGAACTTTCACATCTAAACATTATATTAATTAAACTTATAATAAGTTTGAAAGTACCAGTCTAGCATTTCATTTCATTTACTCAATAAAGTTAAAATCATATTACACAAAATCCAATAAACATGTCACATAAAATAATAAATAACCACAAATAGCTTTTTTACATAAAAAAGAACCTGTATTAAAATGAACACATACATAAATATATTTGAACTCTATTTTAACATTTTATCTTCCATAAATTCTTGGGTACTATAATTTAATAACACTTTTATAAGAGCAATGACTTTAGTCTAGCTTTAAATACACATAGTGTTCTCGTGGACCGTATATTTTCAGGTAATTTGTTGTATATCTGTATGCTTCGATATTCTGGGCTATTTTTGTACATTTGTAGTCTTGGTGCTGGAAGTATTAACATAGTTTTGCGGCGCTCATTTTTATCTAAATTAAACAGTTTTATGTAACAAAAGTGGCAAGTTCTAATATATACAACACTTTTGTAATTTAGGTGGGTGCGCCTGTCTAACTTACGAAAGTGGATATGAGTAGTTTAATAATTAAACTGCCTCGTTGGTCTAGTGGTCGCAAGCGCGACTGCTGAGCCAAGTCCTGGGTGCGATTGCCAAGTCGGGCAGTAGTGTTATTGGGTTTTCTCAGTAGCAGCCATGGAATCTGGATCTGTGCCCGATTGATATCAATAGGCTCGCCCCCTATTACAGGGGTTATGAACATACCTGCTGAAATGTGGGTGTACTAATAGGTACGCCTCTGCCTGACCCTTCAGGGATTACAGGCGTGATGTTATGTAATAAATTAGTTAACATTCCTAAGCTTTGTAATCTGTGCAATTTCGTTGGAGTAATCAGCGGGATTGTTAATTTGAATGAAGAATTTCAGGGATATTTTAATGAGAAATTCTATTTGACAACAAGCTAGCGTGCGGCCGCGCCCGCGCCGATGGGACTTACCTTCGCGCATCGGCAAAATGACGTACCTACTTCCGTAGAAACTGTTTCCATACTCTCTGGGGAGCCTTTGGTGCATAAGAATGACGGTTAAAAGGTGTACGTTACCCTAGCAGGAAAGTGGCTCCTACCCCCGTAGCATGACCACCGTAGACAAGGATTTCTTTGACGGAAGAATCGACAAAATGACAGATTGTGTCGACATAATGACAGATTTCTTTGCACTATCTGTCATTTTGTCGATTCTTCCGTCAAAGAAATCCTTGTCTACGGTGGTCATGATACGGGGGCTAGAGTGATATGAGTGGAACGTATAATTAGTGTATAATCTGCTGTGAATGTGCACAACATAAAAAATTGGTGAGTTTTGTCGTTTTGGAAAAAAATGGAAAAAACGATTCCTGCTAGGGTAACGTTTTTCTAGCAGGAAAATTCTAATTGAATGATCGGAGAGAGAAATATTGTGCATGCAGAGAGCTCATATTTGTGTAAAAAGTGCAGCGAAAATGGAGGTTGTGCGTCTTCAGGTTAAAAGGTAAGTAAGAATAGGAATATATTTCAGCTCGTAACTATGATTTCTCGTATCTACTGTGATTTCAATATTGAAGAGCTCGTGGCAAATGTAGTTTAAAACCAACAGATAGTTGTAAGCCCTTTTTTCAAACCTTAAACATATTAACACTACCATGTTTATATATATTGGAAGTCGTAGTCTTTGTAAAACGCAACTTGCATTATTTCAAAAATTATAGAAGTCAACGTAACAATAAAAAAATATATTTCCCTGACAGCAGTAGAACTACTTTGTTTAGCAATAGTATTTTTTGGATGACACCTCGACTTTATAACCATTTACCAAAATGTATTATAGACTTAAAAAGTATGGACATATTTAAATGTAATGTTTTCCAGATGACAGCGATGCGGAGGAATACTTTGACGCCTAAGTGTCCAATTGTCGTCGTTGTTTAGATGTTTATTTTTTCTTACTTTTAGTCTTATTTTTATCATTACTTTAGTTCTTTTTAGTCTGTATATAATGTACTTAACGATTAAATACTTAAATAATGTAATGTTAAAAAAATGTTATTGGTAAAATCTTATTATAGTGTTAATGAATATTTGTGCGACAAACTCTAAACAATGTTTATTACTTAAGTTTGACATAAATTGCGTATTTCACAATGATTAATTCTTGACATTTTAGCATAATAGATTAAGCATATTATATAACTTTGACATTATTAATATATAATAATAATAATATTCTTTATTTTTCGGACAACAATGATCCAACGTGTTAGTAAACAATAAAATAACTTATTACTAGTGTTAGTACTTAAACTAAAATAGAGACATACAGAATAGATAGTATTGTGAAAAGGACTACCCCAAATTAATGTTGAGTGATTGTCCTTCTCACAAAAGCTTTAATAATCGGAGAGTCGATACTCTCCGCCACAGTTTTAAGAATGCTGTTGCCACTCGCCCACAACCTTGACAACAGCGACGCGGTTTTCTTGCGAATGACGGCATGGAAGCCGTCAGTTCGGTTTTGCGTAAACATCGCAGAAGCGCTGCACCATCGAGGCAGTCCCAACAGCATCCTAAAAATATTATTATACTGCACGCGTAGGTCATCCAGCGTTCTTTTGGTATAGTTGACCCAAAGATTCCCCGTGTAAAAGCTCTGGCAATATGCCTTCAACAGTGTTACTTTTACTTGACTGCCACACCGAGCGAATCTTCGGGCCAACATGTTACCTCGGACCGCCAGTGCCCTACGCTCCCTTTCAATGTCAACGTTGTCCTTAAGGTCGTCGGCGAGAAGATGATAATATGAAGATGATGATTGATGATATGAAGATATTTGAATGTTGTCACTCTTTTGACGTTCAAGCCGTTTAGGGTAATGTCAGGTATAGTATCTGGGCATTCACCGCCGGCCTTAAAGACAATGTATTCGCACTTCTTGACATTATAAATAAGTCCGTGCGAGGTAGCATACGCCTGACAGACCCGCAGCATTTCATTTACAGCACCTGCCGTCGGTGCCAGCAACGCCATATCATCAGCATAGCTGATACTATTTATTTTTACACCATGGACGCTACATCCGACTCGCATATTGCTGAGGTCCACGATTAGGCCGTTTATATATGTGCTAAATAGCCTAGGGGAGGTCAGACCACCCTGCCTCACACCGCATTCTAACCTATAAGTCCCAGAGAGTGCATTGGACCACCTAACAACATTTTCTTGGTTCCCATACCAATACTGTAGGATCCTGAGGACACCTACCGATACACCCCTATCTTCAAGCTCTTATTACTTTGACATTATTACTTTGACTTTAATTGACAATTTAATAGACATGTAATTTTGAACTTTAATGTATTTAAATTTTTAATTTAGGGACTAACCACGTTCCGAACTAAATGTTGCAGGCCTAGTGCAGAATATGGTGACACTAACAACTTTCCTGTTCTTCAAAACCCACCTGTATAACTACCCATATTTGCAATAAATGAATTTGAATTTGAAAATAATAACAACGGCTTGTGTCGATCTTTAGGTTAAGCCACGCTTGCCTAGGTTGGTCCGTAGTTGAGTCACCGCCCATTACATACAGAGTTTCCTCCGTGCCTCGGAAAGCACGTTAAGCCGTTGGTCCCGACTGTCAATTGTAGATCTTTGACAGTCGTTAGGTAGTCAGCGGCCCGAAAATCTGACATACAGTCTTACCAAGGGGTATCGTATTACCCAGAACTAACTGGGTTGTGGAAGTCAGATAGGCAGTCGCTCCATGTAAAATACTGGTACTCAGCTACATCTGGTTAGACTGGAAGCCGACCCCAAGATAGTTGGGAAAAGGCTAGGCAGATGACGATGGAGAAGTGGGAATAAAATAAAAACAAAAATAAAATTTCATGTTTTTCTTTATATTATTTCTTAGTATCTATTGTTACCTTACTTATATTATTATAAAGTTAAAATAAAAAATACGTTACTTCTAGTTTTTATACAACAGTTTTCTGGCATTAAAAATAAACCAGTTGCTATATACAGGAGCTTGCATGACGCAAGAATATGCAAGTAAACGAGCATGTTTGATGCAAGTTGGTAACATTTTTGACGCAAGATTATCTTGCTTTTTAAAACCATTCACTTGCATATTCTTGCGTGTTTTTTTTGCAAAATCTTTGTAGTGAAATCAATACAAAATTGTTGCAGCTATTTTTAAGTGTAAAAAGTTATTTAAAGTTAGTTTTAGAGTATTAAATATGGGATTCGATGGCATTCTTTTTTTTTATTTCATGATGTTTTGTAAATAAAATGTATTTTCCGAAATTCTTATTAGCGTTACTGGCCATTTGCAATCGTTGGACCGTTGGTGTTTTTTTTTTGAGACATAACGAATTCGCCATATTTAATATTCTCTAAACATTTTAAGGCAATAAAGCTTAATTATGAAAATCTTAGATAAATCATATAAAAGCTATCACGATAACACAGGGTGAAATACACAATTGTCAGTCATGTTTATTTTTACTTTAAAAACAGTAAAATAAAAAGAGAAAATATACCAGTAGGTACAGTTTCAAGACATTTTCTGTTTTTTCTACCATTTGGTAGAATTGTATAATTCAAAAGAGACTCTTCTGCCAGGCAAAGTTACTTCGATTTATGTAACTTTGCCTTCAATAGGCAATGTTGATTTTAGTACAAGGCAAGATTCTACAACAAACCTGACTGATAATTATACACTTTCACTGGCAATTTTACAAAATAACCCACAGCCATTTCGCGTATAGCTTGGTAAAAGTAGTTTTATTTCATTAAACTTAAGTTAAAAATGCTCTACCCGTTGCCTAATAACTTAAGTTGCTTAAAGTAAGCCCTATACACAATGGGTATATTGAAATACATTTGTTTTTCTATGATAATGTCTTGCAATGTTGGATTTTGAAATTCTTACAGTGACGTAATATTTTGGTATATTGGTACGATACACTAGGAGCGTTGCTATCATAGAGACAAAGATGAAATGTCTCATCTGCCAGGAATTACACCTTCAAAAACGGAAAACGGTGGTTAATCCTTATATTGTATGTACTGGCGATATTACATAAGAAAAATGTACTCGGAACGACAATAAATATAGTTAATCGTATAGCGCTTCCGAAGAGAAGGATTGTAGGGAATCGATTGACTTGTTAATACAACTTTCGGGGTCTTAAAGATAGACCAATATAAACCACTGTATACAGGACTACAGCCACTATGACCCATTATTATTGCGAAATAGTTAATTTAAAAAGTACTCCTTAACAAAAATAACTATAAAATAATACTCAAAGGCATAACTTTGCGAAGGCGTACATTATTTTAAATTAAATATTTTAATAAATACAATGCCATCGACTGGCAACACCACCCTATTCGAATAAATATTTTTTTAAGTTTTAATTCATTGTTTTTTTTTTTCTTTTAAAAGCGATAGTCTATGCGCTACTTTTTTGATAAAAAAAATATGCACCATAGTTATTTTATATATTTTTTTTTCTTTTCAAAGACAACAAGGGTTTTTAGTTGATTTTTATATTACAATTTTGTAAAGGTTCGGTTTTCGAATGTTTTGTTGTCTTTAAAAAAATATTACATTAAGTATGCTTAAATTTACTGATCACAAGGTAGTTGTTTCAAAAAGATAATTTTCTTTGAAAGTTGATGTATGTCATTTTATTACAAACCAGTTGTTGCAAAAATACGTATTTTTGTCTTCTATTAGTAAAGTCTACAGGGTGGAAGAGACACCAAAGCTAAAACGGTTTCCACGTATTCAGATAGAAATTTTTCATCGGTGATTTTTTTTTTAAATTAGTTTTTCATAAAAAAAATATATTAAGGAATTTGACAAATTGTAGTAGCTTGATGTGCTGGTAGTTTGGTGCGCTGTCTGTACTGTTCTATATTTAAAAATAATATAGATTTATTTTAGGTGTAATTTAAATAATAATAAGAAAAATAAGGGACCATAATGTCACTTTATTATCTTAATTAAACAACTACTTTGTTTATTAAAGTATAACCATTATGATTATACATAAAATGTCAAGCGCCTCTTCAAAAAGGTTTGGAAAGGGATGGGTGACGAGTGAATGTAATTTCGTTTTTTTTTCTAGTTTTTTTTTATGTATAATCGTAATAGAGGTAGAAACTGCATTTTTATTATAAAGTTGTTTTTTTTTTCGTTTCAGTATTTTGTACTCATATTCAAAATAATATGCACAGTAGGTACTACATTAGAAAAGTAAAATAAAATATACGATATTTGTCAAAATTCAAATGATCTAGAAAATTGGTAAAATATAAGAAATAAAAATACACTTTTTCTTATCTATCCAGTAGGATATTGTAATAATAACTGCGATTGATTACAAAATCATTTATTTTTTGTCCCTATAAAAGTTCTTTTTTTGCATTTTTGACACCTCAAAAGTACCTAATTGGTACTATGTACCCTCTCAGAAGTACAGCTACTTTTATTTATTTTTTTCAAGAAAAAAGTGATAATACAAAAAAATTGCTTCGAAAAACGATGATAAAAATATCACTTTTGTTTAAACAAAATACTTCATAAAAAATTGGACTCAAAAAAATAGAATTTTTTTTTTTGACAAATATCATATTTTTATTTTGTTTCTCGTACCGAAATGACAAAAGAAAAATATACAGTTACATTTTTAATCAGCATAAAATATTGTTCAGGTAGACTTAGAAACTTCCATTTTTAACAGGGTAGTTGGCTGCTTTATATTGCTTACGCAACCGCGTAAAAAGGAAGAGTTATGAGTTTTGTTCAACTATGTTGTGTTCCTGTCTAATCAGATGCAGCTGAATACCAGTATTTCAAATGAAACGGCTGAAATCTGACCTTTAACAAATCAGTAGCTATTTAGACATTTTGTCAGAAATTTTCAGATTCTGACTGTTTTTTATTTTGTAGCTTTATGCTACCCTGTTCAAAAGAAGTTTTTTTTTTATAAAAAAAATTACCTATATTATTTATATGTATATTTATTTATTGTGTATGGTCAATCATTTTAGCTGATATTTTAACTATAACCTTAAAAACTAATATTATAAAAACATAACATAACTTAAGAGTAAGAGAAAAAAAAATATTTTACAAAAAACTTCTAAATTTACTTATTGCAACATAACGATGTCATAGACACCAGTGTTTTTTTTTAATCGTTTTTATTAAAATCTATGGTTTATATGATATCAGTCGTTTGTGGTAAATATTTTTGTTTTTTTTTCTTACTTTCGCTTGGAACAATTTTGTTGGTAAAACCAAAAAAAAACTAGGCTTAGGTTTACGTATTTTTTACAAAAAAAAAAAATCGATGATATAGAAGAAAAAAAAATACAAATCAAATATACAGTTTTTTAAAGAAACACATACAATATATTTACTAAAGCTTTTTTTTCCGTAAAAAACACGCAAACGCACTCAATTTTAAAAACGCTAATCGAGAACTAAGTCAAAATGGAATTCTTTTTTTTGTATCACAAACAATTTTTTTTTTCGTTATTTTTACAAAAAACTTAGCTTGTAGCCTAACCTCCTTTTACAAGAATGAGAAGCTATACTAAGCTATTAATCGCAGCGGACATTCAAGCTGCAAGAAATCTTAAAGGACTGGCCTTTTAAAAGCTATGAAAATTAACTTTGAGTTCACAATTTTTGCCCCAAATAGGACATTTTTCTTAAGAAGTGGATAACACACACAACAAAATATACGTAAATTTAAAAAACATTCTTTTTTTTTCAAACTTGTGACCGTTAGTTCAAAAGGCGGACTTTTATACTACTGCACTATAGGTATTACTGATAGACAAGCTTTCACACTATTTTGTCTAGTATATAGAAAAGTGGCATGTATGTACAAAATTTAAAAAAAAACTGCCTCAAAACCTTAAAAAACAATAGAAAGCTATTTTGACATGTGTCAAACGTCAAAATTTATTTTGACAGGTGTAATTTTTGAAGAACAACTGAGGGCACAATTCATAGCTAACATTATTGAGATTGAACTTCAAATTCTGAAAGGAGATATCTTTCTACCGATTTTGTAACTGAGAATTAGTATCCAGCCATCGGCTAGCAAAAAACATTTATATATTTTTTTTATAACACTGAAATTGAAGAAATTACACTCAAAAATTAAATTGGACAAATACCTAGTAACGTTTTTTTTTACAAAAATCTTGCAGTATATTCTTTTGCGAAAAACCTTTGTACACTTTAACAATATTATTGCATGGTAGAGTCTTAACGTGTGTGTGTGTGTGTGTGTTACCATCTCGGGCACGGTGTATAGCAGGCGGGGGGTCACTGGTCGTAGCTTTTCGCTTTCCTGTCCATTTCATCGTCGTTTGTGCGGTTCATTGGGTGGTCTGAGGGAGACAGAGGTGTTAGTTGTATTACATAAAAAGAGAGGTAGATTAAGGACGTACATATCGTCGGGGATAGTGCAAATCCGCGGAACTAGTATGGGATAATTCCGCGTATCTGACAAATGTAGCTAATTTCAGTTACACATTGTCGTAGCGACTAAATTAATGATTTTAATAGATTTCTACTGTTAACAATACATAGAACACATGAATCGTTACTATTCATGTAAAAAAGAGGTCAAAAATCGTTGAAATTAAAAAAAAATCCCCTGTAAACCTACACGTAGTGCAGATACGCGCACTTTACGTATGGTCGGTTCGCGGATTTGCACTATCCCCGACGATATGTGTGTATACAAGGTGTAAACAGACCCTTCACGAAGCCGTCTACCAAGCATTCTGTGCATCAAACTAAGTAACTCTACGCGAAAATTATTGCTGGGGAACGACTTTTTGTTTTGGTGTGAAAAATAAAGTTTTACGGTACGACTCGATGTAACGCACTCAAAACATTGTGCTAATGGATGTATTGAATAGTAAACGGGTCATGGAAGTATTTAAAGTAAAGTTATAAACTTAAAAACTACTATTTAGAAGAAAAAACTTGTGAAAATGTTGGAACTTTGACCTCCAATATCTCCGTAACTAGAAGGTTCCTATGTTGACGATGTTCTTATATTTACTTTCGAGATATACAACATTATTTTTAGTATATGCGAAACTTGAATATAGTTTGTTTAGAATAAGTAACTGAATCGATTCCAATAATTTTTAAACCATGTTATATTTTTTTCCCAAAAATATTTAAAAAAGTTAAAAGTTGGACACCGAGCGACTTTAAGTACCTATCGCAATAATTTAGGTACCTACTGCCAAATTATTTTTATCAATGAGCTCAAGACGACGCTAGAGGCGCACGTTGCGTGGTGACCACGATTTTGTGCGGACAACTAGGTAACAGAACAAGCTTATAACTTTGTGACTCTTCATGATACAGTTTTGAAATTTTGTACATAGATTCTTTACATAAAAATACTAGACACGTGTATCAGGTTTCGCATATACTAAAACTAATGTTGTATTGTGTCCGGGATGTTTAACTAGGACGCGAGTAAAATCACGGGTACTAGCTAGTTAAATATTATCGATAGTTACCTTGGTGCTGTGGCATCTTAGGTACAAGCACGACGTTGCCATCGGCTGCCTGCTGCAGTGAGTACTGCTGGGACGACAGCGGTCTGCCTTCAGGGTCGCGCAGGTTCTGAGGGAGAACATTGTCGATAAGTAACATAACACGCTTGTTATCCCGGAAGGGTTAGGCAGAGGTGTACCTAATAGTACACCTACATTTCGCCGGTTATGTTTAAGTCCCATTTAATAGGGGGCGAGCCTGTTGTCATCAACCGGGTACAAATACAGACTCCACTTAGCCCGACCTGGGAATCAAACCCAGGACCTCATGGTCAGCGGTGGTGCTTGCGACCACAAGACCAACGAGGCAGTAGCAGTTCTTAGTATATTATATAAAAATCTTCTGTCACGGTGTTTGTGGACGCACTCCTCCGAAACCACTCGAACGATTTTTATGAAATTTTTTATGTATATTTGGTAGGTATGAGAATAGATCCTGAAGTATATTTCACACCGCTAGATGATTAGGGGGTAGGTAGGGAGGGTAGGGCAAAAACAGGTGCATTACAACGCATGGCGGGCATAACTAGTAATATGATATTATGTAAGCTGGGCTTGTTTACTTTTATGAAAGAACCGCCAACTAAAATTTAGAACTTAAATAGACATTTACCTGGAAAACATGTCGGTAAAGCGCCGCAAAGCGCTCCTTGACCCGCTGCCTCTCAGCGATGAGTGAGCTGTGGTCGCGCTGGGTGCGGATCTTGCGGTCCCGCACGGTGCGGACCTCGTCCGCCAGGGACGTGATCTGGTCTAGCTTACGTTTGCGGCAGTTCTGGGCTGCGACCTGTGGACGGAATGTGGGAATTTAGTGATGGGCATGTCAATGATCGAATGTCATTACAACATTACATAACATCACGCCTGTAATCCCCGAAGGTTAGGGAAAGACGGGCTTAATAGTACACCCAAGTAGTAAGTCCCATGTAATAGGGGTCGAGCCTATTGCCATCAAACGGGCGAATACAGACTCCGTGGTTGTTACTGAGAAATTCTTGATGGAAAAACCGAATAACACATTGCCCGACCCGAACCTCATGCTCAGCAGTCGTTCTTGCGACCACTAGACCAACGAGGCAGAACACCAATGACGAATGTCATTACTTCCCAGAATTATTTCCCTTCAAGCGACAATAACGAATGCTGTAATAATACAGCGTGTTTCTTTTTTCCAAAATCAATCGGCTCTGTTCCTGGCTAGGAATATTGATTTTTCAAAAATCCAATGACATAGTTTTAGTTTTCATCAAAATCCGCCACGAAACTCCGATGAGTGTTTTTCGCTATTTCTCATAGCTTCGGATTTGGCTAATCACGCCTACTTGAAAAATTCACAGTGTATAACAAGAAATAAAATGGACCGGTCAATGTGGCGACACTTGGGGGAGGCCTATGTCCAGCAGTGGACGTCTTTCGGCTGAAATGATGATGATGATGATGTATAACAAAAAATATACCTTATTCTTCCCACGCCGTCTGATATCCCTGATCAGGGACAGCTGCGCCTCACTCAGGTCGTGCTTCGACAGTCTCTCGTTGAACTCGTCCATGGGCAGGTTGATGATGTCCTGCACCTCCAGGGGTATGCCTGCGGCCACTTGTACAGGTTAATGTGGGTATTTTCATGTATAACACTCTTTTTGTGGAGTGTACAAGTCAATCTTTTAAGGGGACCCTAGACGATCAATCTGGGATCCTTTTCTCCAGATTGATCGTCTAAGGCACTTCGCTGACACTGCTTCAATAAATAGTTTGAGTTTTTTTCTTGTTTTGGGTCTGTGCCTCAGTTGTCTGTCTATCTCAATAATTTCGTAAACGTGAGGACTTTGAAGCAAATTCTTGATCCATCACTTGACAAGTTTGAAAAATTCGTTGCAAACGCAATGTATATCGTTGATTGTTGCCAAAATTAATAAATAGTCTTGGTATTGTGAGCATGTCCGTAATTGATCCGCATTACTCGCCATAAGATAAGGCAGAGTTCACTGGCGGTCTGCTACTTGTCACCCTTATGCCCTAAGTAATAAGATTGGAAGTGGTCGACCCTCAGTGTACTCAGTAGTATCAACAGAAAAAAAAACTAAAGCAAAATATATTTCTAGCCATAATGGCGACTAGTTTTCGTCCTTACCTAATGCCTTAGCTCTCTTCTCGTCGCGGGACAGGTGCTGTCCGCTGCTGGTGGCTGAGGAGCCTCCGTCTGACATGCTGCCGTCTGTGAGCCGCCGGACTAAAAGAGACAAATTAAAGTTTTAATATAATTGTCAAGAACCGAGAATATTTAACATTCGAACATTTAAAGTCCAAAAATCTTTTTCTGTAGCTAAAACTTTCTTCTTTTTTTTGCTAAATATTAAAAAAAATCACCTCAATAAGACTTTCCAATTCGAGAAAATATCTTTTATAAATCGTTGCTTTAGTATGGCATACAGTTTTATCCACCTATAATCAGATCCAGGTTCATGAAAAACCGAAGATATTTTACAGGCTAGATGAAATAACCAGCATTGTATCTAGCCTGTAAAATATCCTCTGATATATTTGGGAGTTACCTCTCTTGTCTCTGACAGCGGCGGGTCGCTGGTCAGCGGCCGCCAGCGGCGCGCTGTACGTGTGGTTGTGCCGCACGCGCTCGGGCGGCGCGTACGCGAAGCGGGGCGGCGCCGGGCTGGGGATCTGGCTCTGGACATACACAATTTACATTTTAGTCAAGTTTAGGCTGCTGAAAGTTCCGAGGTTCAACGTTAAGCAACGTTCACCGAGGATGGGTGATTATCCCTTACATACTGAGTTTCCTCCGTGCCTTGGAAAGCACGTCAAGCCGTTGGTCCCGGCTGTCATTTGTAGATCTTTGACAGTCGTTAGGTAGTCAGTGGCCCAAAAAGTCTGACAACCAGTCTTACCAAGAGGTATTGTATTACCCAGTACTATATAAGTTGTGGAGGTCAGATAGGTAGTCGCTCCATGTAAAATACTGGTATTCAGCTGCATCCAGTTAGACTGGAAGCCGACCCCAACATAGTTGGGAAATGGCTAGGCAGATTATGTCTCACCAGACGTCTGATTGTCACAAACAAGCACAAATTTTGTTTATAGTGCATCGTCGTAGTGACCCAGTACATTTTGTAAAAAGTATTACCTGTAATAAGGCATGGCTGGAGTGCGCCGTGTTGAGGTCTAGGGCGGGCCCGTGGATGTTCGTGATGTGCGGCGGGGGCAACTGCGGCCGGGGGGCGAACTCTACTGAGGGAGAATGAATACATGTTAGATTATATTTTATTTTAAGCAGTAATTATTAGTTAAGAGTACACAAAACAAGTAAGAAAATTAAAAAATCGTTACGACGTAATAAGAGGCTATCAATTGGCTACAGAAAAATCTTCAAAAATTTAAAACTTGAGAATTGCTCAAAAGACAATGTATGTGTGAGGCTTATAATTTATATAAAATGAAAAAATGTTTTTAAAACGAGCTAATTTAATTAAATTTACAATTAGCAATTTTATTAAAATAGTACATTGTATAGTCGCCAGCACATTAAGTCACCACAAACTGTCAAATTTCTCCAAATGATTTTAAACCATAAAACGTTGATGGTTAAGCTCAAAACCGAATGAGAAAATTTGACAGTTTGTTGTAACTAGATGCGCAGGCGACTGTTTTTTTTTTAAAAAACGTTACCAAACACTAGGAATTTCTCCTGTACCGTGGGTGCGTTTACAAACATTTAAACTCACATACACAAACAGCCAGACCCGGAACAACTACCTGTAGGCCGTACAAATATTTGTTCCGTGCGGGGATCGAACCCGCGACACGCAGCGCAGCAGCCGATCGCTCAGCCACTGCGCCAACCGTGCCGTCTTGTTTGGCATCAATATTTATAAAAGAAATCAATGCTTACCATTATGCATGTGCATATTATCATGGTGGTAGGTCTGTTCGGGGCATTCGTACTTCACGACACCAGGTCTGCCGACCGGCTCCAGGGCAGGCGCGGGTTGCTCCTGCGCATACAATAGAAACATATAAACATCACGCCTGTTTTTAGCGCAGAGGTGTACATAAAGAATATTCACACGTCGCGTGTTTTTTTAAGTCCCATGTAATAGGAGGGGATAAAAAATCCCATCATCATCTGCCTAGCCTTTTTAGGATGCAAGATTCGGAATTCGCTGGTTATGTTTAGTCCCATGTAATAGGGGTGGGGCTATTGCCATCAACCGGGCACAAATCCAGACTGGACTGAGAAATTCCTGTCAAAAAAACCTAATATGAATTTGCCCGACCTTTGAATCGAACCCAGTACAACCAATTATGGGCTGGTACTGCCCACTGCAGGAAAAAAGCCTTGGTATGTCTGTCACATCTTTACACCAAAACTACTGGTCCAATTTCGATTAAATTTCCCAGACAAGTTAGTTATTAATTACGCAAGTTTATTCAATAAAAATATTTACCTGAAAGCATCGTTTTCCAAACATATGGTGTTTCTTCTGCGCTTGGTGCGGCGCAGCGCGCTCGCGACCGAATGAGTTGTCGTACGGGCGGAATTTTGAGCTGTATGACAGACAAAATAAACGTCATTATTGCTTATCTCATCTCGCTGATAATGGCTAGATTGCTGTGTCATGGACAAGGCTATATGTTTCTTAAAAACAAACACATTTTGACGACAACATCTAAATGTAAAAGTCATTTTATGGATTTCCGGATACGGCTGTCGAAATGTTTTTCATTCATTTGGAAAAAGCCCTCAATTGATGTCAGAATCAATAGCGGCGACAACAACAATTGAACAATTGAAAGTCAGGTTTGGGTGGTCAACGACTGACAACGACGTCCGCACAGTTCCGCTAACTATTTTTTTCTCTAGGTGGAAAGCCTCAATGGATGTCCTGCGCTTTGGCGAGAGCGGAGGAGTCTATCAGACTCGTACTGACTAAAAACACCACGGTGTGGCCTCGCACACTTGCATCGGGGGGCAGCTGGATCTAATGCGACTTCCGCTGCCCCGGTCTTGGCACCAGTTCGCTTCCGTCACGCCTGGACGTGTTTAGGGCGAAAGAGGGCGAGCAGTTGCGCTAGCTAATTTATTTCGATCTCACAGGTTACTGACCTGTGGAACTCCTGAGCCGAGTCGCTACCATCGCACCACTCTCCGTCAGACAGGGAGGGCACGCGCTCAGAGCCCATCGATGATACGGCGCTGTCGGAAGCCGAGTCCCGCTCTGAAACAACGAGATTTATAGGTTAAAACATTTGACAGGTTTGACAGTTGACGTTTAGGAGCCGCCATTTTGAATTTTTCTGAGAAGTCATTATAAATTTTACTAAAACGTGTGTAATTTGTTGACTGTTTTTAGATATGTTATCGGATATTATTATATACCTAAGATGATATCAAGTAGCTTACGATAGCACGTAAGGGGCCATCCATTAATTACGTCACATGTTAAGGGGGGAGGGGGCCGACGAAGTGTGATATTGTGTGACAAGGGGTGAGGCGGGTCCTAAATTTCGTGACGTCACATTTCAAAATCTTTTATGTCCATAACAGAAAATTAGAACTGTTAACTCTTTCTGTATGAACACGTAATATTGCAAATTATGTGACGTCACACTAGGGGAAGTCACAAATTTGACCGCTGTGACAAGGACGGGGGGGGGGGGGTTGCCAAACATCATGAAATTCGTGAGACGTAATTTATGGATGACCCCTAAAGGATAAACGGGCCGCCTCAAATGGATTGTGGAGGTCAGATAAGCAGTCGCTCCATGTAAAATACTGGTATTCAGCTGCATCTGGTTAGACTGGAAGCCGACCCCAACATAGTTGGGAAAATGCAGGTAGATGAAAGATGGGTGTCGCTGTTAAAATGTTCCTCGTAGTGCACGTGTAGGATCTTAAAGATGTCCTTTGACTTTCTCCAATTTAAATAATATTATTTCGAGTAACAGACAGCAATTATTGATAAAAGATTAAGATTTTAGATATTAATCATTTGAACAGTCACACAATCTAAATTTTAAAACGGATATGGGTATTTACATTCGTATTTAGATAAAATATATAAGCCATCATTATTTTAATTTGTAAATCTAGATATTCATTCATAAAAGCCGTGGTGGCCGCTAGACAAAGGCCGCGACTTACAAATTGTAGGTCGTAAGTTTGAACCCAAGACGGTTCTAAACTTTATAAAGGATGTAAATAGACTCTTAACATAGCCGAAAGGCACTTGTTCTCCCCGTCTTTGCGATATGTTTTTTGTTCTAGACCATACCTGGGAACCTTCTAGTTACGGAGATATTGGGGTCAAAGTTCCAACTTTTTCACAAGTTTTTTTTTTAAATACTTGTTTTTAATGTAAGGTTTTTACTTTAAACACCTCCACGACCCCCGTACTATTCAATGCATCCAACAGCACACTGAATATGACCACACTTTTAATTCATTTTTATCGTACGCCACAATTTTGATAAAAAATCAAACAGCAATGAGGAAAAATGATGACGAGATGACTATGCGACTTTTTCTTCGCCATTTCATACAACATATAAAAGACAATATAGTAACGCTTTTTTAAGCTTTCACGGTTTGCAACAAATAAAAAAAAATATAAAAAAAACAAATAATGAACAAACACGGAAGATATCCCGTAAGTAACCATATAAGTGTTTGTCAATACATAACTATTTTTTAATTAATACAATAAAAATGGAGCTCTATCCGTACCCGTGACTGATCATATTTGTGTAATCAAAAGTCAAAAAAAAACTATATCCCAAAATGGTCCACGAAAATTTGTCATAACTGGTAAATTCATAATTGAATCAATCATTCATAACAATTACCACTAGAAAATACTACGCGCAGTGCTTTTCCATTCCTGTCGCCATTCATAGGTCTATTAAGCCCTTTAAGTATTTGTACTTATTTAGAAATAGTGGTGTATTGTAATTATAAAAGTTACTTTACAAAATACCTAAATTGGAACGGCTATCTAAATCTCCCAAATGATGAGACATTTATTTGTTCAGTCAATGATGAAGTTTTTAAATTTTTGTCTTTAAGTTAATCCTCTGTTGATAAAACATGACTTTTTGTAAATACAGCTAGTTCATCCATTTGAGACAGTCTTTGGAAATCCCTTGCGGAGGTTTTGAAATTAATCAGTCATTATAATGAGGAAAAAATGCAATAATTGATGTACGATTGTAAAATCATGCCGATTTTAAAGAAGGGCGTCGATTATTGCAATTTAGCCCTTATTACAATGAACAAAGAGTTGTAGCTACTTTGCAAATCAGCTTAGCTGGTTAGGGCGTATATCTAACCTACGCATAATTACTAAGGGGAAATTATTAATCGGGCGACTAAAAATTTAATTGGCGACCAATATACTGAATGGGCGACTATTGTACCAAGTAAGTAACTATGTATCCGGTCATTGCGGCAAGGAGAATATAGGAAGCAAGAGCGAGCGAAGGCTGAGAGAGACTTGTGGCATCCCGACTCGGACAGGTTAGGTTCGACGGGGATGGCGGGGTCTAGTGAGCGAGCGAACTAAGACCCCGGAATCCCCTTCGTGTTAGGTTACTTCAAACCCTGCAAACTGAAATAGGAGCGCCGCGCAACGGGGCTACGTCGACTACGCCTTAAATACAATCTAGTGGTTAATAACCTTGTCTTAGGTTTTTTCAGAGTCCTTGAATTATCACACTGATCAAATTGAATTGATTGAATTTCACTGAAGCTGCCAACCTATTATTTTTGCTACCCATTTTAATTATTTTTAAAACCCTAAATCAGATTAGTTAGTCGCCGCGTTAAATACATGCCATTACTAAGTAATTTTTATACTTTTGTGAAATCATGCCGATTTTAAAGAAGGGCGACAATTATTGCAATTTAATCCTTATTACCAAAGTCATAAGAGTCAACAGTAATAATTTTGCAAATCAGCTTAGGTGGTAACGGGGTTTTACTGTTCCGTCTAGCTAAAACATAATTAACGTGTCTATCTGTCTGTGGCTTCGTAGCTCCTAAACAGATGAATCGGTTTTGAATAAGTTTTTTTTTTTGTATGAAAGGTGATTTGTTGTACATACCTGTGATCATCATGTGAGAATGATTGTGGTGTGGAGCGTGGTGGGCGCTGGCGCCGTCCAGCATTCGCATCGTGTACATGCCTGGAACAAATACATAAATAACTTTATTTACTTATAAAACTTTAAAAGATGACTGCTGAGATGACGACACACAATTCAATTGGGAGAACAGCAGCCGACTTGTAGCGGTGTTACAAAAAGTGCTACAGCAACACAGTAAAAAATTTAATACAGCGCCATCTATGACAAAATACGAAGAACTAAACAACAAAATTCTGAATCGCGCTTTCAAAGTTATCCGCGACTTAAGACCTCGGTAACAACTGTCGGGCAGTAGCCCACCAGACATAACACCCGTCTGGTCGGAGGATCCTCCCTTTTCTATGGGGGATGAAGGGCTTTACACCCTGTTCGTCTACCCCTAAAGACTGATTGCCAGGTTCTAAACAAAACAAATTCCTATCGTTTTTGAAACGATGGATGGACTGTGTGAAGGATAATATGGCTAGAAAGGAGGTGTGGAGACTAAGTGAAGACTTATCAAACAACAATCCTATTCATATTATAAATGCGAAAGTTTGTGAGCATGAATGGATGGATGTTTGTTACACTAACACGCAAAAACTACTGACCGGATTTGGATGAAATTTGGCACAGAGATAGTTTATAACCTGGATTAACACAAAGGATACTTTTTATCCCGATAGTACGATCCTATGGGACAATAACCGAACATCAAGCGGGTGAAGCCGCGGGCTTAAGCTAGTTAACCTTAAAGTAAGCACACAAAAGGCTTAGCTTGCTATTTTAAATACAATTTCAAGACATAGTATTTAGACACTATTTTAAGCTTTCACGGTTTACAACTAAACTTACACTGTCACTTACGGGATATCTTACGTGATTGTTCATTATTTTGAGCTCCCGATATTTCGACGCTGTTGCAGTAGCAGCCGGCATCGTAATAAGGACTCCACAAAACCTGGTGATACTGTGAGTGTGTTTTGCCGTGACTTAGTGTCGAGTTCCAGTAGTGCGCGTAGCAGAAGACAAAGAAAGAGGGTAGGACAAAGAGATAGATTTGTCTGCTCTTAACAATTTATTTTCCATCCACCCGCATTCTCCAGTCAACCCGCGATCATGGCGCTTGCAACAGCGTCGAAATATCGAGAGCTCAAAATAATGAACAATCACGGAAGATATCCCGTAAGTGACAGTATAAGTATAGTATTTAGATTTTTTTTTACCTTGATCGTATGCAGAGATAGAAGTCCAAATGATAGTAATATCAACTTATGAATGAACGCAAAACATGATTCACCAGATTATATAACAAATATAAAGTATTACTCACACGCCGTTCAACATTTTATTAAACGCTTTATCTTAAAATTAGATAAAGTTAGTATCTATGCGCGAAATTTTGTCCTTTTTGTAAAAAAAAAGAAGACAGGTATGCTAATTCCAAGTTGTTAGCACGTGCTACGACTATGTAGTATTTCTGTCTCAGTCGCACAACTGTCAAAGAACAAGGGAAAGACAGAGAAAACGTATCAGCACATAAAGTCAACTTCTCAAAATGACAACCGGACGCAAAATGTCAAGTTCTCAAAATGACAACCGAACGCAAAATGTCAACTTCTCAAAATGACAACCGGACGCAAAATTTCAACTTCTCAAAATGACAACCGGACGCAAAATATCAACTTCTCAAAATGACAACCGGACGCAAAATGTCAACTCCTCAAAATGACAACTTCTTTGAATGTCAAATTCTCATAATGCCAATTTCTCAAAATTGCTATTTTTCACAATGAGAATCTCGCATAAGGTCAACTTCCCACAATGTCAACTTTTTAAAATGACTAATTCGCTTAATGACAACTCCACGTAGTTTCTACTTTATCAAGGTACTTTGAATGTGGTAATAGGTATGGCTAGTTATACATATAAAGGGTGTAAATAGACCCTTAACATAGCCGAAAGGCACTTGTTCTCCCCGTCATTGCAATCATTTTTTTTGTTCTAGACCATACCTGGGAACCTTCTAGTTACGGAGATATTGGGGGTCAAAGTTCCAACTTTATCACATTTTTTTTTTTTTTAAATACATGTGTTTAATGTAAGATTTTTACTTTACACACCTCCACGACCCCCGTACTATTCAATCCATCCATCAGCATAATGCTGTGAGAGCTTTCCATCGAGTCCTACCGTAAAACGTGATTTTTCACCCCAAAAAAAAATCGATTCCCAGCAATAATTTTTGCGTAAAGTTACTTAGTTTGATGTACAGAATGCTTGGTTGACGAAACGTTGGTTGTCCGTTTACACCCTGTTTATTCAACTTGCCCCTTTTTCTCATGTATAAATTAATATACAGCGTGTAAACGGACCCTTCACCAAGCCGTCAAAGAAGCATTCTGTGCATCAAACTAAGTAACTCTAGAGAGAAGAAAGAATAATATAAGAATAAGAATGCTTGGTTAACGGCTATGTAAAGGGTCTGTTTACACCCTGTATATTCAGGTATTAACAAACAAACATCCATCCATCCATCCTCGCAGACTTTCGTAGTAGGAAGTAGGATGAGTCAGGTTGTCTGGGAACAAACACAGCCAACTTACTCTTAGGTATCGTTCATGGCCTCGAACGGCATGACTTGCATCGAGCAAAACGTGCGAACGTCACATGTTCACGTCGACCGAGTGCCGTGGCGATGACTTGCAGCATGCTAGGTAAAACGAAACGCGTGTCCGCGAAATTCAAATTTTCCTAAGGGTTTTGCAATTTGTGGGTCAGTGTCAGGTTGTAACATACAACTTGTATGTTGATTATTATAATATTTTTGTTTATTTCTGTGAATATGAGGACAACGTGGGTCATACTATTATTATTATTTTTTAGTTTAGTTGGTTCCACGAAAGGAGGTGTCTAATGAGATGACGAGTAATAGAGAAGTATGGAAGAAAAAGACATGCTGCGCCGACCCCAAATGAATTGGGATAAGGGCAAGAGAATGATGATGAGTTTAGTTGGTTCCACGATTGTCTGGCAGTTTCGAGTACTTTATGCGGCCTACATAAATGTCATTTCTTTGGTATTGTTCGTCGTGTCGTTGAGCTCCTTGGATTATGAATTGAGCTACAAGATCACTGACAAATGCTTGCACTGTCTGGACAGGTCCACTCAAATCTGTGTGGTTATTTCTTCAAGAGACCATCTCAGACATGGTCCTCATATGACTTGAGCAATGTCTGGACTTTAAAAGAGACTGTGACCTCTGAGTTTGTTTCGGATTTCAGAGTAGTCAGGTACGAAACACCGGCCCCATCTAGTTTTAAAACAACATGTTGTGACATGTAAAAGAGTTTTGTAAACCAATTTACAGAAATAAATATGATTTATGATTAAAATATGATTCGCGGCCGTATCAAATATGGCTTTACATAGTGGAGCAGCAGTCGGTAGTATTGATGATACTGATAGTACTGTTGTTACTGCCAAAAGATACCCCTACGAAGTAAAAAGGCATCAAGGTGGAAGCGCCAGGGTTTTTTGCAATTTGCAGGTCAGTGCCAGGTTGTATGTTGATAAAAAATTAGTCGCACAAGTAACACGTATGTAGTTACCGAATTACAATAATTAAAATCATCAATACAATCCTCTAAGTTCATTTAATCCCATTGAATGACTTTTTCATAAAATAGTTAATGTTGAATGGGGTTATATGAACGTGGAGCGTTGTATTAATGATTATAATTGTGTAGCTACATACGTGCTACTGGCGCGATTCATTTTACATCAACATACAACTTGACACTGACTTGCAAATTGCAAAACACGTAAGAAAATTTGTTTTTCGCGGGCTACCCTCGCGCTGCCTACCCGACATGGGTCAAAGGCGTAAGTATATGTTTGTATGGATGACGCGAACAACAACTTAGTTAACTTTTATTCTAATTGCAACATAATTTCGTAAAAATCATTGTGAGTTGCGTAAATTAGGCTGGATTAGCGCCATGTCGGGTTGATAAGTCGAATCCTTGCTGAAGGCTCATTCAAGACGTAATATATTGGTTGTTATCTTTACAGTCAGCCAATCACAGCAGCTTCAGTGTTACAAAGGTCTTTAAGAAGCTCGTGTGACGTTGATAGAGGGCGGTGTTGACGCGTTAGTTCCGATTTTCGCCACGCGTCAATAGATCCATGTACAGACGTCAGGCTACTATAATCTGTCAAAGCACTGAATTGAGTTTGAGCTAAAAAAAGAACAGACGCAAACACATCAAGCTACCCGTAACTGTCAAATTGTCTCAATCAACCTTGAACCTAAAGTTTTAGCGATAAAGTTGACAATCTATTAAAGAAATTTGACAGATTGTAGTAGTTTAATGTGCTGGCTTAAAATTGACAAGTCATAGTCAGAGATCAAAGAACTGATGGATGGATTTTGTAGAATATGACATGGTTAAAAAGGACCCACTTTCTAATGCTATAATAGAGGATACCATAGGTGTTTTTTAAAAAAACATGCTGCACCGATCAGAATAAAATTCAATAAGGTAGGTAAGGAGGTTAATGATCTTAAAAATACATTCACTAGGCGGGCATTGAACCTTACGAATCATGACGCAAAAAACTTGAACAAACACTGCATAATGTTACAACATTATTACACCACACTGACTCAATAGAACACACACTTAAAATGAAATTAAAACAAAAAAAAACTTAAAAAAAGAACGAGCTGTCAAAACAAACTGTCAAAAAAAACGTGTGCGAAATTTTAAATTACGCACCTACCCTTAAATCCTTAAAAACGTCCACCATTTTGAATGAAAAACAAAAACTAAACTAAAAAAAAATCCTATTCGCACATCACAAAGTATTGGAGGCAAGTAACAACACAATTATGAGTGACATACTAAAGTAAGTAAAGTAACAAAAATATTTAATAAAAAAATAAACTCAACTCACGGTGATTCGCGAAAAACCGCGATATCGGAAAGAACTGAGCTATGGAAGTACAACAATCTTATCAAAAAGTGTTTATCTCGTATCTAAGGTTATGTAAAAAAATATGTCGACCAATCATGATTGTTATTTTTTTTTATTTACGTTTTAGAAAATTGTGGGGTATACGATTTTGATCCCTATTTTGGGTCTGAATAGGGTTCTGTTTAAAATACACTCGATTTTTCGTTATGGGATTTCCCATCGAAAAAAAATCGATTTTCCAAACTTACTTTCATAATTTATTTTATTTTAACCACTCGAAATAAAGTAAAATAGGGATTAAATAAAATAAAAAACAATTTTCGCGAGACGATCAAAGATTTTTCTGTCAAACTTTATTATTTGTTTTTTTTTTTGAGATTTCCAAAATCAAACGGCTGCCTTTAATTACTTGTCAATACTTGTTTTTTTTTTGCTTTATCTATGCCAAAAAGTCTAGCCTACTATGAAAACATGATCAGTCATTTTGCGAATAAAAATTAAGTACTCGCAACCGGCGTACGTGTATGAGCACATGTATGAACGTGGATGAGGCAAGAGGAGTTTGTAAGGATCGTAGCAGGTGGCGATCTGTAGTTTCTGCCTACCCCCATGTGCAACAGGTGTGAGTTTATGTAACGATAAAAATAACTAGTTTTTGCCCGCGTCTTAGCTCGCGTTATGCCCGGAAATTATCGCACGGGAACGTTTTATACTACAGGGTGTAAACAGACCCTTCACGAAGCCGTCAACCAAGCATTCTGTACATCAAACTAAGTAACTTTACGCAAAAATTATTGCTGGGAAACGACTTTTTTTTTGGGGTGAAAAATCACGTTTTACGGTAGGACTCGATGGAAAGCACTCAAAGCATTGTGCTGATGGATGGATTGAATAGTTCGGGGGTCGTGGAGGTGTTTAAAGTAAAAACCTTACATTAAAAACAGGTTTAAAAAAAAAACTTGTGAAAAAGTTGGAACTTTGACCCCCAATATCTCCGTAACTAGAAGGTTCCCAGGTATGGTCGTAATGACGGGAGGAACAAGTGCCTTTCGGCTTCGTTAAGGGTCTTAATACACTCTTTAGTAACTATCGAAAAAGTCGGATTCTCAGTCAGTTTCTCCGAAAAAAATCTATACCCGTCATGATGACACGCCATTTTATTATCTATGGTAAATTACATTTTATTTATTTTGTATTTTTTTCGTCTTTTATCTGTGTTTATGACGTTGAACCTACGTATGATCATAATCTGACATAGATACAGTGCTGTAGTCATTTACAGTTAATTTTATCGCTAAAAACTAATCTTATTTTTAGGTGAATAAAGTTCACTATAATTTTGACAGACTGGACAGTGAGAGCATAGTAATAACGACCTTATTGCTAAGAGAATTAAGATTAATGTGATTTTGGCAGCTAGGCAAGGGCTTGGCTAGCATAATTGTAGACTGGCTTAGAGACAATGATATGAAACATAACATCACGCCTGTAATCGCCAAAGGGTTAAGCAAAACTGTGCTTAATAGTACACATACATTTCGCCAGTTATGTTTAATTTCCAAGTAATAGAGGGCGAGCATATTGCCATCAACCGGGCACAAATCCATACTCCATGACTGCTACTGAAAAATTCCTGAAAGAAAATTCCAATAACAATTTACCCGACTCAAGAATCGAACCTCCTAACGCTCAGCAGTCACGATTGTGATCACTAGACCAACATAATAATATAACATCACGCCGGCTTTTCGCAGAAGATTAGGCAGACTGCATAACGTGGGACTTAAACATAAATAGCGCAAAGTGGGTGTAGTATTAGATAGGCCTCTGCTAAACCATTCCGGGATTACAGGCGTGATGTTATGATGTATCTATACACGGTTAGATTAGAAGCCGACCTCAGCAGATTTGGGAATAGAGGATAAACTTAATCTGGCCTACATCATGGTTATCGATAGCTTAAGTTTTCTGCAACGACTCATTACTTTACAGAATTCTAGTATCGCCATATTTGATGTACAGGTATCAGACCCAATTGATTATCACAGTAATAAGTCCAGACAAAATGGACTGTCATGGTGACAGTTTTCTGATTTTGAATCTAGAAGGCCGAGCCCCCAAATCAATACTTCACTACATAGTATAAAACAAAGTCGCTTCCCGCTGTCTGTCCCTATGTATGCTTAGGTCTTTAAAACTACTCAACGGATTTTGATGCGGTTTTCAGTTATAGATAGAGTGATTCAAGAGGAAGGTTTATATATATATACAACATTAGTTTTAGTATATGCGAAACCTGATACACGTGTCTAGTATTTTTATGTAATTAGTATGATACAGTTTTGAAACTTTGTACATAGATTATGTACAAAGTTTCAAAACTGTATCATGAAAAATCAAAAAGTTATAAGCTTGTTCTGTTACCTAGTTGTCCGCACAAAAACGCGGTCACCGCGCAACGCGCGCCTCCAGCGTCGTCTTGAGCTTATTGATAATAATAATTTGGCAGTAGGTACCTAAATTATTGCGATAGGTACTTAAAGTCGCTCGGTGTCCAACTTTTAACTTTTTAAAATATTTTTGGGAAAAAATATAACATGGTTTAAAAATGATTGGAATCGATTCAGTTACTTATTCTGAACAAACTATATTCAGGTTTCGCATATACTAAAAATAATGTTGTATATTGCACCCGTGAGAGTCGCTAGTAATATTAAAAAACTGCAAAGTTTAAAGTTTACTTGCACGGTAGCTACCGTGCATGTACGAACTTGCACGACATATGCACGTGCATTCGTGCGTGCACGAAATGATGAAACCTATTTTGAGAGATAAAGACCGGGCGAATGATGAAATTCAGCAAACCTCTTACCAATATGTATGTAGCAATTTCTGAAAATTAAAAGCATATTCGTATTAAGCCAGAATTCTTACCATCATAGTATTTATAATATCTGTTCAGATATTCCACCGGATCCGGATAGTACAGAGGGCTTCGCATATACGGCGCCATTGCGAAAAATGGCTGCGCGTATGCAAAGTTCGCTACTCTCAAATCCATCTTGAATCCTCAAAAATCTTTTCAATATTTATTCTTTATCTTTCTTTATATATAAAATATATATCTTCGTTTATTCTTTCGTATATCTTCGCAAATATTTCGGCGTTATCGTTAAATAATTTCGTTTGATTACTCAGTCGCCATTTCCACCACGGAATTTCCCGTGACGCGGGCAAGTAACAAATATGCAAATACTAAGCTCTGTTGATCTTAATATAAACAGTAAACCATTGTGTTTTATCTAAAACTAATATTAGATAACTTTCAAGGATCAAAAAATAGTCTGTATTTGAAAGAGTATAAACAAAAGTTGTATCTTTTAAGAACTGAAGTTGACACTTTTATCAGGGAGTCGCAGGTCGTTCTTTGTCTCCGTAAGGCCATACAGTATCTACACATGCATAGACTACATTCACTATGCTCCTTTCTGCTCTTTACTGCACTTTTGCGGAAGAATGGCATGAGTACTCCTTTGCAAACGAGAAAGTTCAAAAATACAACTGTCAATGTCAAAAAATTGGCGCGCAAACTAATGTCACTTCACTGTCAGTTCTTTTTTTTCTTAAAAGTTCAAAATCACAGTTTTTCTTTTTGTTACAATAACAGTTCTAATTCGAATGTTTATTTTAAGTTTTAATTGATCACTTGTTCACTTAACAATGTTGAACCTCATCACAAAGAGTCTGTACACATATGAGTAGATTCCCATGTTTATTTTATAACTTGCGTCAATACATTTCAAATACACACATTCTGTATCAACAGCCTTTTGTGAAACGTTCCAGCAAATTGATTATGAATTTATAATCTTTTAAACTCTTTATCAACGTCCACGTTGAAAGAAAAAACCTGATACAACCGTTTTTTTTATCTTCAGATATGAAAAACTCTTTAAAACGAAACTAATCACCAAAAAAACAACACCACTGACGTTTATACTTTTTTACTTTAAACGCACAAAGCAAAGGAATATCACTGCACAGCCTCAAACTTCAAATGATTACATCTTTCAAATGTTACGCCTAATAAACTCTCGTTGAATCAACACTGATATCTTATTTACTCCGTAAATAGAGTTTAATTTTAGATCGCTTGACAATTCGTATATCTTCGGCCATTATCGTGTATCACCGACGAAGTTATACAAGTGACTAACGAATTTTTTTTAAGACTATTACGTCATCTAGGTCAGAATATCGATAAGAAACGATTATTTGCTACATTTATTTGTAGTTTCCGTTTGGAACAGCTGTTTTATTTTAAAGATAATGAAGAAGCTATGGTCGAGGAAAATGTCGTGAGGAAAGTTTTGAGTATGAATGTTGATGGCTGTAAGAGCAGACCCCAAATAAGGGCAGGACAATGATCATGATGACAGCGTGACGTCTGACAGGCGAGAATGGAAGACAAACCCGTGTCGCGTCAACCCCAAGTAGGCAGGTCAGATAGGCAGTCGCTCCATGTAAAATACTGGTATGCAGCTAGCTGGAAGCCTACCTCAACATAGTTAGTACCGGCTAGGTAGATAACAATGGCAAATAATCTTCATACCATTCAATAAATCATTTTAAAACGTATCTTCAGCCACGGTTAAGAATTAATGATTATGGTATCATCATCATTCTCTTGCCCTTATCCCAATGTATATGGGGTCGGCGCAGCATGTCTTCTTCTTCCATATTTCTCTGTTACTCGTCATCTCAGCAGTCACCTCCTTTCTAGCCATATCACCCTTCACACAGTCCATCCATCGTTTCTTAAGTCATATATACATACTAGCTGACCCGGCAACTTCTTCTGCGTTCGGATTTTCCCCGTTTTTGCAATCTTTTTCATAAATGCTCCGCTCGTTTTGGTCGTAGCGTGATGTGGTGTAGCCTATAACCTTCCTCGATAAATGGGCTATCAAACACTAAAAGAATTTTTCAATTCGATCCAGTAGTTCCTGAGATTAGCGCGTTCAAGCAAACAAACAAACTCTTCAGCTTTATAATATTATAATAGTATAGATAATAAAATTGTAACAGGCCGATGTCTGTACATTGAAGATATTGAAAAAAAAAATACACGGGGGCTTTATTAGAGCATCGGAAGCCAAAACAACAGTTTTTATAATTTTTGTCTGTCTGTCTTTCTGTCTGTATATTTGTACGCGCATCACGCAAAAACTACTGCATGGATTTGAACGTAGTTTTCACCGCTCTACTGCTAGATGCTTAACTTAAAAAATAGGCTATATTAAATATAGTTTTGGACCCGATAAGTGGCGCTGTGCGAAGAAAGGGCGGGGCGCTAGTCATTAACAACTAAGTAAATAGAGAATAATATCATGTGAGAGTCAGACTACCAAAATGTAGAGTAAATAAATGACACATGATAAAGACTCCACCATTTTGAATTAAATTCTTTATCTACCAACTTATGTACATAAATAAGATAGTATGTAGATAAAGTAGTATTATGTACAGTCATTATTTTTTCAGGGAAAATTATCATGAAACATTGTAATATACTTAAACGATATACGTATGTCACTGCGATAAGATTGAATCTGTTGTTTTGCGTTATATCTATATACATAACATCACGCCTGTAATCACTGAGGGGGTAGGCAGGGGTGTACCGAGTAGTACACCCACAGTTCGCCATATTTAAGTCCCTTGAAATTAGGCAAAGCCTGTAGCCATCAACAAGGCACAAATCCAGGCTGCTACTTAGAATTCCTGATTGAAAAACCCAATAATACTTTGCTCGACCCGGGAATCGAACGTAGAGCGTCATGCTCAGCAGTCGTGCTTGAGGCCACTAGACCAACGAAGCAGTTTGGTACGGTGATATGAATAAATCTAGTGTTTTTGCTAGTTATCTATGTTTAGTTCTAGAAGTTTTCGATATTGGACAATGGTTATCGCTATTTAGACAGCTGCTGGGTTTTCCAATCGACAATCTACCTACTGGATAATGTTTATCGTTAATAGTGCTGCAGACATGCTGAACTTATTTATATATTTATTTAACAACTACTAGTTATATAAGGTCTATCTTTTCATACACGAAATATTTTAAGAGTAACTTCTATAAGTAGTAAAGTCGCCATAGCAACGAAAAAAAAAATTATCTGAGTGTTTTTTTTTTACGAAATTATTATAATTCTAAATTTTTTTGAGAATTTTTGCATAAAACCTTTACTCCCATTTTCTAACAATGACAGTAGGTAAATACGACGTAGTAAACTAGCGTAATGGATGTTCAAAAATGAGGAGCCGGTATGTATTTTGGGGGTCAAGTAATTTTAAATTTTCTAAAAATATACTCAGATAAAAAAAAATCCCTTGAAATGGCTTCGTTATAGCCGTTAGATGATTCTCTGAAAATATTTTGTGTATGAATAGTTAGATCTTATATAGGGTGACTGATAATTAGTGACCGATACTTAAACACGTGATTGTACTCATGATAACAAAAAAACTTTCCCAAAGAAACATTTTTTTTAATACTCATTCAATTTTATCACAATAACACAACAGTCGTATGAAATTCGCACGCGCGCCTTTTACCTATCAGCTGTTAGCTACGTGACGCCGTTCTATCTCATTACTATCGTACCGTGCAACAGTGGGTAGGCAGAGTCATGCGGCTAGCAGCTGATAGATCACAGGCGCGCGCGCGTGAATCTCATACGGCTGTTGTTTTATTGTGGTAACATTGAATGAGAATTAAAAAAATGTTTCTTTGGGAAAGTTGTTTGTTATCATGAGTATAATCACGTGTTTAAGAATCGGTCACTAATTACCAGTCACCCTATAGTCGCGGATAACTTTAACTGCGCGATTAAGAATGTTGATAATAGTTCTTCATTTATGTCATAGATGGCGCTGTAGTAAATTTTGTTCTATGTAAGAATGTTGATAATAGTTCTTCATTTATGTCATAGATGGCGCTGTAGTAAATTTTGTCCTATGTTGCCATAGTACTTTTTATAGTGTCGCTACAAACAAAAGTTTTGCCATATTGTTATACTCAGAAATATCTCAAAAACACCGATTCTCGACTCAGTCTACGTCACACTCTTATCAGTATGCCAGCCTATTACAAGGAGTCATATAATTTAACATATAATGTGATAAGACGCCAGTAACAACTGGTAATCACCTGATATCAGGTGTAAACAATTATTTGACAGTTCTTTATAAAAGTCACCTTTAGACTTCGTACCGGGCGGGGCGACATACGGTCGTTGGTTTTAAGATTCGTGAAAAGACTGTGGCGCCATCTACAACATTATTTTTAGTACATGCGAAACCTGAATATAGTTTGTTCAGAATAAGAACTGAATCGATTCCAATAATTTTTAAACCATGTTATATTTTTTCCCAAAAATATTTAAAAATGTTAAAAGTTGGACACCGAGCGGCTTTGAGTATCTATCGCAATAATTTAGGTACCTACTGCCAAATTATTATTATCAATGAGCTCAAGACGACGCTGGAGGCGCGCGCTGCGTGGTGACCACGATTTTGTTTGACAACTAGGTAACAGAACAAGCTTATAACTTTGTGATTTTTCATGATACAGTTTTGAAATTTTGTACATAGATTCTTTACATAAAAATACTAGACACGTGTATCAGGTTTCGCATATACTAAAACTAATGTTGTATAAAGCCACTTACAAACTACGTATCAATGGCGAAGGTTCCATACAACTCGATTCCTACCGGATTCGCTTTGAAAAATGGCCCAGTCAGTATTCTATAGACAAATAATATAATCACATTAAAGATATGTACTCCGGCTTACCTCTTACATAAATTGACCCTTCGCTACCGGTGCCTATACTTTACAAATAAATTGTTGTAATATATTGTAGGACTTGGGGGGGTAGGCCTCCCACTAGGTGAACCGATGACCTGGATGCCAGTCGCACGGGACCGGTCAATGTGGCGACACTTGGGGGAGGCCTATGTCCAGCAGTGGACGTCTTTCGGCTGAAATGATGATGAATGATGATGACTGTAGGACTTACCTTCGTTCATAGCCATATCCATGAGCTGAAGGTCCTCATCGTTGAGGATCGACTGCAGAAACCCGTCCTGGTTGGTCGGGCCAGCCGCCATCTCCGCAGAAGCATTCTGTTTTAATACAAAATAATAATTTTACACCCGAAAATCACTGCTCACAGCACTGTGCTGTGTGTGTGGTGCTTGCAACAGCGTCGAAATATCGGGAAGTCAATAAAACAGTAAACATGGTAAATATCCCTTTTCTAGTCCAAACAATACTGAGCTACTAGTTTGGCGCTTTCGGTAGCGTCCATCAGTTCCTGTAGTGAACAAACAACAGGACACGCAAGACACGATATTAAGTGCCCCGTCGTTTGTAGAACAGCACCACATTTACACTGCAGGGCAGAGTCATTAATGAATCTCCACCTGAGCAGGTTTTCCTTGCTGCGACCAACCTGAGTCCGGAGTCTAGTTAAAGACTTCCAGGTCAGCCATGGCAACTCACATGGGCGTACCCACGGTGGGGCAAGGTGGGGTACTTGCCCCACCCTGCTCTCTGACCCGAAGCTAAGAATTTTTAGGCAAAATTAAATATTCATTAAGGACTTTAATATTTTCCACATTAAAATAAAAACTTGGTTAAGGTCAACAATGACAGAAAACCGTCTTGTCGGCCTCTGTATGATGAGTGTGCATAGAAAGAGGGTTCTGGACGCACAACATACATTTGAAAACGAAAGTTTAGCTAGTTTAGCCAGAACCCTCGCAGGTTATTATTGAAATAAGGTGTAGTGCAGTCAATAAAACGTATCAGTCAGTAAATAAAAAGCGTTTTTAATTTCCTACTACTTAGTTTATTTACTTCTGCCCCAACCCTTAAAAAATGTTTGTTTTGTTAACTTTTTATTTTGTTCTACATTTTTTGTGTAGTAAGCAACGACTTATTGTCGGGCCTACGCCGTCCCCCCATACTAAAGTACAAATACTGTAACCATGATAATATTGTAACACCAAATGATTTGAAAGAGTAACCATGGAGTTTCTTGCCGGTTCTTCTCCATAGGAAACGACCAACCCGAACCGTGCACCTTTTTATCGACGTTTTATAAGTGCCCATCTAGGCCTATGTGAAATAAAATATTTTGATTTAGATTTTGAATACTGGGTACGCCCACGACAACTCATGTTATGTGGGAGATTAATATTATTAGACCATTAACTCAAGTATGAGTCCTCAGTCATACTTGAGTAATAGTATCTGTCAAAAGGTTCTGTAGTATTCTGGTATTATACCTGATAGTAGAGTGGATCATGTTGTTGAGGATGCTGCGCGGCCTCCACCTTGTAAGCGCCATCTAGCGGAGCCGCTGCGCCGCCTGGTGAAAGAAAACATATGATTTAAATTTAGGTTAAGTCTGTATGTCGATGATCTTAAATAGGGTAATATTGTTTTTTTTTTTTTAAACAGCGACGCTATTTCTAACCTATCAATCATTTTGAATTAAAAGCGACCGATCGGTGACAAGACAAAACACTTAAAAGCGCCATCTCTTGGCGAAGTTTTAAGCAAGGAAATGTCATTTGAATGTTAAGAAACATTTAGCGCCATCTAAGTAGAACTAATTTTTCAGTTCTCTTCCACCATACAACTAGGCTGTCGAAAATGATGTCGTGCTTTAAGCGAATGAAATGCACCTATACTAATAAATATAAAATTGAAGTGTCTGTTTGTAATATAAAAAAATAAGCTTTTTACTGAAACTATTTTTTTTTAAATTTTGGCTGTCCGGCTAATCTCCGAAACGGCTGGACTGATTTTGACGAGTGCCTAACCTGGTGCAGAGTTTTTCCGCCCATGGGCCTCTGTTTGGCTTTACATGCCGTCGAGAAATATCTCTCAGCCATGCTGGTTTCCTCACGATGTTTTTCTTCGTTCTTTCGTTCGCACATGAATCAGAAAAATCAGCATGATTTAGCTTCTAACTCGAGACCTATGACTTTTCGAAGCAGTATTCCTTTACCGAAGCAAGTGTGACTTACCATAAGCCTCTGGGTGCTTCTCGGGGACCGGCGGTATAGGAGCATGGTAGTTCGGCCCGTAGCCGCCCGCAGCCCCGTGGGCACTGGAAATGGCAACAAAATATATTTAGTTGAGTAAGCACAAAATGGAATCTCAGAAAATATATTAACACAGCTTTTCTAGACAGTGGAGTGGATTCTGGAGCCAATTAAATAGAATAATTTTTATTTGCTTAAAAACATGGTATAAAAGATGGTAATACGCTTAGCCTTTTCCCAACTATGTTGGGGTCGGTTTCCAGTCTAACCGAATGCAGCTGAATACCAGTATTTTACATGGAGCGACTGCCTATCTGACCTCTACAACCCAGTTAGTACTGGGTAATACGATACCCCTTGGTAAGACTGGTTGTCAGATGTTTTGGGCCACTGACTTCCTAACGACTGTCAAAGATCTACAAATGACAGCCGGGACCAACGGCTTAACGTGCTTACGTTATAAAAAGATGATAAAATACAACAAAAAAAACACAAGAGCATACAGTAATGCTTATTTGGTTAGTGCCTAACGTTTTTATGCCGCCCATGGGCCTCTGACTTGGCTTTACATGCCGTCGAGAAATATCTCTCAGGCATGCTGGTTTCCTCACGATGTTTAAATTCACCGAAGCAAGTGATAATGATTCAATACGTACTTGAATCCAAAAAATCAGAGGTGCATGTCTTTTTTTGGATGGGATATCATCAAATGACACCCCCCCCCCCCCCCCCGCCCTGGGCGAGTGTCAGACTTTTACTGACTAAAACCCATCCATGTTCCTTCTTTGCCCTTTGTGTTCCAGGGCCGCGGTATCTCTTTCGAACAGTCCCGCAGCTCTGGCAGGCATCGGCTTTTGCAGACCCGTTCCTTGTTTCTGACATCTCTTTGAGGCGCGCGTGGATCAAGAACGCGCCGTCGACATGGTCTGTCGTCATAAGACGGCGTGTCTTGGGTTCGAACTTGAGACCTATGACTACCAGTATTACCTTCGTCCTTACCAGCTCGCTGCAGACGAAGCGCTATAACCAGCATTTAAATTCAAAAATAAAACGGCAAAACGGACACGAGCGAACCAGCTAGACGTCGTGATACTCGTTGCTCTATTGTGAACAGACACCTGAGCATATTGAATTTAATTTACATAACAAAAACACATAACATCACCCTTGTAATCCCCGAAGGGTTAGGCAGAAGTGTACCCATTAGTACACCCACATTTCGCCAGTTATGTTTAAGTCCCATGTAATAGGGGGCGAGTCTATTTCCATCAATCGGGCACAAATCCAGAATCCGTGGCTGCTAAATAAACCCAACTACACTTTGCCCGACCGGGGAATCGAACCCAGGACCTCATGCTCAGCAGTCGCAGTTGCAGCCACTAGACCAACGAGGTAGTCGAGTGAAGTGAGTTTAATTTCTACACACTTTAGTATTTCTAGTAAGTAGAATTAATTAGTATTTACACAGCATAAATGGTGTAAAAGACCTCTCGTACTATTCAATGCATCCATCAGGACAATGTTTTGAGTGCGTTACATTGAGTTCTACAGTAAAATGTGATTTTTGACGACAGAAAAACAGTCGTTTCCCAGCAATAATTCTTCCGTATAGTTACATAGTTTGATGTACAGAATGCTTAGTTGACGGCTATGTGAAGGGTCTGTGTACACACTGTATATTAATTTATACATGAGAAAAAGAGAAAACAATACAATAAAGTTAAATAAACAGGATCCAGGAGCGAAAATTATTGCTGGTAAACGACTTTTATTTTTGGGGTGATAAATCACGTTTTACGGTAGGACTTAATGTAACGCTCATAAAACATTGTGCTGATGGATGCATTGAATAGTACGGGGGTCGTGGAAGTATTTAAAGAAAAGGCACAACATTAAAAACTTGTAAAAAAAAAACATTGTAAAAAACGTTGGAACTTTGACCCCCAATATCTCCGTAACTAGAAGGTTTCCAGGTATGGTCTAGAACAAAAAAAAATCGCAAAGACGGGGAGAACAAGTGCCTTTCGGCTTCGTTAAGGGTGTGCTTACACCCTTTATAGATAGATAGGAAATACTCACGTAATATTGTGCGGATGCGGATGCGGGTGTGGGTGCTGGTGGTGATGATGGTGGTGGTAGTGCTGGTACTGGTCCGGTGGTGGGGGCGGCGGGATGGTCAGCAGAGAGGCCAGGTCCTGCCAACGTTGCTCCACGGACATGGAGCGCATTAGGGACTGTGGACAAACAGATGAATAGGTTAGACAAATTGATCCTTCTTAGTATGTAGCGACATCTATCTTCCAACATAAGAACTAAAATCCTGCACCGTGCGAGCAATTAGTCGCGACATCTATACTATCCAACTTCGTACTAATATTATAAATGCGAAAGTTTGTGACGCTGTATGGATGTTTGTTACTCTTCCACGCAAAAACTACTGACCGGATTTAGATGAAATTTGGAACACAGATAGTTTATAACCTGAATTAACACATAGGTTTTTTTTTTTTTTATCCCGATAGTACGATCCCACGGGACAATAACCGAACTCCATGCGGGCGGAACCGCATATAAGCTACTAGTCCTACTAATATTATAAATGCGAAAGTTTGGATGGATAGATGTTTGTTACTCAATCACGCCAGAACGGCTGAACGGCTCTGTATGAAATTTGGCACAGAGATAGATAATAGTCTGGAATAGCACATAAGATACTTTTTTTCTCACTCTTATACATAAAAATTTCCACGCGAAAGAAGTCGCGGGCCACAGATAGAATATAAATTTCACAGTCTAAGAGCAACTGTCGAGTATGTGATTTGTCTGCTCATAAACACCCACCCGCAATAACATCAGAGTGATCAAGGTGCTTGCAACAGCGCCGAAAAATCGGGAACTCAAAACAAATAGTAAACATGGTAAATATCCCGTGTTCTGTGTTAGTGATAATTATGTGAATGTTTCCCCAGAGCAAATGCACAGTGACAGGCTCTGTCGGAGAGGATTAACTGCAATCTTTGGTTATCTGTAAGACTACGGACAAGAATATGAAATGGTTAGACATTGGTTTTAGTAAAACAGGCTGACGAAAAGTAGCCTTTAGGTCTGTAATACCAGAATAACCGCCGTTGCGTACATAGGCATCTATATGACTGACCCGATGTCGCTTAGTTTTTGAGCTTACGCAAAGAGGTTCGAAAAAAAAACTTATTTGAAAGTTGAAAACATTAATCATGTTATGACACGATCGATTTATGTCCTGCACAAAAAAGTAATAGTAATTTATTTAAACACTATGCACAGGTATGTTTTTTTATCAAGAAGTGAAAAAAATTAGAGCATCGCGTCGCTACAAAGTTATGTCGTCGAGTGTTATGGTAGAATAGTTTCGCTACTCGCCGCCAGGGGGAAACGATTTTTTTTTAATTTTTTTTAAAGATAGCTGGCGTGATTGTAAACAATAATCTGCTTTATTATATATATTTTTTTTAATTTTATGTAACAGCCATAAAATTACATTATTTCAATGAACAACATAATATCAGGTCTGTAATCCCCGAAAGATTAGGCAGAGTTGTACCTAATAGTACACCCACAGATCGCCAGTTTTGTTTAAGTCCCAGATAAAAAGCAGCTAGCCTATGACTATCAATCGGGTAAAAACCCAGACTACGTAACTGCTACTGAAAAAATTCAGATGAAAAAACCCAATAACATTTTTCTCGACTTATGATCATCATCATCAAACTAAAGTAACATCTATACAAACAAATAAAATTGAAGTGTCTGATTGTAATGTCAAAATAACAGCATTTTACTAAATGCATATAAAAACTTACTACTTATAACCAACATTTTTTTTAAATTTTTTTCGTGCAATTTGTTTATTTGTTTCAGTTAATCTCCGAAACGGCTGAACCGATTTTGAAGAAACTTTTACTGGCAGATAGCTGATGTTATAAGGAGTAACTTAGGCTACTACTACTTTATTTAAAAAAAAGGACTAGGGTTCCCTGCAAAAAAATTAAAAACCCTTGAAATTGTTAACAAAATCCGATTAAAAAAAGGATGAAATATTTCTATAATAATTTCACGCGGACGGAGGTCGCGGGCAATAGCTAGTTTAGTTTAAAAGTAGATACTGGAAGGTGCAACTTTGACGCAAGCATGGTATCGTATAATGATTAAGGTTACACATAATAAAAACCTACCTACTTTCGAAATCTTATATATGAAATATCAACTTTCATATTTTTTACAGCATTTTTTCTGAAATCATGTTTTGGAATTAATCTAGCTTCTATTTAATTGCTCGTTATATCATTGGAAGTTTGGGAGTAACGGTAATATTAAAGTATCTTAGACAGAAAGTTGAATTAGACAAAAAAACAAACGTCTGACAAGAAATTAACTGTATCAACCATGTAACTAATAAGTAGATACAGCCACCTAACAATTTGTAACTTAAAATTTAACAAAAAAAAAAAGAAAAGAAAAAAAAAACTTTTAACGGGTGCTTTTTTGTGACCTTAACATAGATTTTGAAAGGTAACCTAAAATCTCGAGAATATCTTCTTTAGAAAAAACCGTTTTAAAACAAAGTCTCCCCCCTCATCTGCCTGCTTTTCTCCATCTATGTTGTGGTCGGCTTCCAGTCTAATCTAATGCAGCTAATACCAGTACCAATTTTAAATATCACACACATAGGTAGTCTAAATAATTTTAATTTTGCTTTTAAAATAAATGTTACAAAATAAAACGACTTAAAAGTGGCTAAATCACGATATTAACTACAAATCTGACAATCCAAAACACGAAAGACAGATGTTCAAACAAGAAAAAAAAAACCAGAGACTAGGTAAACTCGTTCAGTTGGCGCGAAATCTCAAAACAAACATGGCGACTTTCGATGTCAATATTGTTACTGTCAACATGAGAAATAACGGATAGTTGTGTGTTTTAACGATGAAAAACTTGATTTTTAACGGAATCTCGTTATTTCTGGTGATTTTATTGGCTTAGGGCTAACTTGGTGGTCTGATTATCATGATGAAATCTTTGTGAAAGCTATTTTTGAGTTTAGTAGAAACGGTAGACTGCCTCGTTGGTCTAGTGGTCGCAAGCGCGACTGCTGAGCATGAGGTCCTGGGTTCGATTCCCAAGCCGGGCAAAGTGATATTGGGTTTTTCCATCAGGAATTTCTCAGCCGCGGAGTCTCCTGGTTGATGACTATAGGTTCGCCCTAGGTAGCTCCTATCCGAGGCACGGAGTGTACTCGGTATGTTATGGGTTGCCACCCATCCACAGACAAACCTAGGCAAGCGCGGGGATTAACCTGAAGATCGATCCGAGCTCCTCCCAATTAATTCAAATTTTCCATCTAGATGATTTTTCAAATTACTTCTTCAGCACTAAATTCATTCATCTTTTGTACAAAACTTGCCATGAACTTTATGTACCTACCTACAGCGTCCGGTCAGTGATCAGCCTCTAAAGTACATCATATTATCGCAAATAGCCACAGACATTTTCCTCAATTAGCAAAAAAAGAGGTTTATTACAAAAAATACGCGTCTATGAACAGTGAACCGACTGATGAGTTGAATTAAAGGTATCCGAGTATTCTTATGTTACGGCAAGGTCCGAGTCTTGGTCTTTGTTTTATGGTTGGGACACACGCAACACGTGCGAACATGTTACCCTTACTTGGGAAGAGACTGGACCCCACGACACAGGGTATCCTAGTGTGGAGTCCAGGGAATGTGTAAAAATCTAGCGCACTATTGTCGCATATAGGGTGACTGGTAATTAGTGACCGATACTTAAACACGTGATTGTACTCATGATAAAAAACAACTTTCCCAAAGAAACAATTTTTTTTATAATTATTCTCTTATTATTCACTCTGCCTACCGACTGATGCACGGTACGATAGTAATGAGACAGAACGGCGTCACGCAGCCAACAGCTGATAGGTGACAGGCGCGCGCGCGAATTTCATACGGCTGCTGTGTTATTGTGATAAAAGTGAATGACTATAAAAAATGTTTCTTTGGGAAAGTTGTTTGTTATCATGAGTACAATCACGTGAATAAGTATCGGTCACTAATTACCAGTCACCCTATATACGTGACAAGCCAGCACGTGCCCTGTACGCCAAACGACACAAATGTAACAAAATGGTAGGTGAAATTGTGGCTTGGCGTAGATAACACGCGCGTGCGTTTATGACCTGGCGTTCAAAAGGTTAAAAGAAAATTTCCCATTTGTCAAAAAACCTACATTCAGCATAAATCTATAAGACCAACAATAAAAAAAACAGTAGAAACTATAACGTTTTCGAATTCAAAACTTGAATTCAAATAAAGAATGTTTAATCAAGCTACCGGTCTCATTTGCTCGCGTGCCATAGAGCAAACACATGACGGGCAAAATCGTTCGTTTGCAATGCTTTGACAAGAGCTTAGTAAATATTAACCGACGCTTTTCACCAGCGCATCTTACGGGATACGGTTTTTTTTATTTCCGTTGTTACGGTTTTAGGTTAGAGGCACTTCTAAGCCTAAAACCGTATAGGTACACACGGCGGCACATGAAGCTGTACATTTCCAGTATTACTTGGCCTCGCTTTGTATAGATTTCCTAAACGATGAGAGATCCGCATAAACTGGTTTTGTATAGCTTGATTGGCTGTCGTGCGTACTTTATTTAAGTTTCTTAAAAAGTAATGAGAATAAGCTTCATGGAAGTTTTTACTCTGGACTTACGCCGTAGGGAGTGGACTCGACCATAGAGCAGACCACAGATAAAGCAAGAGCACCTACATCGCGTGCCCAGCTTAAGCATTTTATGCTTAACGTGGCTACTGTCGCAGCAAACTGATTTCTTTAAAAACAACAACGTTAAAACTCAAAAACTTAATTTTAGACATTTAAAGAACAAAAAAAAAAAATCTATTTTGTATATTAACTTGTTTGTAAAGTAAAGCGGCACGCTTGGTTTTCGAACGAATCTTGATACTTGCGTTATCTAGGTATTGCAATATCTGTGGGGCAGACACTTTCTTTATTTGTACCGAACTGAAAAATCATCAGTATAGTTCTTTTGGCCATAGTAGGAACTAACGCCCATATCTTATTTTTAAATACAATTTCCACAAACAATCACAAATGTATACTCATCATCTGCCTGCCTTTTCCTAACTTTGTTGGGGTTAGCTTCCAGTCTAACCGGATGCAGCTGAATACCAGTAATTTACATGGAGCGACTGCCTATCTGACCTCCACAACCCAGTTAGTACTGGGTTATACGATACCCAAGTTAATCTAAGCGGCTGTTATTATTCAGCCACGAGCGAAACTCTAAAATTATCAAAATAAAAAAAGAACTGTCAAAATTGGATTTCGAACATTAGAAAAAATAAAATGCTCTCGTTTTGAGCAAACCATAAACACTTGACATAGAGCCATAGACAAGTTTTAAACTGTTATTTATACTTTCTAGTATTATGAGTTAAGTCGTAGAAAATGTCTTTAACTGTAGTCTGGTGACTTAACTGTTTGTCTTAAGAGTTTTGTTTGAAATAAATGGTTTTATAGAACTAGGTTTTATTTAGTTCTAGATCTGTTAGTGTTTTCTTTCAAGCATGGTTTTTATGCTGAGTGCGATACTGCCTTGGTCGAGTGGTCGTAAGCGCGACTGCTGAGCATGAGGTTCTCGGTTCGATTCACGGGTCGGATTTAGTGATATTGGGTGTTTCCATCAGGAATTTCTCAGTAGCAGCCACGGAGTCTGGATTTGTGCCCGGTTAATGTCAATAGGCTCGCCCCCTATTACATGGGACTTAGACATAACTGGCGAAATGTGGGTGTACTATTACGTACACCTATGCCCAATCCTTTGGAGACTACAGGCGTGATGTTATGTACGGGATACTGCCAGTTACTTATAGACACTATACTCTTATTTCTACCACCAAGTATTTGCTCTGGTCTGGTTTTATTTCGATATGAAAGATATTGTTAGTGTAACCATTTTCTAAGTCTTTCAACGGTTCTGAAAATGGGCAACTTTTTTTTAATTTTTTTTTTGTGTACTTCGAATCATATTGCGTCCCTCAAAAAGGGAGAAGTACAGAGTACAGATCTGCTGCCGTCAAACCATAGAGACCAGTGGCGAAGGTTTTTGAAAATTGACCCTTCGCTACTGATAGAGACACGTGTTTAAAACCCTCAGCATCATCATTATTTAGCGTTTTCTCCCTCCATACTTCTCCATTACTCGTCGTCTCAGCAGTCACCTTCTTTCTAGCCATATCATCCTTGAAACAGTCCATCCATCGTTTCTTAGGTCTTCCTCTCTATTAGCCATCCACAACCATACACCCAACTTTCCTAACGACATCTTCCACTAATTTCAAAAATGGAATCACGTTGTGTCCTTCAAAAAGGTACAAGTACAGACCATAGACTTGACGTCAAACCATAGAGACACGTGTCTACAATTAAGCGGCGTACAGACTCGCGTGCCGTAAATTACACGGCTTTGATACTGGCTGTATGTAATCTTGTGACACCTTGAGACAAGGTTATTTGAAATAAGAAGTTTTATGATTTGAATTCGAGGTGGATACTTAGATGGTCTAGATTGGCTATAGGCTTGTTCTATTCTCTGTTTGAAAATAGAATAGCTCTTACTTCAAGACAGGAGGACTTTTTAGTTGGCGGGTTCATTTGAATAAATCGAATAAAGAACACTACATTGAGCTCCAGGTGGTCTACCATGAGCAAGAGTAATTCTAGTGTCGGAAAGAGATGGCTAGACTGTATAGCTCTGTCTCTTTCCAACACTGGAATTATTCCTGCTTTAACACGTCATAGTAACCCCCCACAGCTCAAATTGCTGATGTAGCTCAAAAAGCTGCAAAACTAAAATAGACTGGGCAGGCCAAGTCTGTCGGCAAAGCTGTGAAGACTGGAGCCCTGAGACAGCTAGACGGGGTCACGGCCGATCGAGGAGAAGATGGAGGCACGCCTTGGATGGCTTTCTCGTTAATTTGCGAGAAGAGGCGCAACATCGAGAAAAGTGGAAGGAATGAGGGAGTTCTTTCCCCAGGAGTGGGACTATTCAGGCAATTAAAAGGGTTAAGCTATAGCGAGATTGGGAGCCTGGCCATTATTCTCGGATTAGTCCCGTTTGAAGTTCTCAAAACTATTCTAAGACCTCACGACGTATCAGTAAGGAGGAGGGAAGGGTATAAAAGTGACCCAAAAGAACCTCACGTAATTTAAGTATGGCCAAGCTGTAAGGCTTATTACCATAGCCTGGTTTTCTTTTTCAATAAAAATCGAAACTGTCAAATGAAAAATCTATGGATGCATGTTAAATTGAATTGTATGTCACCGAATCAAGAAAGTTATTAGAAAAATAATTATAAAAAAACGTATTATAACGGTTTGAAGAAGTCCATACTTACTATGAGTACGTAGTGTCAATCAAATTAATTACGATTTAAACGAACGTCTTGTTCGATTTCTAATTATCTTTTAAATTGTATGTTCTTTGCAGCTTTTTAATCTGTGGTTTAGACAAGACTAACTAAGCTCGTGGCTAAATAATAACAGCCGCTCGGGTCGATCTTTAGATTAAGCTGTGCTTGCTTAGGTTGTTTTGTGGTTGGGTGACCACCTATTACATACTGAGTTTCCTCCGTGTCTCGGAAAGCACGTTAAGCCGTTGGTCCCGGGTGTTATTTGTAGATCTTTGACAGTCGTTAGGTAGTCAGTGGCCCAAAAAGTCCGACAACCAGTCTTACTTAGGGGTATCGTATTACCCAGTACTAACTGGGTTGTGGAGGTCAGATAGGCAGTCGCTACATTTAAAATATTGGTATTCAGCTGCATCCGGTTAGACTGGAAGCCGACCCCAACATATTTGGTAAAAGGCTAGGCATATGATGATGAGACAAGACTAACCAACACAAAATAATTTATTCTTAATTCTTCTTAGGTCGGGTTCGAATTCAAGCAGACACATTACTCTGTGTAAATGATTCATCTATACATCATCACTAATCTCAAAACGGTGAAGGAAAACACAGTGAGGAAATCCGTGATCATGGTGCTTGCAACAACGCCGAAATATCGGGAACTCAAAGCAATCAGTGACCATGGTAAATATCCCGTTCCTAGTGTTAATAATAATGTTAGTTTAAAATCTAATACCGTGAGGAAATCTTACTGGAACCAAAAAATCGAAGACATGTCACCTGATAACCTCCACCAATCCGCACCGGGCCTGCATGGCGGATTGTGGCCCAAATCTCCTCAAAGACTGCAAGACCGCCTACCTACTCTTGTTCAAGTATCTTAACACCTTACCACAGATTTATATTGTTCCAAGCAAATAATAACTCTATATCCTATTTAGTTCCTAGTAAAACAATTTTGCTAAATTATAACAGCCGCTCGGATCGATCTTTAAGTTAAGCCGTGCTTGCCTAGGTTGGTCTGTGGATAGGTGACCACATACCGAGTTTCCTCCGTGCCTCGGAACGCACGTTAGGCCGTTGGTCCCGGCTGTCATTTGAAGATCTTTGACAGTCGTTACAGGTAGTCAGTGGCCCGAAAAGTCTGACAACCAGTCTTACAGAAGGCCTATGTTTCCTATAAGACCAACTATTTTCATCTACCAATTTCAGTAATGAAGAAGCAGAGTGCAGAGCAGTGATGGGTGGTGTTGAATCAAAATACACAAAGTAATGCATCTGCCACGTCTGCTGCATGCCCAATGAGCTGTGGGCCAAAATAGCCAATTTCTGGAGCCCTGACACAGTCAAAAGGCGTCGCGGCAGACCTCGTTGAAAATGGCGGGACGAGCTGGACGAAACCAACGACCCAGTGGTCCACATTATTAACTGGAAATGGGAGAGACCTTAGCCCAGTGGGATGACGCTGGCTAATAGTATCGGTAATACTTCTGCCTGAGTTCGAACCCAGGACTTATAACTCAAAGGTAAGTCGCGGCCGTTACTGAACCACCACTCAAGGATAAAGGATGTCCGGCCGTCTTATGACGACAGGCCGTGTCGACGGCGCGTTCGTGTTCCACGCGCGCCTCAAAGAGATGTCAGCAACCACGTAGGGGTCCGTATGGGCCGATGCCTGCCAGGGCTGCGGGACTGTTCGAAAGAGATACCGCGGCCTTGTAACACAAGGGCAAAGAAGGAACATGATGGGTTTTAGTCAGTACAAGTCTGACACTCCCTTCCGCTCCGCCCAGAGCGAGCGGGGGGGGGGGGGGAATTCCCATTGTAAAAAAAAGCATAAAGGATGAACTTGAAACCGGAAGTATAGTTCCCATCATCATTTTAGCCGAAATACGTCCACTGCTAGACATAGGCCTCCCCCAAGTGTCGCCACATTGACCGGTCCCGTGCGAGTCGCATTGCAGTTCCCATCATTTTGCCTAAATACCCCAAAACAATAACACTAGTAATTTAGCCACGGTCATGTCAAGGTATCGGGTTTGAGTCCCGAGTGAATACACTATAATTTTACAAATGATACGCCATGTTACATCGCTAATTTCAATTTGTTGACAAAAACTGGCCAATTATGTTTTTTTTTTGTTAGTACGGAGAATCTTTTGTATGTTTTAACATAATCTGTAATCCAACTAGGGTTATTCAGAGGTAACATAACCTAACATAACATCACGCCTGTAATCGCCGAAGAGTAAGGCAGAGTACCTAATAGTACACCCACATTTCGCCAGTTATGTTTAAGTCCCAAATAGTAGGTGGCGAGTATATTGCATTCAACCGTGCGCAAATCCGTGGCTAGAAAAATTCCAGTTAGAAAATCCAATATCACTTTGCCCGGCCTGGGAATTGAACCCAGGACCTCATACCCGGCAGTCGCGCTTGCGACCATTAGACCAAGGAGACAGTCCTAAATAAATAGTCATTTAACTCCTAATACTAATATTTAACTCTTACTCAAGGCTTAGAAACTGTTACAACTGTAAAGCATTATAAATCTCATTACTACAATATATTTTTAATCATCCCGGAACTAAATTATCAAAAAAACTAAAACTAAAAAACTCACCTGATATTCGTAAACATCCATTATAACAGCATTAAAAGTAAAAAAAAAACTAAAACTAAAATATTATAAAAACTCAACACTAAATATAAAACTAAAAAAATATTGCACTTAAAATCAGACTGTCCACTATCGTGGTGTATTGCACAAAAATTCTTAATTTAAAAATATTTCAGGTACGTATAGGAATCACATCGTTGTTCCTTTGCCGAGAGGTGTCATGTCAATTTGACAGTTAATTCAAGATGGCGGCGCATGGTACGCGCGATGCGCGGGAGAGCGCGAATGTTACTGCGTGTACAATACTGTTGGCGCGCTTACTAAATTTGTAAAGCGTTCGACTTAGATTTTGTTGGGTTCTGTATGTTTTTTTATAGAGGTATTTTGAAAGAAGAAAAAAACATATTCATACCACAAGTGTTCAATACAATTACGTCTTTAACTTGTAAGAAAAACTTGTCTATTATGAATAGCATTTAAGACGGATGCAACTTTAATTTAAGATGAGAATTTATTCTGAACTAGCGACCCACCCCGGCTTCGTACGGGTGTGATATATACATATAAACCTTCCTATTGAATCACTATATCTATTATTTAAAACTGCATCAAAATCCGTTGCGTAGTTTTAAAGATCTAAGCATACATAGGGACAGGCAGCGGGAAGCGACTTTGTTTTATACTATGTAGTGAAAGTAGATCTTTTAATATGTCATTTCATTTAAAAAAATAGAGCTTCTTAGCCCAACTGCTGCATTAAAAAGAGGATATTTCTCGTATACTGGATCATGACGACAATTCCGATGCTGGGACACAGTCCTTCAGAGAGAAAAGTGCATAACTATGTGCCTGAACGCCTTTTTATGCTGTTCTAAATAAACGTATAGCATAATATTAATCAGCCTATAATGTTCCCACAGCTGGGACACACAGCCCCCTCTCTATGACAGGGAAAGGGCTATAACCCAGTGCGGGTTGGTAGGTGTCACATGTCTTCTAATTTTTGATTCTAAGACATGCCGGTTTCCTCACGATGTTTTCCTTCACCGTTTTGAGAGAGCGAATATACGTATTTCCTTTTTTTTCTTTGTTACTTTGTGGTATCACGATTAAAACACATTTCATCGTTAAAACAGCCTCCACGCTGACCCAACAGCTTCTCCATCCAGCCTACGGGCCCCTAAAAAGCTAAGCATCTAATACGGCGGTGTGAAATCGGCGAGTCGCGGGCACTCATCATTTTCTAACGGACACCGTGCACTGAGCTTTTGACTTAGACATACTTTCAACAGCTCACATTCGATGTTAGAGAGTACTCGCATTTAGAAACCATTTTGAGGTAGATGAGATTGGTTATGGTGCTGAATTTCTGAATGAAATAGCAGAAGTATCTAACTTCTAGTTGTCGCAGAAGTTTACCTTTTAAAAAAACTTAATATTTTCTCGTATCTCATTTTACTGAAAGAAAAATCACCATCAGCGATCTCCTGCCTTTATCCCACTTTAATCAGGGTACACCAGTAGCGAAGGGTCAATTTTTGTAATAGGTAAGCCGGAGTACATAATCTTTAATGTGATTATATTATTTGTCTATAGAATACTGACTGAGCAATTTTTCATTGGGATGCCGGTAGGAATCGAGTTGTATGGAACCTTCGCCACTGGTAGGCACATCCTGTCCATATCCTCGTCTTCCAAACATTAAAGAAAATAAATTCTCGACAAGAATTTGTGTGAGACACCATAAAATGGCGCCGGTGACTGAAAAGTTGTGTGGTAATCGGTTGTCATGTGATGCGGAGGAATGAGGAAAATATCGTGAGGAAAGTTTTGAGTATGAATGTCGATGGCTATAAGAGTAGAGGAAGACCAAAGAAACGATGGATGGACTGTGTGAAGGATGATATGGCTAGAAAGGACGTGTCTGATGAGCAGTGATAGGAATAGGTAGTGCCTATTTGCCTAAACTTCGAAGAACAGAGACAAGAAACGGAGACTTCCTTAGGACTAAATTTTTTCCGAGACATCTGTCCCGAAATTTTGAGACAACATATAAATACATTTAAAAAAATTGTTATTTGGAATAAGTAATTCGTCTATATTTACCTAAAGTTTGCGACTAGATATATCATAATAAATAACATACATAGTCGTTACAACCATAAAATTTTCTGAATTTTTTTTTGGAGAACATTTTGTAAATGACTTGTTGATCGTAATACACAATGAATCACAATGTTTGAATAAGAAGCCGTACACGTTTCGAAGTAAATATCTTCTTTCTAGCTCACTCTCGGCTACGTTTAATGAGATTTCTAAAGTTCAAGTGTAAAAAAGGCATTTTGTCTTTAAAATAATAAAACGGTAATTTTTTATCATTTTAGCATTCTCTATAGTAGAAAGAATTTATCATTAAAAAAAAGGTATTTAAAATAAATAATTTAGTCCTAAGGAAGTCTCCGTTTCTTGTCTCTGTTCTTCGAAGTTTAGGCTAATAGGCACTACCTATTCCTATCACTGCTGATGAGATGACGAGTATTAGAGAAGTATGGAAGAAGAAGACATGCTGCGCCGACCGCAAATGAGTTGGGATAAGGGCAAGAGAATTATGATGATTGTATGATGATGATTTTAATCGATTAAGTTTATAATGAACTTAAGTATAAAGTTTTACGATGCCCTTTTATAGTTTGTTGTCAATTTATTTAATAGTTTTTAATTAATAATGTATACAGGGTATAAACAGACCCTTCACGAAGCCGTCAACCAAGCATTCTGTACATCAAAGTAAGTAACTTTATGCTAAATTTATTGCTGGGAAACAACTTTTTTTTTGGGGTGAAAAGTCACGTTTTACGGTAGGACTCGATGGAACGCACTCAAAGCATTGTGCTGATAGATGGATTGAATAGTACGGAGGTCGTGGAGGTGTTTAAAGTAAAATCTTACATTAAAAACATGTATTTAAAAAGAAAACTTGTGATAAAGTTGGAACTTTGACCCCCAATATCTCCGTAACTAGAAAGTTCCTACCTTCCTAGGTCTAGAACAAAAAAAATATCACAAAGACGGGGAGAACAAGTGCCTTTCGGCTTCGTTAAGGGTCTATTTACACCCTTTATAGTTAGTTTACTAAAAAATATAATAATTAAAAAAAAAGTATAGCACAAAAGTAAGTGTCGAAAGTGAAAGTTTCTTAACTGTAACAGTTAAATGGCCAGGAGTTATAAACTCCTAGTTAAATGTAGGCAAACTGTGTAACAGTTACATTTGCTAGACTCAACTGTTATATTCATACGTACTTTTAACTACTGCAGTTAATCCGTCTAACGGTCTTTATAGACTTAGACAGTTTGTGGAACCATAAAAACTGGCCTGAATGTAGTTAGACATAATATGTCATCATCGTTGGGCTATGCTTTTTTAGTAGAATTGGAAGTCATCAAATGACCACCCCCGCTCTGGGCGGAGCGGAAAGGAGTGTCAGACTTGTACTGACTAAAACCCATCCATGTTCCTTCTTTGCCCTTAGTGTTACAAGGCCGCGGTATCTCTTGCGAACAGTCCCGCAGCCCTGGCAGGCATCGGCCCATGCGGACCCCTACGTGGTTGCTGACATCTCTTTGAGGCGCACGTGGAACACGAACGCGCCGTCGACACGGCCTGTCGTCATAAGACGGCCGGACGGCGAGCTAGCCCATAACTCGCCGTCCACAGGCCCGCGCCTACGGTGGCCGGGGGCCACCACGTGACCCCCGACGACCAGGGCGTCTCCCGCGGCGGCTGGGACGTGAGGCTCTTTCCCTCTCATGTCCTGCCATCCCCTTCACTAGCATGACTGCTACTGCATGCGGGCTATGCTTGGAGTCTCTCTGAGGGATCGCACTCGCAAGGATGTGATCCGACAGAGAACCAGAGTTGTCGACATAGCTCACAGAATGAGTAAGCTGAAGTGGCAATGGGCCGGTCATATTAGCCGTAGAACCGATGACCGTTGGGGTAGACGTGTTCTTGAGTAGAGACCGCGAATCGGCAAACGTAAGGTGGGACGCCCTCAGGCTCGGTGGAGTGACGATCTTAGCAACTGGATGAGAGTTGCTGAAAATCGAGGCCTATGTCCAGCAGTGGACTGCTATAGGCTGATGATAATGATGTCATCATCTGCCTAGCCTTTTCCTAACTATGTTGGGGTCGGCTTCCATTCTACCCGGATGCATCTATACCAGTATTTTACATGGAGCGACTGTCTCTCTGACCTCCACAACCCAGTTAGTTCTGGGTAATGTGATACGTTAGACTGGTTGTCAGACTTTCGGGCCACTGACTACCTGTAACGACTGTCAAAGATCAACAAATGACAGCCGGGACCAATGGCTTAACGTGCTTGCCGAGGCACGGAGGGAACTCGGTTTATAATGTGTGGCGACTGACCACCCATCTAAGGACCAACCTAACAACCTAAAGATCGATCCGACCGCCTGTTATTATTTAGCCACGAACTCCTCTTGGACATAATGCTGTATCTGGTTCTAATTGCGTATGTATGTACTAACTCCAAAATCTACCATTATAGAAAATATAATTAATATAACAATACGCCTGTAATCCCCGAAGGTTTAGGCAGAGATGTACCCAGTAATGCACCACAGTTATGTTGTAAGTCGCTTAAAATTGGGAGCAAGCATATTGCCATCAACTGGGTACAAATCCAGACTTCGTGGCTGCTACTGAGAAAATCGTGATGGAAAAACTCAGTAACACTGCCCGACATGGGAATCGAGCCCAGCACCTCAAGGTCCGCAGTCGCACTTGCGACCACGAGACCAACGAGACTCCATCCACCAATGGCGAAGGTTCCATACAACTCGATTCCTACCTGCTTCCCTTTGAAAATTGGCACAGTCAGTATTCTATAGACAAATAATATAATCACATTAAAGATATGTACTCCGGCTTACCTCTTACAAAAATTGACCCTTCGCTACTGCCATCCACCATTGTTGAAAAAATAATTAAATTCTACAAAATTAAATATGTTTTACAGCCATTTCTTATTACTACATAATTACTGCAAGAAAACTTTTTTCTACAAATTGCTACTGTCAATAAAAATTATAAGATAGTTAAAAAAGTTAATTACGGAATAACTGTCTATGTGCGCGGGAGAGACTATCAATCATAACGTTTGAAAAAAGAATGGTTCGTGTGTCACTTCGGCTGATTTCGGTTACGCTCGGATCGGCTTTCGTTTTTTGAAAAGTGTTCGTTATTAGAGAATAATGTGATTTTTATTTAAATCAAATTAATGATGTATTGAGAGCTTCCGTTATATTTGTCTTTTCCATTTTACGTTTGTGCCCGGTTGATGCCAATAGGCTCGCCCCTTTTACATGGAATTTAAACGTAACTTGCGTAATCCCCAGGTCCACCTCTGATAAAATCCCTATGATAAAATCCCTAGCACCAACGCGAGGTCTCAGTATTTACGTGGATAACTGGACGCAGTGAATACCAGTATTTTACATGGAGCGACTGCCTGTCTGACCTCCACAACCCAATTAGTACTGGGTACTTTCGAACCTCTGGCTGCCTGCAACGATAGTCAAAGATTTATAAATGACAGCTTAACATGCTTTCCGAAGCACGGAGAACTCACGATGTTTAATTAATGGTCACCCATCCACGCATCGACCTCGACAAGCGGAACTTAACCTTGATCGGACCGTGCGGCTGTTATTATAGAACCACGAGCCAGCGAATCGAGTGAAGTCCTTGACAATGACTTGTAACGACACAATGGAGAAGGTCATTACCGTGGTTCCTTTCGACTTACGAGTTAGTGCAAAAACTATTGATTAACGATTTTAATTCGGAACCGTATTGTGTGTACTCGATGTGAAAAACAAATAATTGTGTTTGTTTTAAACTAGCGACCCGCCCCGACTTCGCATGTATGCAGTATATACATATAAACCTTCCTCTTGAAGCACTCTATCTATTAAAAAACACCTCATCAAAGTCCGTTGCGTAGTTTTAAAGATCTAAGCATACATAAAAAAAAATCTTCTGCGTTTTGAAATGCAAAACATAGACAAAAAATTAAAAGTCATGTGACATCTACCAACCCGCACTGGGCCCACGTGGTGGAGTACAGCCCACTCCCTCATAGAGAGGAGGCCTGTGTCCCAGCAGTGGGAACATCCCAACAGCTAGCCTTTTCTCAACTATGTTAGGGTCGGCTTCCAGTCTAATCGGACGCAGCTGAAATACCAGTATTTTACATGGAGCGACTGCCTAGTTGAACTCCACAACCCAGTTCGTACTGGATAATACGATATCCCTTGGCAAGACTGGTTTTTCTAACCACTACCAAAGATCTACAAATGACAGCCGGGACCAACGGCTTAACGTGCTTTTCGAGGCACGGAGGAAACTCAGTATTTAATGGGTGGTCACCCATCCACGGACCAACCTAGGCAAGCTCTGTTTCTCTTTCAATCTCGGGTTTTATGTCTCCACTAATTAAGATTTAAGGTGCTAACTCTTTTTTAAGCGTTGTAATAACGTTTTTTTGTCTATTCATATGCAAATACCGTCGAGCATATTAAAAACTAACTAAATTTTAACATTTCTTAACAAGTCAGTGCTTGCTAATTACTTTTATAACAAAGCGAGTTATTATGTTTGCTTTTGTATAAAATTTAAATAAATTATAAAAAACTGTTTCTTTTTTGTATTTTATTGTTTTTTTCTCACTTTCTTTTAATTTTTTGTTTAGTGGTGAGTTTTATTGAGATATCTGTGTGAGGAAGCAAGTGTTCCCTGACTTAGTTTGTTTTACGATTAACACAAGCGATTTTTTTTTAAATAAATGTTTTTTTTTTGTTTTTTTTAATGTTTTATTTGTTTTTTTTAATGTTTTATTTATTTTTTATTTGCTTTTTGTTTGTTTTTTTTTTAATATTTTATTTGTTTTTTTTTAAGTGTTTTTTTTATTTTTGTTTGTTTTTTTTTAATGTTTTATTTAATTTTTATTAGTATTTTTTTATTTATTTTTTGTTTTGTTTTTTTTTTCGTCGTGGGTGCGTATATAAACATTTAAACTAACGAATACACAACAGCTAGACCCGGTGCCGTCATATCTTTGTGTTTTTAATAACCATAGAGATTTATTTTAAATTTATAAACTCGCACGTATTAGGCATGATCAAAAAAAAAAATTAAGTTTCAACTGTGTTGTCCTAATAGTTTCGGAATAAAGTGGCTGTGACATACATACGGACAGACAGACATGACGAATCTATAAGGGTTCCGTTTCTCGCCATTCGGCTAGGGAACCCTAAAAAAAAATATAATGCCTACAAAAGTGCAATAACACAAGTTCAAAATGTATGGAACAGCTGATTTTTTTAATACCCATTTTCAAAAGAAGCTCAAACAGATTAAGTCCAGTAATATTTCAAACAAGACAATATCATTATAGCTAAACTGTAAAACACGCAACAAAAACTGCGCGCACGCATATAATGATCCATGGATCGTTTGCTATTTACTATGATCTCATAGATCCGTGATCGATCTTATTTGGAACTGATATTGGATTTATTGATGACAGTCGCGACTGCCGAGAATGAGGTCGCTGGGTTCGATTCCCAGGTCGAGCAAAGAGTTAGTGGGTTTTTCTGTCAAAAAATTTTCAGTAGCATCCACGGAGTCTGGATTTGTCGCCGGTTATTAGCAATAGGCTCGCCCTCTATTACATGGGACTTAAAACATAACTGGCGAAATGTGGGTGTACTATTAGGTACATCTCTGATTAACTCTTCGGAGATTACAGGTGTGATGTTATGTTTATGATATAATGAAAGTATTTTGGTGGTGCAGATCATCATCTACCTATACCCTTTACCAAATGCGCTGGGGTCGGCTTCCAGTATACTCGGATGCAGCTGAATATCAGTATTTTACATGGAGCGACTGCCTATCTGACCTCCGCGACACATTTATTTAGTAATACGGTATTTGGTAAAGTTAGCATAATCAGCCAATAATGTTCCCACTGCTGGGACACAGGCCTCCTCTCTATGAGAGGGAATGGGCTATAATCCACCACGCAGGCCCTGTGCGGGTTGGTAGATGTCACATGTCTTCGTATTTTTTAGTTTTGTTCTCGGTTCGTTTTTGTCATTGGTTTTGGAAAACATACCCCCGGAGTGAGTTAAATAGCGAATCCAACTTAATTACCCAGCCAGCCCAGCTGAATACCAGTATTTAAAATGGAGCGACTGCCTATCTGACCTCCACAACCCAGTTAGTACTGGGTAATACGATACCCCTTGCTAAGACTGTCAGACTTTTCGGGCCACTGACTACCTGTTACGACTATCAAAGATCTACAAATGACAGCCGGGACCAACGACTTAACGTGCTTTCCGAGGCACGGAGGAAACTCGGTATGTAATGAGTGGTCACCCATCCACAGACCAACCTAGACAAGCACGTCTTAACCGAAAGATCGATCCGAGCGACTGTTATTATTTAGCCACGAGCTCCTTGGATGACCCCAACATAGTTAGGAAAAGGCAGATAATGAAGTCTTCAAACAAAATTCAATCTTTCACATTTTCGCGATACAAAACTTGATACTTGCCTTTCTACTTTCATACGGCGCATACTATCCTTATTATCGATCAATGATCTATAGATCGCAACGGAGCCATAGATCTTGGGGTCAGGCGTAGCAATTACGGTCTATTCAGTAAGACCGACGCGAGAGCATTATATATCATTATGTTGCTGGGCGTTGTGGCGTTTGGGATTTTTTTGTAATGTCTAGAGTGTTTTTATTTGTCTTCTAGCTTATTTAACACTAGCGACCCGCCCGGGCTTTGCACGGGTGCGATGTAGATAATATACATACAGGGTGTAAACGGACCCTTCACGAAGCCGTCAACCAAGCATTCTGTACATCACACTAAGTAACTTTACGCAAAAATTATTGCTGGGAAACGACGCTGGTGAAAAATCATGTTTCACGGTAGGACTCGATGTAACGCAATCAAATAATTATGCTGGGGTCGTGGAGATGTTGAACATAAAAATCTTACAATAAAAACAAGTATTTAAAAAAAAAATGTGTAATAGTTGTAACTTTGACCCCCAATATCTCCGTAACTGGAAGGTTCCCAGGTATGGTCGTAATGACGGGGGGAACAAGTGCCATTCGGCTTCGTTAAGAAGCCTCTTGAACCATCTATTGCTGAAAACTGCATTAAAATCCGTTGCGGAGTTTTAAAGATCTAAGCGTACAGACAGCGGGAGCGACTTTAGTTTTATACTATGTAAAGATAACATAACATCACGCTTGTAATCCCCGTAGGATTAGACAGAGGTGTACCTAATAGTACACCCACGTTTCGCTAGTTATGTTTATGTCCCGTGTAACAGGGGGCAAGCCTATTGCCATCAATCGGGCACAAATTAAAAATCTGTGGCTGCTACTGAGAAATTCCTGCTGGAAAAACCCAATTGTCCCATGTAATAGGGGGCGAGCCTATTGCCATCAATCGGGCACAAATTAAAACTCTGTGGCTGCTACTGAGAAATTCCTGCTGGAAAAGCCCAATTGTCCCATGTAATAGGGGACCAGCCTAATGCCATCAATCGGGCACAAATTAAAACTGCTACTGGGAAATTTCTGCTGAAAAAGCCCAATTGTCCCATGTAATAACGAGCGAGCCTATTGCCATCAATCGGGCACAAAAAAAATCCAATGAGTTTGAATGGAGTTTTTTTTTTTCGTTTTTTTTTAAACACTAGCCATTTCCCAAAATGCCCTAATCCCAACTCCATCAACAACATAGAAACGGTATGCTACACAGTACACTACAATTCGAAAACTTTCGTCTCGTCTATGAATGTCCATATTTGTTAATAATTATTTTTGATTGAATATCACTTTTATAATACTCTTCATATTACTGACTGTAACGGCTTTTGAGACATGTACTTAGTTCCAATTTCAAATTAAGAACGGTATTACATGGCTTTTATACATGTTTAAAATGTATTGAACTTAGACTACGTCGTTGGTTAGTGCAGTCGCGACTGCTGAGCATGAGGTCCTAAGTTCGATTCCCGGATGAAATGTTTTATTGGGTAAAAACACTTAGCGCGACCTGGGAATCGAACAGAGAGAACAACGATACAGTCACCAGATGATTTCCCATCAACATTTACAAAACCATCTAATTCAAAAAAACCGGCCAAGTGCGTGTCAGAGTCGCGCATGAATGGTTCCGTACCATCGTTGTAGGTCCCCTTTTAATTATTAATTTATTTTTATCATTTGTTGTTATAGCGGCAACAGAAATACACATTCTGTGAAAATTTCAGCTGTCTACCTATTACGGATCATGAGATACAGCCCGCTGACAGACAGACGGACAGCGGAGGCTTAGTAATAGGGTCCTGTTGGTCACCCGAAGTATCTTCAAACCACAATAAAACCATTAGCGGTTTCTAAAATAAAGAAAATAACATAAAAACGCCTCAACCTGCCATATAAACACCCTTCTTCACAAAAGGGGGTAGACAGAAAAAAATGTTACCTGTCTCCTTGTCAACGCATCATTTGTCAAAAGTTACCAATATAATTTGACACTTGATGGCGGCGCCACTTGTAAGAGTAAAAACAGCTAAGTGCCAAAAATTCGGTACATTTCTTTTAGTTCGTTTTTTTGCCGTGGGCCAAGGTAAAATGGGTGAAGCAATGTTTTATTTTTGTGGTTGAAGTAGTAAGGGTAGGTAGCAACGCCTATTAAAACATGGTTTATTGTGTAATAAATGGGAATTAAGCAATAAATTATTTTTGGAGTAATTTTTTTTAGAAATCTGCGTTTGAAGGTTTTATTTTTGGGGTTAAAATACATGTTTTACGGTAAAACTCAATGTAACGCACTCAAAACATTGTGCTGATGGGTGCTTTGAATAGTAAACAGGTCATTGAGGTAATGAAACTCAATTTATAACCTTAAAAATTAGTATTTAAAAAAAAATTGTGAAAAAAATTGACCTCAAATATCTCCGTAACTAGAAGGTTCCCAGGTATGGTCCAGAACAAAAAAAAATATCGCAATGACGAGAAGAACAAGTGCCTTTCGGCTTCATTAAGGGTCTTCTTACAAACTTTATACAAAATATTTAATTGAAATCGGTTGGGTAGTCTCGGAGATTGACGTGTTCGAACATAGCGCCGCGTGATTTTTATACAGGTTGGAAGGGACACCGATCCTAAAACGGTTACAACGTATTCCCCCCACACATCAGCTGTTCTACAACATTATTTTTAGTACATGCGAAACCTGAATATAGTTTGTTCAGAATAAGTAACTGAATCGATTCCAATATTTTTTAACCATGTAATATTTTGTACCAAAAATATTTTTTTAAAGTTACAAGTTGGACACCGAGCGACATTAAGTACCTATCGCAATAATTTAGGTACGTACTGTCAAATTATTATTATCAATGAGCTCAAGATTCGCTGCGTGGTAACCACGTTTTTGCACGGACAACCAGGTAACAGAACAAGCGTATAACTTTCTCATTTTTCATGATACAGTTTTGAAATTTTGTACATAGATTCTTTACATAAAAATACTAGACACGTGTTTCAGGTTTCGCATATACTAAAACTAAGGTTGTATACATGTACAGTGTAGGTATTGCAATTTTGTAGGAAACAGCTCAATGTTCAGAATGATGTAATGAATACGTCGAACAGTTTGTGCATCGGTGTTCCATCCACCTTGTATAACATTTTCTAGCTATGTTAGTTCGCGAGCGGACACAGTGAGTTTCGTGTGTCGGGAACAGAATCGAGTTGCGAGTGACAGTGGTAGCGGTACTGAGTGCAAAAAACGAACAAGAAAGAGGGTAGACCGATTTGTCTGCTCATAAACACCCACCCGCAATAACTTCAGTTTATCGTGATTAGGCATGCAACAGCACCGAAATATCGGGAACTCAAATCAATCAGTAAACATGGTAAATATCCCGTTTCTAGTGTTAATTTTATAACTAAATTCTTCAATCATGGTCCTGTTAAGTCTACCCCTGTAGATCCTTCGAGATGCATCTAGTAATATAAAATCAATTTGTCAAAATGTCCGTCACTCAATGCAGGTGGGCCGGTGTCACTTTCCTGTTTACGTCTAAACGTTATTAATCATTGTCTCTTTGGTGTACCGCTTTTATTTTTAACCGACATCAAAAAAGGAAGAGGTTCTCAATTCGGTTGTATTTTACTTTTGGAAGTCAGTGGCCAAGTCAATGAAACAAACAAAGTTACCGACATCCGAAATTAAAGTTATTTTAGACTTGTTTTTTTGGAAGTCGGTTTTTTTTTGTCAGAAAGTTTTTAACCAAAGTAAAGTAGAAGAACGCTTTTTGAAGAGGGTAGGCCGGGACAGTACAAACATCGGTATAATTCCAGCTACTAAGTCAGTGGTATTTAACTCAGACAGGCGCATTACGTCGTTCTTAAAAGTGTGGAGGAAAACATCGTGAGGAAACCGGCATGTCCTAGAATTTTAGAATCAAAAATTCGAAGACATGTGACTTCTGCTGTAAGAGCTCGTGGTTAATAAACTTAAAGCCATTGGTACCGGCTGTCAATTGAAGATCTTTGACAGTTGTTACAGGTAGTCAGTGGCCCAAAAAGTCTGACAACCAGTCTTACCAAGGGTTACCGAATTACCCAGTACGAACTGGGTTGTGGAAGTCAGATAGGCAGTCGCTCCATGTAAAATACTGGTGTTCAGCTGCATCCGGTTAGACTGGAAGCCGACCACAAGATAGTTGGGAAAAAGCTAGGCAGAAAACCTAGGCAAGCACGACTTAACCTAAAGATCGACCAGAGCGGCTGCTATTATTTAGCTCACTCACTCACTCTCTCATTATTATGACCCTGACGTGTCCCACTGCAGGGCAAAGGCCTCCCTTCCCGCTTTCCATTTATCTCTGTCTTTGGCTATTTGTCCCAATCCTTTTGACAAGAGTCCAGCTCGTCACGCCATTCCTTCTGGGCCTACCACGTCGCCGGGTTCTGTTGTTCGGAACCCAATCTGTTACCACTTTTGATGCGACATGCGGCAGATGGGGCCTGCCCAGTTCCATTTTAATTTGGCGGCTGTGTTGCAAACGTCTGCTATTTGGGTCTTGGATCGAAGTATACTGTTCCATATACGGTCAGAAATGTTGACTCCCAGTATACTTCGTTCCATGGCTCGCTGGCAGACCCCGAGTGTGGAACGTTATATAACGTGGAAAATATAAATCTTTTGCTACACATTGTCACATTTATAAAGACGTCAATTTGTAAGATTATAGGGTAAATTTAACTGCGTTAGAAGCAGCTAATGACGTCTTAATAGTTTATAATAACATGTGATTATTATGAGTACATATAATCGGTGTTCTATTTATGTAAACTGCTGCGGTAGTCTTGAATTTTTAAGTACTAGTAGTGCACCATCCATCAGCCAGAAGGCGTCGCGCCAGACCTCGTAGAAGATGGCGGGACGAGCTGGACAAAACAAACGACCAGTGGCCCACATTAGCCCTGGATCGTAGCAACTGGAAGTCATGGGGAGAGGCCTTTGCCCAGCAGTGGGATGACGCAGGCTAACAGTATCAGTATCAGTGCACCATCCTGTCTGTAATCCTCAAAGGGTCAGCCAGAACTAGTCTTTTTGTCATCATTTCAGCCGAAAGACGTCCACTGTTGGACATAGACCTCCCCCAAGTGTCGCCACATTGACCGGTCCTGTGCGTCTCGCATCCAGCGGATCCCTGCAACCTTCACCAGGTCATACTTCCACCTATTGGGATGCCTTCCAACGCAACGTCTTCCGGTTCGCACAAGTACGTAGATACAATAATAGAACCGAGTTTTCTTTGACCCAAGAACATGACCTAGTATAGATGACCATAGATTTAATCTGTCCTTTCAACTCTATGGAGATCGGGCGGCAAGATGAAAGAGATAGGACTACACTAATGAACTCTATGGGAGGCTAGGGTTGCCATTAAAAAAAAATGAAACGATTTCATAAGAATTTTGTTTTTTTTTTCTTATGTATTTTGATGGAGATGAGGGTCGGCTTTTTTATGTCACCACTGGCTTTTGCAAGCCACGTATTCACATAATGGTAACTAATGCTAAACTCCTGTTCAAAAATCGAATTCTTTTTCAATGCAGAACAGGTTATTCATTACGAAACTGAAACATGGTGTATTTATGGAGCTATGAATGCTACATTATTATGTAGCCCACGACCTTCGTCAGCGTGAAGTTATAAGAAAAATACTATGTTCTCCTTTTCTGCAACATTTTTCATTGATGTTCCGCTCTTATTGGTCGTAGCGTGATGTTATATAACCTATAGCCTTCTTCGATAAATGGGGTACAAAAAATGTACAACTCCAAAATTTATACCACTTATTGGTAACCCTAATCAAATTAGTGATGTACCTAAACAAAATCTTCCGCTTTCTTTACAGTTTCTAGTTTTTAGATATAATCGATTTAAAATGTCATTGTGATACTCCAAAACATGCATCGATGACCGTACTAGAAAATGATTCGCTAGAAAGTATACAAAATTAACATTGTATTTGTAACAGACAGAATTTTATTTTCAATAGTTTTGTGATTAAAATATAATCTAATTTTCCTGCTTGTCATTCTTTATATTTTTTTTTTGCAGTGTTGGTTCAAATCCTTGCATTTGGCGTTGTGAGTTTTTTTAGATTTATTTTTACTTCAAAACTAGCTTTTGACAGCGGCTTCGCTCGCGTTAATTTAGAATTTGACAATCAATTCGGGTTGTACTCTCCTTGTAATAATATAATTCAATCATAATTCGAAAGACACGTGGCGCCATCGCCGGCGTTTGTAGTGTTAATGATAAGAAGTATACTACATATTGTCCTTGGTAAAACTGGTTGTCAGACTTTCAGATTTTTAAACTAGTTTCACAGTAAAAAACACAGGATTAAAGTTCATATAACTCTGTTAGTGTCAAGTAGTTAATCTAGAAAGTTAAATTAGCTGATTTATTTTCAAAATCAAAATGAAAGTTGGATAAAAACTAGACTTCCTGGTGTTTTTTCTTAAGTCCGTAAGAGGTCTGGCATATAGTTAGTTTTTAGGCGATAATTGAATTGTTATGTAACCGGATATACACCGTGTTCCGGCCGATATATATAAACTTCGACCAGATGTTCAGACCACTGAAATAAGCATTTTTTTTTTTTTACTTCCGATTCCTCTCGTACGTGAAAATGAAATGCAAATAGCATTTGATAATTTAATTGCACTAAGCGGCAACATAGGCCAAATTAAGACCCTTTCTTTCTGCATAGCTCAATTAAATTTCTTTGAATGAAATTACAAATATCTTTGTAACGAAGCCTTTTTAAGTACTACTTCCCTTATAAGATTTGATTTGTAAAAGCTATAGAAGCGTTTGCCAAAGTTTATGGGTAACGTGAAGAACACGGTGTATGAATAAAGAGGGTTCTTTACACTTGCAAAAAATTATAAAAAGTATTACGACAGCACAATGCATAAAATCGATTTAATCTACATATACATTAGGTCTCTGCCCAGTCTATACCCAACTATGTTGGGGTATAGTTGTGGTCGGCTTCCATCCTGACTGGATGCAGCTGAATACCAGTATCCTGTACTATTAAACGAGCAATATTTGATTTTTTAAATACAGGGTGTAACAAGGCCCTTAACGAAGCCGTCAACCAAGCATTCTGTACTAAGTAACTTTACGTAAAAATTATTGCTGGGAAACAACTTTTTTTTTGGGGTGAAAAATCACGTTTTACGGTAGGCCTCGACGGAAAGCACTCAAAACATTGCAATTGTGCTGATGGATGGATTGAATAGTACGGGGGTCGTTGAGCTATTTAAAGTAAAAATCTTACATTAAAAACATGTATTTAAAAAAAAAAACTTGTAAAAAAGTTGGAACTTTGACCCCTAATATCTCCGTAACTAGAAGGTTCCCAAGTATGGTCTAGGACAATAAAAATATCGCAATGACGGGGAGAACAAGTGGCTTACGGCTTCGTTAAGGGTCTTGTTACAGCTCTAACGATTTCGATGGAAGTTGCAATATAGAGGTTTATGGGGGCAAAAAATCGATCTAGCTAGGTGTCATATCTAGGAAAATTATTTTTCTCTATTTTCAACCGAGCACAACTCGGTCGCCCACGTACTTCCAGGTGAAGCGACTATAGCATGAAATAAAATTGAGCTGAAATAAATTATACCGCAAAAAGTCATTACTGTTTTACAGTTTCGGCTGATACCGATACCAATACCAAATTTCCAGCCAGACTTAGACGAATTCTTTAAAAAGCGATCACCTACGACCGTTTCTAGTCTGAGTGCAACGACTTACTTCAGTTTTTGTAGCATGTAATTAGAAAACTTTCTAATTTAAATATAATTGGGATCTCAAGATTTATTTCTCACTTGAGTTTCGCTTAAACTTAGACAAAGTCACCGTATGAAGATATTTTTAAATTAAATCAAATCAAATCATTTATTTTTTCGGAAAACACTGTTACAATGGTGTTAAGTGATTCTACCGTAAGGGATGCAAAATGTATACAAGCCTACTACTTACTACATTTTACATGGTCCTTCGAGCCGGATACGCGTGGCGTGTTTTGCAGTTTTTATGGGGAGCTCCTGGCTAATTAATAGCAGTCAATCGGTTTCGGGTGGCGTGCGATTGAAGAGGCCTATGATGCTGTAGGCTGATGATCGGTTTGATCTTGAGGTTAAGCCGCGCATGCCTAGGTTGGTCACCAATCTACCGTCTCTCGGAAAGCACGTTAAGCCGTTGATCCCGGCTGTCATTTGTAGATCTTTGACAGTCGATACAGGTAGTCAGTGACCCGAAAGTCTCACAACCAGTCTTACCAAGGGATATATCGTATTACCCAGTATTAACTGGATTGTGGAGGTCAGATAGGATAGGATAGTGCTATGAAAAATACTGGTATTCAGCTGCTGTCGGTTAGACTGGAAGCCGACCCCAACATGGTAGGGAAAAGGGTAGGCAGATGATGGTGTTTGTGCAGTTGTTTGATTTACAAATCTGATAAGAGATTTTGTATTATTCATAACATAGCATCGTTTTCTCGAAGCCTTAAGTAGAGATTTACTACTCAGTAAATCTCTTGCAAATCAAAATCACCATTCACAACCCATTTTTTTTTTCTTTTAAAATTAAAAATATTTGAGACCTGTCAACCTTATTGGTTTAAGTAAAGAATGTTAACTATATGTAAATATTAAATTGTGTGACATGGAATACAGTAGCCAGATTTGAGGCATTTCAGGTTTTTTCTTGTACTTCCAGTGATGTGCCTCTACAAATATCGATAAACTCGTTATCGATATTTGTAGAGGCTTCAAGGACTTGAGAACGATGAAATGTAGATAATGGATTTCGTGTCAGTCAAAATTATGTTTAAAATACCTTTAATAAGATTGGCATGTACCTATAGATATTTAACCTGCTTGCATGTTGCATGTTTATTTAAGAAATACTGTTGTTGTTCTTTTAAGACTTTTATTACTGATACTTTAAATGTATTTACTTGCTTTCTTTTATTTTAATCTTGAATTTAATAGGAGGCTCTTAACCACAAAATCAAGTCAGCTTCATCATAATTTAACGCATTCTAAACTAAACTACACATAAAATATGATTTATTATTCTCTAAACAAATCAGCAAGGAAGATTGCAATGTCCTGTGAAGTACTTTTATTTTCTTTACTTGACTTTAAATGTACCGATATAATGGGTGTAAGAATACCCTTAACAAAGCCGAAAGGCACTTGTTCTCCCCGTCATTGCGATCATTATTTTGTTCTAGACCATACCTGGGAACCTTCTAGTTACGGAGATATTGGGGGTCAAAGTTCCAAGCTTTTCACAAGTTTTTTTTTTTTAAATACAAGTTTTACTTGTTATAACTAGACTTTAAATACCTCCTCGACCCCTGTACTGCGTGCGTTACATCGAGTCCTACCGTAAAACGTGTTTTTTACTCCAAAAAAAGTCGTTTCCCAGCAAATAATTTTTGAGTAGAGTTACTTAGATTAATGTACAGAATGTTTACACCTTGTATTATTAATTCTTAGCGGACAATTTCAATTTGTATCATTTTATTTTTTACTATTTTTTTTATTAATGGCACAAAAATAATATATCGACAACGTCCCATCACTACTTCAAAAATATGTAGCACAAAAAGCCCACTTCTGATGTCGTACTGCCCAGCCCTGTTTATTTAGGCGCAGCACTCGAGACATGCATTGTATGGTCTTCGTACCTTTTTTTATTTCAGTCTGCAAAGATATTCGAGCTGGTGACGTCAGATAATCGGTATTTGGAAGAAAATAATGTTTAAAAGTCAAACGGGAGAATGGGAAGACCTGAAAAAAGGCTGGTCCAGAGTGGATGAGAACAGCGAGAGACAGGCAGCAATGGAAAACATTAGAGGAGGCCGTTGTCGAAGGGAAAGCTGTTGCTAAAAACAGAGATTTTCTAAGATAAATACATATATATATTGTCAATACTCTAAGCATTGTAAAAGAGGAGTAGTGTTTTAGTGTTTAAAAATGATAATGTTCTTCAGACTAGTCGGTGCGTAATACATGCAACTGGTGTGCGTGTATGACCAGATGTATGAACGTGGACGAGGCAGTGTTGTACTCAACAGTATAGGCACATTTCGCGAGTTATGTTTAAGTCCCAAGGGCGAGCCTATTGCCATCAACCGGGCACAAATCCAAATTCCGTGGCTGCTACTGAGAATTTAACAGAAAAACCCAATAACACTTTACCCGACCTGGGAACCGAACCCAGGCACTTATTATACCAGCAAAAACCTTTCAAATCCAACAGATCCAAGATTATATCCTTTAGAAAATCCGCAATTAAGATTATCCGTATCATTTTAAATTCCCTTGCAAAATAATACTGTAAGGTATCACGATTTTGCTGAGTAAGGGACAGACGGACAGACATATGAAAGAAGCGGTACAGCCCTTTAATGTAGCCGACTTGCTAAGTCATTATTGATTGTGTTAAAGTCAATGTATTGCGATTTAATTCTAGGCCCCCGTCGTGAAATTATATTGGTGGACTTTAAATGGATATTGGACATCACTATTTTGTTAAGGCTTCAGATATACAGTGTATATGGATTCTTTACGAAGCCGTCAACCAAGCATTCTGTACATCGGACTTATTGGAAACCGTCTTTATTTGGAGTGAAATATTATGTTTAACAGTATGACTCAATGTAATGCACTCAAAACATTGTGCTGATGGATGCATTGAATAGTACGGGGGTCGTGGAGGTGTTTAAAGTTGAGTTATAACATAAAAAAATGTATTTATAAAAAAACGAAATTCCTTCAACGAAAGTCGAACCGTTCGATTCCCAGGTCGGTCCTTAAGTTCTGCAGTTGCGCTTGCTACCACTAAACCAACGAGACAGCTATCTAAAATATTTATCCCAAAAATACCGATCCATGTCATTCGATTAATCGTTGTCAGATATCGATACTAAACGTAAATCGATATAGATTTCAATCGAGATTATCATCGTTTGAGCGCATGAGTTGCGATCGTGACTTTGATTCGAAATATTTGAAGTCGCGTGTATTTTTGTATTGTACGCTGATGTAAGATTGATTTCGTTTATTTTGAAGACTTTAAGTTGATTTAACTTGTTTTTGTTCTTGTTTTTTCGTACTTTTCCGCAATTTTTGAGGTTGTAATTTTAAATAGCTACCAGTAGCGAAGGGTCAATTTTTGTAAGAGGTAAGCTGGAGTACATATCTTTAATGTGATTATATTATTTGTCTATAGAATACTGACGTGCCATTTTTCAAAGGGAATCCGGTAGGAATCGAGTTGTATGGAACCTTCGCCTCTGACAGCTACTATGCATACAGAAATTCAGTGGATAGGTTACTTTAAAATAAAGTTAGATAATAGAGTATAATACACTAGTATTTTGTTTATTATTAATAATTACTACATAGTATAAAACAAAGTCGCTTCCCGCTGTCTGTCCCTATGTATGCTTAGATCTTTAAAACTACGCAACGGATTTTGATGCGGTTTTTTTTAATAGACAGAGTGATTCAAGAGGAAGGTTTATATGTATATATTGCACCCGTGAGAAGCCGGGGCGGGTCGCTAGTACATAATAAACAAAATCTTGCGCAAAATACTGGTATGCAGCTACATGCGGTTAGACTGCAAGGCGACCATAACATAACATACCCGAGCCTGACATACTTGAGAAAAGGCCACGCAGATAGACATTAGTTTTAGCGCATCAGCTAACTTTTACGTTATCTTTTATAAACCAAGGTCTAATTTAGGAAAAAGGTGCACAAACTTACTCCACGTAAATCATTTATACCTCTCGTTGGCTATCGTAAAACTCAATCAATATTTAAAAACATATTATTAAACAGTAGTCAAAAACAATTAAAGCAAATCTTTCAAAACTACCAAACAATTTGTCAGTATGTTGGTATTTTTTGTCGTTAAATGATTAATGTTTATTTGACTCAAAACTGTCTGGTTTAAAACGAATAACAATTGTGTGGTGTGGTCTAAGTCACAAGATACAAGCTTCTTTCTTCTTTATCGTGTGGTTAGTGCCTAACCTGGTGTCAAAGTTTTTATGCCGGCCATGGGCCTCTGACTTGGCTTTACATGCCGTCGAGAAATATCTCTCAAGCATGCTGGTTTCCTCACGATGTTTTCCTTCACCGAAGCAAGTAACAAAACTATACAGGATAAGATAAGATACAAGCTTAGTTCTACAAACCCATCATTTACCTAACTATGTTGGGAAACTTCCAGTCTCATCGGAATTGGTATTTTTCATGGACCAACTGCGTATTTGACCTTCACAGCCCAGTAATTGAGTTACACGACACGTCCTTTGACATACGGTGTGCTGTCTGGCAGTTACGATTTACCACGTCATGAATTGTTTTGATATCGTTCGATTATTTTAAAATCGTAATGTATTAAATCAAAAAACTTAAGATTTATTCACTCACTGATCGATAACGAACAAACCAAACCGTAGGGTCTCGAAGTTTCCATTTGGAAAAGTAAGTACTAAGGAAGAAATAGTATGATTAAAACTGCGTGTGAAAGTGCATTGGCGCAGCCGTGATGCAGCAATATTATTTTCTAGTTTAGATTGAAGTGTTTTGTTTTATATTGTGAGCATTTAAATAAATGTATTTTGTTTCTTTTTTTAATATTAAATGGGCCTACTCTTGGTCTCAATCTAGTCCTGAGGACAGAGATGAGGTCGAAGATGAAACGAGCTAACCCAAAAGAAGCCTATTAACGCGCGACTTAAATAGATTATCTAACCTAGCTACCTTTAAAAGGAGGCGCCGCTGACGCGTGCACTCCGCACGTTCAACCTTATAGCGAGTGAGACGGACCTATTCTGTTGTTCTCTGAGTGAATTCACAAGGAATGCTTTATTTGTAATTAGTTATAGATATTAGTTATAAGTAAAAATTAAGTTAAGGATGTATTAAGGCACATTTACCGCATTGGTTAGCTGTAAGTCGATAAATAAATAAATAAATTATTAATTAATTATCTATCTATTCTTAATTCTTTCTTCTTTCATTAATGGCACGCGCCAAATAAATGTATTTTCTGTATTTCGTATGCTTAATTAGTGACAATCGAAAACCCCACAGGCTACACGACTTGTAAGTTTATAACTTGCACCACGCTCTCAACCCTGCAACACCGTGTGTGGTACAAATGACCGGTGACATGAAATCATTTATCATCACTATTTAGGAGTAAAAACTTACAGGTTACATGCCTCCTTTGATTTTGTGGGCACCGACTTGTAGGAGATTTTTATTTTTATTTTTGAGGTTAGGGAAAGTTTGAGAAAAAATTCGAAGACATGTGACATCTACCAACCAGCACTGGGCCCGCGTGGTGGATTATAGCCCATTCCCTCTTATAGAGAGGACGCCTGTGTCCCAGCAGTGGGAACATTATAGGCTGATTATGCTTAAGGGAAAGTTTGAGGTAGCTATTGACGTATTTGCTTAAAAAAAACACAACCGCGGACAACAGTTATTAGTAATTATGAGTTATTTAAGGTTTTGATTATTGCATAATTATTCTAGTTTGTCAATTGACAGACTAGAATAATGAGAGCAGAGGTGGGCCAGTGGTATCAGAACCCAAGCAGGCGCATTACTTTGTGTTATTTACTTCATTACCACTGCTCTCAAAACGGTGAAGGAAAACATCGTGAGGAAACCGGCATGACCTAGAACCAAAAATTCGAAGACATGTGACATCTACCAACCCGCACTGGGCCTGCGTGGTGGATTATAGCCCATTCCCTCTCATAGAGAGGAAGCCGTGTGTCTCAGCAGTGGGAACATTATAGGCTGATTATGCAAATGAAAAAGAAATATAGTATGACGTACCAAAATATTTGTGAAGAGCACTAGATCAAAATTGGGATGACTTTCAAAAGCTTTGAAATAATTGGAGAGAAACATATCCGTGTGTTAATGAGAGAAACGATATAGACACCATATACAATGAAAATTACATATTTGTTTTGTATATATTCATTATTTTGTTACTGTACAAAATTATTTGCTACCATCTTTGGTTATAGGTGATCGCTGTATCAATAAAAATATTGCATTGTAACTTTTGTAACTGTCATATTATTTTGTCTAACTGTATTGAAAAGTTGATATATTCTGACGAAAAGAGAGTGCAGATCTGCTGGTAATTTGCTATCTAGCAAATTAATATCTATACTAATATTATAAAGCTGAAGAGTTTGTTTGGTTGAACGCGTTAATCTCCGGAACTACTGGTTCGAATTGAGAAATTCTTTTAGTGTTGGATAGCCTATTTATCGAGGAAGGCTATAGGCTATAAAATTTCACGCGGACGTAGGCCGCTATTATAATAAATGCGAAAGTCTGTCTGTTACCTTTTGCGTCTAAACTGGTGAACGGATTTGGATGAATACGCGGACCATTAAATAGGATACTTATTTAAACAGAACGATAACATTACTCTGCAGTATAGTTAATAAATGTTATATTATTTGGTGGTATTCATTACGACTTTCCACACGTATCATCACTACATAGTATAAAACAAAGTCGCTTCCCGCTGTCTGTCCCTATGTATGCTTAGATGTTTAAAACTACGCAACGGATTTTGATGCGGTTTTTTTAATAGATAGAGTGATTCAAGAGGAAGGTTTATATGTATATATTGCACCCATGCGAATCCGGGGCAGGTCACTAGCCTTAAATATGTTTCTGAATCAACAAGCGTTTTAACAATGAGCTATACACATGATACGTGTTTGGGACCTAGATATGCGGGAACCAGCTCATTATGCACATTGTACCTAAAAAAGTGCAATTTTTCTAATTGGTTCTATTAGGCAGTGACGTCACTAATGATATCGACGAAGAATCCGTCTTCAAGTCCATGTAAAACGTCATTCACCTTGGACGACACCGCGTTGAACTAAATGCAACAAAAGTATTGACACGTGATCGGCTCAAACTAATTCCCCGTCTTCTTTCTAACGTATCGACGGCAATTTAAATTGAATCAGCCAAGGATTGCAACAAGTTTGGCACGTTCACTAGCATCCATCAGTTCCTGTAATATGGTGTGGTTGACTGACCTGGTTATGATAGTGCGCCAGATGATGCGGCACGTGCCGCATCGCGGGGTGCAGCATCTCGGCGCTGCTGGGACTGCCGCTGCTGCTGCCTTCTATCGCCTGCAAGATGAGGAGTTGGTTAGTACCAGGGCATTATCGGTGACTTTATCTTTCTTTGTTGTTACTATCAGTGCTTTGAAGTGACTAATGTATATCTTGGTCTTTGATTGATCTTCATTACAGGTGGCCTACCATGACGTCTTATAGAAGGAGTAATTCCAGTGTGGGAAAGAGATGCGCTAGACGACCTGTATAGCTCTATCTCTTACCCACACTGGATTTACTCCTGCTTTAAGACGTCACGGTAACCCCCCTGGTATATGATTGTTAAACGTCCATGTTTTTAACCCCCGATGCAAAAAGAGGGGTGTTATAAGTTTGACCGCAATGTGTGTGTGTGTGTGTCTGTCTCTGGCACCGTTGCTCTTAAACGAGTGAACCGATTTAGATGCAGTTTTTTTATTTGATAGCTAGTTTCTTGGTGATGGTTCCTAGATACGTTTTATCAAAATCGGTCAGACATTTACTAGATATGGGGGATAAAAGTGGGTACGACAAATCGAATATTGTAAAATATATCCAAGTGGGGTAACAAATTAAAGAGCAGGATGTGTATATTACAATTAGACATGTTTTATCAAAACCGGCTCAGCCATTTTATTGACTTTTAAAATGTTTGTTCGCTTTTCTTTGTTGCGATGTATTTGTAGCTCCTTACCTCAGGCGGTTCATTCTTCGTCTCAGCCTCGTCCCCGAGTTCCACCAGTCCCAACGCCTCCTCCAAGAGATCGAACCTGGACTCCTCGCTGCTGACCAGCTCCCGGGGCAAGTCTCCCTGGATGACGTACTCGCCTGGAAGAGAGAGGAGAGAATTAGAGATAGGCTTAGTACTATCTAGTGATGACATCAACACGGACGGAATCACATGGTTTACACCGTGACTTTTTAGTCGTCTTACAACGGTAGCCCACTTCATGTATCCAATGAATACTAAAAATTCACAAAAAAAAAATAGGTATTTATGAGAATCATTAAAAAAAAAACATATTATTCAGTATTATGACGCATGACGCAGTTAAAACACCCTGTTGCGAGCGATGATCTACTGGAATCGAGTGCTGGGTAGGTATATGTTCTCCCGTGTTACGTAAACATCATTAACAGGATGTTTATAATTTTATTCAAATTTTTTATTATTATTTTTCTTTGTACCTATTATGGTAGACAAAAAAAAAAATCGCGCCTAGAGCTATTTTATTTCGGGTATATTGAGTGGACGACCTTTGTAAGACGACTAAAAAGTCACGGTGTATATTTTTTTTTTTTTCCAAGGACGCAGTTTTGCGAGGATGCTGTTAATGGTTGTTTTGTGGCGTCCAAAAAGTACTCACTTAGATGGCGAATGTTGAAAAAAAATAATACATATTTTAAACCGTTTGAGGAGTTAGGGTATTCCTCAAAGCGCAACCAACTAAGCGCAACTAAATAATTATTCCTCGAACTAGTTGCAATCACAAATCGCAACCATAATTGAAAAAAAATAATGAATCCATCATCCCCGTCTGTAGTTTTCATCATGGTTGCGCTTTGAGGAATAATTTAGTTGCGCTTAGTTGGTTGCGCTTAAAAATAGTTGCACTTTGAGGGATACCCCGAGGAGTTCCTTGGGATATCATTTTTGTCCCGAATAAAAACCTTAAAAGCTGTATAGAGTGGCTTCAACATTTGCTTTGCCATTGATACCAAATTTTCGCACAAAATATGCACTAAAAACCGTCCCAGCCGTCTCAAAACACAAGGAGCCCGCATACCTAGTAGATTCCTTTTATTACTCCATAACTAAAGACAACCCTTTTACTGAAACAGTATCCCAATTCCATACAATTTAACACAACAACAAAATCGTCTACTGCACACCGGTGCCGACCAAAAGTAACTTCAAAAACATTCCCTCAACCCCAAGAGACCATAGACTAAAAAAAAATTGCAAGTAGCAACACCGCCATCTTTAAAAATAATTTACAACATTTAAAAACTATAAATCATTACTGCGTTTCTACAGCGGCTGACCACAAAAACCAACCCTTTGAATGCTGACCGATAATCTTGTTTGGCTATGAAAGGGTCTAAGAGACCGCGCCGCATAATATAATTATGCATGGACAGTAGCTGAGGGGTTAAGGGAATATATCATAATTGACGCATGGCGACTTAAGATTTTTGTTCTTGGAAAAACATTAAAGGGACTGCGGCTAGTGCTTATTGTTTTATTTACATGTAAGCTGTGTTAAGGTGTGGAATGCAATCTTCGTGCAAAATAATATACAAAAAAGTGTTTTTTTTTCCTTTATTTATCTTTACTACACATTAGTTACTGATACTGATACTTCTAGCCTGCGTCATCCCACTGCTGGACAAAGGCCTCTCCCCATGACTTCCAGTTGCTACGATCCAGGGCTAATGTGGGCCACTAGTCGTTTGTTTTGTCAAGTTCGTCCCGCCATTAGTTACATTTTTAAATATTTCTTTTAAAAAAACATTTAAAATATAAAAGGTCCGCCGGTGTCGGAGGCAAAATCCAAGCTTCTGGTGGTTAGGGCTCCAGAGACAGGAACCTCCTCGCAATGATTTTATATACTATTAAATAGTTAAGTTTTCTAAACAAGGTTGTTTTTAAGAAACAGGGACTTTAAATGCTAATTTTAAGGAAAGAAAACAGGTCCCTGAATGAGAGTTCAAAATTAAAAGGTGTCAGGAATACCTTTAACTCCCGAAATGTAATAATCTATTGAGAAGACTTAAATGACTTAGCAATACTAAATTATCAAGAAATTTCGAAAAACACAAAATTATTCTAATAATTCACAAAAAAACAACGTTCTTGTTACAATAAAACTGTGCTAAAACTATCAAACAACTCAAATATTCTCCTTATTTCAAACCTGTCACTTCCTTACCACTTAAAAAAAAAATACAACGACAAAAATTAACTCAAAATTAGTTTGACACATTTAGTCAAAACCCTTTAGCTAAGTAACGGTGAACCACAGTAGCTATTGTCACACACAATAACGACTTATCGTAATCCTTCAATTGTGAGGTCTATAAGACCCAAAGTCAGTGGCGACGTATTTTTTTTTCGTGTCGCGTTCAACGGGTTACCTCGGTACAAGATTAGGAGGGATTATTTTTCGGAAGCGTTAACGTTAATAATTTGATTAATTTAAAGGTATTTTGAATGCTTCTGGTGTTTTTTAAAGGAGATTATAAGGCAATTTATTTATTTTATAGTATCTAAGTTATTTCTTGTTTTATTTTTTAAAGAAACGCACCCCGACTTCGAACTAAATACCGATATGTAAGGTATGGAAAATCAGTCAAATAAATAACATTACTGGTTATGCATTGCTGGTTACCGTGGTTAATGTCTGTCACCTTTAGACACCAGCCCCCGTAGCATGACCACCGTAGACAAGGATTTCTTTGACGGAAGAATCGACAAATGACAGATTGTGTCGACACAATGACAAATTTCTTCTTTTCTTTCTTTCTTCTTTTTGTCTTTTTGACGGGAAAATACTATTTTTCCCGTTTTTATTGGTGCTCCGCTCCTATTGGCCGTAGTGATATTATATAACCTATAGCCTTCCTCGATAAATGGACTATCCAACACTAAAAGAATTTTTAAATTCGAACTAGCAGTTCCTGAGATTAGCGAGTTCAACCAAACATACTCTTCAGCTTTATAATTTTAGGATAGATTTATCGACTGACGACGTAAACAGGTAAATCCCATAAAAAACACAACTTAACAAACTATAAAAAACTCCGTACCTATGTATAATCGACCGGTAGCGTACCGAATTCTGTCCGGTCGGTGAAAAAACACATGTTTTAATTGTTTCGCGCCATTTTGGTCCGCCATCTTGTTGGCCTTCATGGTCCACCAATCATGGCGGGGTTTAGAATGGTTGTTAGTTGTATATTGGTAGGATGGGTGTGCAAGAGTTAAGTTTTGTTTAGGTATTAATAGAAATTATTTGTTCCTGTTTTTTTTAATACGTTTTAGGATTGAAATTATTTTTAAATGCGCTATTAACAGATATTACTTACATTTTTAAATATTCTAAAATAAAACAATATAAAAAAACACTAAAAAATAGCAGCACAGGGAACAGGGTCCGAGCTACCGGTGTTCAGGGCTCTTGAGAGAGGAACCTCCTAACAATAAGCGCCGTGTCCAGAAGTACTGCTTTCTGAATATCACAATGACTGCTGTACTCACGTCCCACATGTCGACAACCTCGCGAGCCAGATCTAGATATTTGAATTGTTTATCTTTCTCTGCTTGCACGAGGTTCTCGTCATAATGCGCTATTATCATTATTGTCCACTCACCCTTATAATATATATGGTGCAAACGAACCCTTCACGAAGCCGTCAACCAAGCATTCTGTACATCAAACTAAGTGACTCTACGCAAAAATTATTTCTGGGAAAAACCTTTTTTTTGGGTAAAAAGTCACGTTTTATGGTAAAACTCAATGCAACGCAATCTAAACATTCATGTAAAATACTGGTATTCAGCTGCATCCGGTTAGACTTGAAGCCGACCCCAACATAGTTGGGAAAAGGCTAGCCAGATGATGTTGAAACTAGTTCAGGCAAATAAGCAACTGTGCTCTATTTTAATTGTTAAGATATTTTATTATAAATGTGCCCTTTTTTATTAATAAACGATTTTTTATTATTAATAACGGGCATCGATGTATGAGATAGGTATGGTGCTCTCTAAATGTGTCATCTATTCAACTATAACCGACTAGCTGTTGCCCGCGACCTTCGTCCGCGTGAAATTTTATAGCCTATAACCTTCCTCGATAAATGGGCTATCTAACACTAAAATAATTTTTCAAATCGAACCAGTAGTTCCTGAGATTAGCGCGTTCAACCAAACAAACAAACTCTTTAGCTTTATTATATTATATAAGTATAGATTCAACTTGAAGCAGACCTCAACATAGTTGGGAAAAGCCAAGGCAGATGATAAAGAATCATCCTGCTTTGATACCACACTTTCAGTTACCTAAAATAACATTGAAATGAGACCAAACACGCAAAAAAAAGCTACGCTATTTCCGCAAATAAAATCACTTAAAACATTTCAATAACAAATTCGCGCTCAAAACATTTGATGCCGAAATAATCAACAATGCGTTCGACGGACACGCCAATGATCCATGGATCATAGATCTATAGATCAATTCACTTTCGGCGCAAGCGACGCGACAAGTCATTGCCAAGGTTACAACAATACGCTTTTTATTGCCAACGTTATGCAATGGTTTATTTTTGAACTTCAGTTGTTATGTATGGCTATTTAAAACTCTTTCTATAAATTGGGATTCGTTTATTTTTAATTAGATATACTTTATAGCTTTTTACTATGTTGGGGTCGGCTTTCAGTCTAACTGGATGAAGCTGAATACCAGTATTTTGTATGTAGCTACTGCCTATCTGACCTCCACAACCCAGTTGGTACCGGATAATACGATACGCTTTGGTAAGACTAATTTTCTGACTTCTGAGCGACAAAATCTGCAAATGACAGCCGGGACCAACGGCTTAACGTGTTTTCCGAGGCACGGAGGAAACTTGGAATGTAATGGGTGGTCACCTATCCACGGAGCAATATAGGCAAGCGCGGTTTTACGTAAAGATCGATCCGACGGCTGTTATAAATTAGCCACGACTTGACAGCTATCTTCTACCTACCATTCATTCAAAATAAAGAAAACAGTCTTGCAGTATGGTCTTACACATAACTGGCGAAGCGTGGGTGTGAGTACTCTAAGTACACTTCATTCTAACCCTTCGGTGATTACAAGCGTGTAAAAGCAGCATTTTACCGCTCATCCCAATAAAATTCAACGACAAAATGCAGCATATTATCGTTTCCCTATTTGACACTACCAATTCAAGATGGCCGCCACTAAATAGAAGTCTATTGCTTTCAATTGTTTCACTCTAAGTACACTTCGGTCTAACCTTCGGTGATTACAAGCGTGTAAGCAGCATTTTACCACTCATCTCAATAAAATTCAACGACAAAATGCAGCATATTATCGTTTCCCTATTTGACACTACCAATTCAAGATGGCCGCCACTAAATAGAAGTCTATTGCTTTCAATTGTTTCACTCTAAGTACACTTCGGTCTAACCTTCGGTGATTACAAGCGTGTAAGCAGCATTTTACCACTCATCTCAATAAAATTCAACGACAAAATGCAGCATATTATCGTTTCCCTATTTGACACTACCAATTCAAGATGGCCGCCACTAAATAGAAGTCTATTGCTTTCAATTGTTTCACTCTAAGTACACTTCGGTCTAACCTTCGGTGATTACAAGCGTGTAAGCAGCATTTTACCACTCATCTCAATAAAATTCAACGACAAAATGCAGCATATTATCGTTTCCCTATTTGACACTACCAATTCAAGATGGACGCCACTAAATAGAAGTCTATTGCTTTCAATTGTTTCAAATTGATACTGATGAGGGGACTTGCTATTGGCTGAACACAAATTGATGTCCATTTCAATGATTTGGTAGATTTCCTCAAGCTTGTAAGTGGAATGAAGATGGACAGACTGAACGAATGCCGAGAATCTGAGGTCGTCGAACGAACCAGCGGCGAAAACGATGCTATTTTAAAAATTTTAATACTCGTTACGTATACTTAATACAGGGTGTAAACAGACCCTTCACGAAGCCGTCAACCAAGCATTCTGTACATCAAACTAAGTAACTTTACGCAAAAATTATAGCTGGGAAACGACTTTCTTTTTTGGGGGGGGAAAATCACGTTTTACGGTAGGACTCGATGGAACGCACACAAAGCATTGTGTTGATAGATGGATTGAATAGTACGGGGGTCGTGGAGGTGTTTAAAGTAAAAATCTTACATTAAAAACATGTATTTAAAAAAAAAAACTTGTGTTGGTAAGAGATGGAACTTTGACCCCCAATATATCCGTAACTAGAAGGTTCTGAGGTATGGTCTACAACAAAAAAAATGATCGCAAAGACGGGGAGAACAAGTGCCTTTCGGCTTCGTTAAGGGTCTATTTACACCCTTTACATAGGATACTTATTGTGCTTGTCGTGATATTTTTATGCTATGTATTTTCGATTTAGAAATCGTTTGATCTACGTTATGCTATCGGAGTATCAGAGTGCCTAAAGTGACGCGCAATTTTACAAAGCAAGTCAAGGAAAGCGATATTTGTAGTTTGAATCCTACTTTAATATTATAAATGCAATAGTTTTTGAAGATGGATGGATGGATGTTTGTTACTCTTTCACGCAAAAACTACTGATCGGATTTGAATGAAATTTGGCACACAGATAGATTATAGCCTGGAGTAACACATAGGATATTTTCAATCCCAGTAGTACGACAATTACCGAACTCCACGCGGGCGAAGCCGCGGGCAAGGGCTACCAAAGAACATTTACATGAGAAAAACTTTCCAATTTCTCATAAAGATCTCAATCTTTGTGTTAACAGATTTTCTCATTATTTAAATACTTAAAACAATAATGAATTAATGATGATGATGCCATCTAGCCGATTTCGGCCACACTACGCGACTGCATTCAATGGCTTTCTAGGAAGGTGTTTTGATTTGTTTTTTCTATGTACACCTTTAACGTACACATCTTGCTACATCGTTCTCACATAATGTACCATCTCAACATAAATGATGTAACCAAGTTATTGTAAAAGTATTCTGATTTAAAAGATTGTCCATAGAGTTTCTTGCCCGTTCTTCTCCATAGAGATCTACGTTAGGGAATGGGCAACTACAGTACTTTCACAGTTTTTATGCCTTGTGACTGGGACTGTAGCTACTTTTCATTGTTGTCTTTGTTTCGTCAATTCAAAAGTGCCTGTAACTGGCCTATTTGAAATAAATGCTTTGATTTTGATTGATTTTGATTTTGGTGGTCGAGTTTTGGTGTGCTGCTCTATAATGTGCTCTCAAGTGGCTAGCATACCCAACTTAAAACAATAGTACTGCTTTTATCACATATCTTAGTGAAAGTTCGTACTTGTAAATAATCAGCCTATAATGTTCCCACTGCTGGGACACACGGCCTCATCTCTCTGAGAGGGAATGGGCTATAATCCACCACGCGGGCCCAGTGCGGGGTGGTAGATGTCACATGTCTTCGAATTTTTAGTTCTAGGACATGCCGGTTTCCTCACGATGTTTTCCTTCACCGTTTTGAGAGCAGTGATGGTGAAGATATGTCTAGAACTAGCGGCTGTGCCTTCTCTGTCAGTGAGTGGATCTAGGAGGTTTATTGTGACACATAACATCACGCCTGTAATCCCCGAAGGGTTAGGCAAAGGTGTACCTAATAGTACACCCAGATTTCGCCAGTAATGTTAAAGTCCCATGTATGAGGGCGAGCTTATTGCCAACAATCGGGCACAAATCCAGACACCGTGGCTGCTACTAAGAAATTCCTCATGGAAAAACACTTTGCTCGACCTGGAAATCTAACCCAGGACCTCATACTCAGCAGTCACGCTTGTGACCACTAAACCAACGAGACAATCACCCTATAAACTAACTATTATTAATATTAATTCTACCCACTCCTGACCAGACCAATCGCTTGTCTATTCTCAACGAACAAACCTCAAATTTAAAAATCGAATCAAGTAGTCCTAACCGGTTCCACATTCCTCCAACCGAAACAACTTGCATACAACCGTCCCTTTCTTGCGCAACACTTTTTGTTTCAATTTTCGAATTAATTTGAGCGTGTGGGAAAGAGATAGCTACATATCTTTGTGAGCTTTGATGTGGATTCCCATTGCGGTCGCTTGATTCGATACTCCTTAGTATGTAGGTATTTTATTTCGAGTTTTTCCTTGTTTCTTGTAGGTATTTTGTTTAAATTACTAGGTATAAGATATTAATGTTACTTTATGATTCATTTTGTGAACCAAAGAACCGTCATTATTATTGTAATGAGGCAAAGACAAAAAAAAGTGTGGTAATGTTTTTTTATTTCTTATGGAGATAAGTTTAATATATTTGAGTGCAACTTTTGAATAGATTTTTTGATGTTTCTTAACGCTATTTTGGATTTCTGATTAGTTTTATGTTTGGTCTGATTAGTGTGGTTAATTCTGAGATTTCAAATATCTCTAGCGTGAACAGTATTTTGAAATTATGAATGTAATTTTTTTTTAATGTTTCTACTTCTTGCATAGACCGAATTTTCATGAAGTTTGGTATATTACAAAGCCTACCTTTTAGTTTATTAGTATCTAGTTAATGAGGATATACAAAAAATATTGCCACAACAACACGGATTAGTCCTAAAAACAGAAAATGCCTGGAAAAACATAAAAAAAAGAAGTAACCAAGTTTATTAACCGTCGGTAGCAGTAGCGAAGGGTCAATTTTTGTAAGAGCTAAACCGGAGTACATATCTTTAATGTGATTATATTATTTGTCTATAGAATACTGACTGTGCCATTTTTGAAAGGGAAGCAGGTAGGAATCGAGTTATATGGCACCTTCGCCACTGGTGGGTAGCACTTTCTGATACATTAAAAACTACTGAATTACCATGGGCGGTTTCCCTATTGTCTTTAAAGCCTGAGAAAAAACGTTTCATCTTGATAAATTCACCTAATTACTTACAGGCGGAGTCACGAGCGAAAGGTATGCAAACTTATCTTTGTTTGGTTCATATCTATAAATAAAACACATCTCGGCATCCATTGAAGTTACGAACATGAATGTAAAATATGTAGGCATAGATCTTTTGACCCGTAACATTCATAATAGGGTAGTTGACACCATTAAACAATAATTCCAAGACACAACTTCTCTAAAAAATTACTCCATTTTAGACCTGAAAACCCGATTAATTTTCAATTAATTGCATAATTAGATTTTAAGTTGCTTTGAAATCAATAAAAAGTTGAGTCTTTGAGTTGATTAAATAGTGACGTCATAGCGTGCTATTTCCATTCAAAATATAAGTGGGAATCACGTTTTGACAGCTCTTAAAAAGTATGTCATTTGATTGGTTTGTCAACTACCCTATTGGAACTAACGCTGTCATATTGTAACATCACACCATAAAGAAGCAGAAAGACCTCAAAAATGCAATGACTTCAAATGCTTTCCTGGCAATGTAATTTTTACAAAAAGGCAAATCAGAGTGGTATGCAGTAAGACATGGGCTAGAATTTCAAAAATCTATGAACCAGTCGGGTTTTACCTTCCTCTGGCTTAAATTTTGACCACAATCATGCCTATACGAGAGCAGGAAATACCTACAAAACCTGATTATCTCAAAGCCCTCATATATAAAGGCGAAACCTACCATCATCATTCTCCTGTCATTATCATTTGGGGTCGGCGCAGCATGTCTTCTTCTTCCAAACTTCTCTGTTACTCGTCATCTCAGCAGTCACCTCCTTTCTAGCCATATCATCCTTCACACAGTCCATCCATCGTTTCTTTGGTCTTCCTCTACTCTTATAGCCATCCACACCATTTTCATCAATCTTTCGTCTCGTGATACTAAATATATGCCCGAACGACGAACCCTACCTACCTACAACAACGCAGAAGGGTGTGAACATAACCTCGCTACAGGGGTCATGGTTTTTTCGATACCCATTCAAATCGGTATCCCACTGCGAGGAGGTATCAACGTACCGGTTGATTTGTGTTTTTTTTTTAAGTATTGCGTATTAGTACCTAATGTATGCATGGCTACATAATTTTGGTTTGGAAACGGAATAAAAATATTAAGTACATACTTGCATTTGCCCGCAGCTTCGCTCGCCTTATTTTCGGAAATGATCCCATGGGTAAGTCTTTAATAAAGGGTGTAAAAAGACCCTTAACGACCCTTTTGTTGGTCCCAGGTATGGTCTAGAATCTAGACCATACCTGGTTAATCTTCCACGGAAAATAGAAAATCTTGAAAATGGTTAATCTTTTACGGAGATATTGGGGGTCAATTTTTTTTTTTTTAAATATGTTGTTAATGTAAGATTTTTACTTATACCACCTCCACGACCCCCTTACTAATCAATGCAACCATCAGCACAAGTCCTACCGTAAAACGTGATTTTTCACCCCAAAAAAAAGTCGTTTCTCAGCAATAATTTTCGCATAAAGTTACTTAGTTTGATGTACAAAATGCTTGGTTGACGGCTTCAGAAGGGTTCGTTTACAACCTGTATTTGACAATCGGAGATAAGGTAGCTTTCAATTAATTAAATTATTTTTGGTACCAGATCAGTAGTTCCAAAGATTACCAACATACAAACTTTACTTCTACTTTCGTATTGACGATGGTACGACTCATTTAATTTCTTGAGCCTAGTAGGTACCTCTTGATGATATTAGCATAGATAACTGACAGTCAATACAAGTCTATTCTTAGAAAAACGAGAAAGAAATAATAGAAACGATATAACGTCGGGAGTATTGCAAATCCGCGGAACTAGCATTGGATAATTACGCGTATCTGACAAATGTAGCCAATTTCATTACGCATTGTCGTAGCGATTAAATTAATGACTTTAATAGATTTCTACTTTTAACAATACATAGAACACATGTATTGTTACTATTCATGTAAAAATTTGGTCAAAAATCGTTGAAATAAAACAAAATATAAACTTATAACCTTCCCCTGTAAACCTACACGTAGTGCAGATACGCGCACTTTACGTATGGTAGATTCGCGGATTTGCACTATCCCCGACGATATCAACAGTGTACACTGTGTCGTGTTAATGACAAGAAAAACCATCTAAACTTCAACTTCTTTGTTAATAAGTACTGTTTTGAATTCTTCCAAAAATATCTTCGCATCAAAAAACTCAAAACTGAACTCCCAAAGGACATCCAAAAAGCGAACTCCAAAATTACCGACCACAATATTCTTATTCGAAATAAGAAACAAAAAAACAAAAAAAGAAACCACCGACACGACTTTTGAAATGAGAACATCCCACACGCTCCGAAATTGAAAAGGTCCGAGGGACAGAGGTTTTAGAAAAAATAAAATTAAAAAAATAGCCGGTCGTATTGAAAATTGAGTGGAGGCGGGTATGGAGAGGGAGTGAGTTTTTTGTGGTTTTCCGAAGTTATAATTTTGTTGCATTTAAAGTCTGAATCTTAAGTGTGTTTGCTTTATTCTTTTGGCGGTTATCTTTTCGTCTTCTTAGTAATCGTTTTTGAGTTGCCTTTGAGACCTCACTTTAAATGGCAATGCTGTAAATTAATCAAAACAACTCCCAAATATTCTTGACTATACTGTAACTATAACTTATACTTACGGGATATCTTCCGTGATTGTTAATTATTTTGAGCTCCCGATATTCAACCCGCGATCATGGCGCTTACAACAGCGCCGAAATATCTATCTAGCTATCTGGTGCTCTTCATTGCTATAATATCTACCGGTATTAGCAGCTCGGTAAGTAACCAATAACCTATTTTTCTAATCTTGTTTTAAGCTTTCACGGTTTACAACTAAACTTATACTGTCGCTTACGGGATATCTTCCGTGATTGTTCATTATTTTGAGCTCCCGATATTTCGTCGCTGTTGCAAGCGATCGCGGGTTGACCCCCGAAGATATCCCGTAAGTGACAGTATAAGTTTAGTTGTAAACCGTGTAAGCTTATAACAGTGTTTGAAAAAAGACAGATCTTCATCTGCCTAGCCTTTTTCCATGTTGGGGTCGGCTTCCAGTCTAACCAGATGCAGTTGAATACCAGTATTTTATGGAGCGACTGCCTATCTGACCTCCAAAACAAAGTTCTTGGGTAACACAATGGATTAAAAAGACAGATACATATCGTCGGGGATAGTGCAAATCCGCGGAACTAGCATTGGATAATTCCGCGTATCTGACAAATGTAGCCAATTTCAATTACGCATTGTCGTAGCGACTAAATTAATGACTTTAATAGATTTCTACTGTTAACAATACATAGAACACATGAATTGTTACTATTCATGTAAAAATGAGGTCAAAAATCGTTGAAATAAAACAATATAAACTTATAACCTTCCCCTGTAAACCTACTCGTAGTGCAGATACGCGCACTTTACGTATGGTAGATTCGCGGATTTGCACTATCCCCGACGATATCGAACTATAGACCGAATACTCACTCCCACGGGAGAAGATCGATTTCAAGAATTTTCGTTCAAAATTCCGCACCTATAAAAATATTGTGACATCCAATATGTCTGATTTGATGGATCACATTCATTGTGGTTTAGCTACTGGGTACTGATGGCAAGCAGATATTGATGAAATCCGTAAATAAGAAGAAAAAATAACAATGTACTGATAAGCGATATAAATGGACGATTTTAAGGGTTTTTCTGAGATTTTGGTGGGTCGGTAAGTCTCTTGGGATATTTTTCGATTGAACTAAACGACATAGCGCAGTTTTTGTATGTATTACTGTGGTGAAGGTTCCATACAACTCGATTCCTACCGGCTTCCCTTTGAAAAATAGCACAGTCAGTATTCTATAGATAAATAATATAATCACATTAAAGATATGTACTCCAGCTTACCCCTTACAAAAATTGACTTTTGCTTTGAATACTACCTTCAGTGGCTATCTCAGACACTAATCTGCATAGTCCTCATATCTACAGGGTGTAACAGAAAGGGTATAGTCATATCAAAGGATATGCTGCAGACCATCAAACTGAACAACTTCCTCCATGGCTCCAATATCCTAAATGCGAAAAAATTATCAGCTGTCCCATAGAAAATTTCAATACCTACTCGACCCAAATGTATATCATCAGGAATCTCATCTTCCTTTTTGAGATTTGAGATAGCTTTCTGGAACCGAAAGATTTTTCGCCAAGCAGGGTGCTTGACTATAAAACCGGTTAGCTATGCTATCTCGTTCAGTTACTACGGCTCTACATTGCTATATCTACCCGTAATAGCAGCTGGATAAGTAACCAATAACCTATTTCTCTAATTCTCCAAATCCTACTAATATTACAAATGCGAAGGTTTGTGAGGATGGATGGATGTTTGTTACTCTTTCACGCAAAAACTACTGACCGGATTTGGATGAAATTTGGCACAAAGATAGTTTATAACCTGGATTAATACATAGGATACTTTTTATCCCGGTAGAACGATCCTATGGGACATTACCGAACTCCTCGCGGGCGACGGCATAAGCTAGTTCAATCCAAAAACGAGTAGGACGCGTTGAAGTCTTTTGGTTGAATGCGACGCGGACACTCGTACCGACGGGAAAAAAATTGTAAGAATCTGTTTTTCTCAGATCTTTTGATATGAATTAGGTTATAAATGTTATAATTATTAGACTCACTGCGATGTTTATGATTGATATATTAAGATATGTTTTGGCGTAAGTATTTAATTAATTCGCAAATAATATGTACCAAAATTGCGGCAGGAAACGCTAATATGCACCGTAGAATCCCGATAAAGGTTTTGGGTGCTTTAAAATGTCCTTAAGCTAATATTTAATATGAGAACATCTTACGGGATATAAGACAAAGGGAGAAAATTATAATACTCAATACTTTAATTGCATTCCATTGAGTATGAATGTGGATGGGTATATGAGTAGACGAAGAAAAAAGAAACGATCGATGGACTGTGTGAAGGATGATATGGCTAGAAAGGAGGTGTCTGATGAGATGACGAGTAATAGAGAAATATGGAAGAAGAAGACATGCTGCGCCGACCCCAAATGAATTGGGATAAGGGCAGGAGAATGGTGATGACTTTAATTGCATTCCACATGTTATTCTTAGGTGGTACACTTATAATTAGATCATGTGGACCCTGTCGGGCGCAGCAAATAAGTGAGTTAGGAGAGAGGAAGCATTTGTAAATTATATAACACTAGCGACTTAACCCGGCTTCGCACGTGCAATATACATATAAACCTTCCTCTTGAATCACTCTATCTATTAAAAAAAACCGCATCAAAATCCGTTGCGTAGTTTTAAAGATCTAAGCATACATAGGGACAGACAGCGGGAAGCGACTTTGTTTTATACTATGTAGTAATAATAATGTTCTGTCTATTCAGGAATCGGCGTCGCGGCAGGCCCAGGAGATGGCGTGATGAGCTGGACAGCTACTTACAAGGATTGAGCTGATGTAGCTTTAGAGAGAAAAGAATGGAAAAATGGAAGGGAGGAATGCCTTGCAGTGGGACACGACAGGCTTATAATAAATAAACGCCGATTCTTATGCAGAGCAGGAACAAGCATTGTTCAATGCTCAACGCGATTTGGTGGTTATGAATATTTTTCCACGTGCCCTTCCAATATTTTCGAGCCATTATGAAGAGTAATGTTTCAAACACTGTTTTAAGCTTTCACGGTTGACAACTAAACTTATACTGTCACTTACGGGATATCTTCCGTGATTGTTCATTATTTTGAGCTCCCGATCAACCCGCGATCATGGCGCTTGCAACAGCGTCGAAATATCGGGAGCATAAGTGTAATGTAACTAGCCAACAAGCATTGTCTTCGGAAAGTATTTTCAAGATACATCAAGTAAAATCTAGCCCGACTTGGCTTTGGGTGGCGAATGTGGGAATAATATGTGACCTTGGCATTTTGGAGACCAGAGACTTATCGCTCCGTATGCTGATTCCAGCATTTTTGGTTGCTTCTAAGTATAGGAATTCATTATAAAAGATGATAAACGATTAATACAGGGTGTAAACAGACCCTTCACGAAGCCGTCAACCAAGCATTCTGTACATCAAACTAAGTAACTCTACGAAAAAAATATTGCTGGGAAACGACTGGACTTTTTTTTTGGGGTGAAAAATCACGTATATCGGTAAGACTCGATGGAACGCACTCAAAGCATTGTGCTGATGGATAGATTGAGTAGTACGGGGGTCGTGGAGGTGTGAAAAAGTTGGAAATTTGACCCCCGATATCTCCGTGACTAGAAGGTTCCCAGGTATGGTCTAGAACAAAAAAATGGTCGCAAAGACGGGGAGAACAAGTGCCTTTCGGCTTCGTTAAGGGTCTATTTACATCCTTTATAGGCTTCAAGTACAATAACTCCTGAAATGATCATCCTAGTAATCGGGCAGTTCTTTTAAGCGCTTTACTGAAGTTTCGTATTCGCGTCTCCAGAATTCCAGGTGTTGTATTTACAGACCGTTACAGTGGTAAAACCTTAAGTATAGGATCTCATTAGTTAGAGAAAATCGAGCTATAAACCAGAATGTAAATACTGTAATAACAACGGGTGAATATGTAAAGCAGAGCCGCCATTTTGAATCAATCATGCTCGGGTCTCAATTAATATAACAAACATTCTAATTAACTGTAAGAATTTATTAAAAACACCTACATACCTCAGTGAAAAACTAATCCTTTTTGCACACACAGTAAATGTCAAAAAATCCACAAAACACTAAAAAGTTTTCACTTCGATACCAAAGACAAATGTCACTGAATTAAAAAAAAATTGCAATCACCCATGACATAGCAATAAGCACTATGATTTTCACTTTTTAATCGCGCAAAGGATACCTCTCCTTGCAGCCGCAACGGAATAATGGGGCCGTATAACCTTTTTGTCCCTTGCTCGAACTAGCCAGTTTTTTTTTTCACATTGTCTCGACCAACCAGCCTGCCTTAAAGGCCTGTAGGCGGAGCTTGAGATCGGCTGCGAGAAAATACACCTATCTCTTTTTAACGTATGTTAATGTGTTGTGTAAGAAAGAGATGGGTGTATGTTTGTTGTTGCGATTGTGAGTGTGCTTTTTTCTGCCCCAGGATGTTGGTTATACTTTATATGTCGGGGTACTTTAGGTATATTTCGTTACAGTATATTTTAAATTGGAGTTCCTTGGTACTGAAAGATTGAGTTTTAGTCAGATTACTATCGGGAATTTTTAGTTTGATTTTTGCGACTCTTTCGATTGGTAGATCCTTGATTCAGAAATTTAGATACCTATTTGACATTTTTCGCTGTTTCATACTTTTATATGCATAAGAATATCTAGGACATCACAGCTCTATCAAAAAAAAAAAAAATTGGTTGAATAAATAATCAATAAGTAGAACGCGCCAAGATAGCCCGCGAAATTCAAATTTTCATACGTTTTTTTGCAATTTTCCGGCCAGTGTCAGGCTGTATTGAACAAAATATGATTCGCGTCCATAACACGTATGTAGTTACAGAATTATACTCATTAAAATCATCAATACAACCCTCTAAGATCATTTAATCCCAATAAATGACTATTTCGTGAAAAGTAGCTAAGCGATTCGAAGGCTATAAGGCTATAAGGATGAAGGCTCATTCCTTCTCCATATAAACCGAACTATCAGCCTTCTTAATCGCTAATATACCGATTTTTCTTTCTTTATCGTGTGGTTAGTGCCTAACCTGGTGTCAGAGTTTTTATGCCGCCCATGGGCCTCTGACTTGGCTTTACATGCCGTCGAGAAATATCTCTCAGGCATGCTGGTTTCCTCACGATGTTTTCCTTCACCGAAGCAAGTGATAATTATACCCATATCATAGATCTACAAATGACAGCCGGAACCAACGGCACCCATCCACGGAGCGACCTTGCCAAGCGGTGCTTAACCTGGAAGAGCGACCCGTGCGGCTGTTATTATTTAGCCACGAGCTCCTATAAGAGTTAGTTAGTTAGTAGCATTATAGTTTTTTTGGAAAATACTTTTCTAAGGTGATGGGAGGAGCTCGTGACCTTCAGGTTAAGCAGTGCTTATCTGGGTTGGTCCGTGGATGGGAGACCACCCACTACATTACCAAGTTTACTCCGTGCCTCAGAAAGCACGTTAAGCCGTTGGTCCCGGCTGTCATATGTACACTTTGACAGTCGTTACAGGCAGTCAGTGGCCCAAGTCTGACAACCAGTCTTACCAAGGGGTATCGTATTACCCAGTACTAACTGGGTTGTGGAGGTAAGATAGGCAGTCGCTCCATGTAAAATACTGGTATTCAGCTGCATCCGGTTAGACTGGAAGTCGACCCCAACATATTTGGGAAAACGCTAGGCAGATCATGACTTTTCTAGGGTGATGTGATATGCTATCTGGCTCACTTCTTGTATTATACTAAAACACAAGGGTTCAATGCTCTAGTTACAATAGTTAATTTATTTTCAACGACTCGTATGAAGAAACTGAAACTAATCGTGAGGTAGAGGTTTTCTCGTTAAGGTCATTGAGTTAGACGCTTTGAAATAATTTCATGTCATTGTAACATCGAAACTACGTAAAAGAGTAAGTAATACCTATTCTTTTAGGCGATTTCAGTTGTACTTCTATTAGTGTTAATTTTGTTTTAAACTATCCAGAAAAAAAAAATGGTTTTGAATGGAAAACTTCTGGGTGAAAACAGATATGCTTTTACACCAAGGCCTGCTCAGAAAAAGTCTTCGTTACCCTTTTTTGTTTTGTTTTTAATTAGCCTATTCTGTCCCACTGCTGGGCAAAGGCCTCCCCCATTCCTTTCTAACTCTCCCGTTTTTGCCTCCTCTGGCCAATCAGTCAGGAACGAGTCCAAATCGTCATACCAGCCTTTCTTAGGCCTGCCTCGGTGACGATGACAGTTACCCTTAACTGTGCTAATTTATAAATGAGGCTGTTTTACTTTTTAAACCAATACCTTATCAGAACGGATTTGGGCGAATTTTGGCACAGGGATATCCCTAAACCTGGATTAGGACTTTTATAAGATCTTTTTATCCCGATAGTAAGTTCCCGTGGGCTTAGCTTGTATGACATTTTAAAGAAAAATAATAGGTCTTACGTCGTTTTTTTTCTCACATTCTGTTCTGTTTGTAACTTTGACGTTTAGTTATATTTTTTCCTAATTCCATTTTTATTGGATTAATTGTTAAATGACGAAGCTTAGCTTTTAGAGTTTGAAAACCGTACTAGTAGTTGCATATTACCTCATAGGGTAGTGTGTCAAAACACCTGTTTCAATGTGCCGTCGGTTTCACTTCTTAAAGTAGGTATATTTTTGTCATAGACTGTATTTTGAGAATTTAAGATACGCAGTGCAGTGCAGCTTTTTTCACTCTAACTATTGCAATTGCATCATACATAATCAGTTCAGACCTATTTAAAACTAAAACAATTTAGTATGGAAATATCACTTTTTTTTCGTTCTGTATGGTGTCCGGACGTGTTCTGTATGGTGTCCGGACGTAAAGAATAGCACCATCCCATATCTTTCCATGGGTGTCGTAAGAGGCGACTAAGGGACTTACCAGAGAATGGGCAGCAGCGTTCTCTGATTCTACAACAACCATACTGCGATCGCCAACCCGCCTGCCAAGCGTGGCGATTATGGCAAAACCCCCCTTCTTGGGGGAGGCCTATGTCCAGCAGTGGACTTTTCGGCTGAAGTGATGATCACTTTTAACGAAATCGTCGTTTCATACTTTAACCCCTAATACTAACAAAGTATCTCCTCTACAAACTTCAATTAAACGAAAACTTAATAAAACGGTATCGAATCACCTGTCCTAACTGCGGTGCCTCAGTTACACAGCCCGACAAAAAAGTTAATTAAAATCGATCCACAGACAGATGTAGATTACCAATTTATTTTTATATACCTCACCTGTAACCATGTGTTTATGTATAGTTTACATCACTACATAGTATAAAACAAAGTCGCTTCCCGCTGTCTGTCCCTATGTATGCTCAGTTCTTTAAAACTACGCAACGGATTTTGATGCGATTTTTTTAATAGATAGTGTGATTCAAGAGGATAGTTTAAATACAACATTACTTTTAGTATATGCGAAACCTGAATATAGTTTGTTCAGAATAAGTAACTGAATCGATTCCAAACATTTTTAAACCATGTTATATTTTGGCTCAAAAATATTTAAAAAAAGTTACAAGACCAAGTACCTATCGCAATCATTTCGGTACCTACTGCCAAATTATTATCATCAATGAGCTCAAGACGACGCTCTAGGCGCGCACGCGTACACGGCGCGTGGTAACCACGTTTTTGTGCGGACAACTAGGTAACAGAACAAGCTTATAACTCTGTGATTTTTCATGATACAGTTTTGAAATTTTGTACATAGATTCTTTACATAAAAATACTAGACACGTGTTTCAGGTTTCACATATACTAAAACTAATGTTGTATATTGCACCCGTGCGAAGCCGGGGCGGGTCGCTAGTACATAATAATTATACACATAAGTATGCCTTGGTAGTAGTCAGGAATTACATTACTCCTGGAACTTACAAAGAAGGATAGTATCTTCAACTAAGTACTTAGTCTTCTTGCTAGTTTTCGATGAGTTTGATTTTTTAACAAGCCGTGATTTCTGATCAAAAAAAGGACAGACTTCAATACAAAATTCGCTATAAATATAGCATTTGAGTAAAATTCCCTGCATCTAGGACCCTAGGACGTGGTTGTGCGATGTCTGTCAGTGAATTTTACTTATAAGTTCCAAATCATCTGCCTAGACTTTTCCCAACTATGTTGGGGTCGGCTTCCAGTCTAACCGGATGCAGCTGAATACCAGTATTTTACATGGAGCGACTGCCTATCTCACCTCCACAACCCAGTAAGTACTGGTAAGATTGGTTGTCAGACATTTCGGGCCACTGACTACCTAACGACTGTCAAAGATCTACAACTGACAGCCGGGACCAACGGCTTAACGTGCTTTCCGAGGCGCGGAGGAAACTCGGTATGTAATGGGTGGCACCCATCCACAGACCAACCTAGGCAAGCACGGCTTAACCTAACGATCGACCCGAGCGGCTGTTATTATGTAGCCACGAGCTCCTCTGGCGTGATGTTATGTAAATAACTGCATATCAATACAATTGCCTTGTTGATGACATTCTAGCGCAGAATGCACCATGCCGCATTGTACTATGCTCGTGTATTTACGGTAGTAAAACTCTGAACGTCTGTCTTTTGACAGACTATAACGTCATCCTCCTTACTCCATACTCCACTATCCTCACAATCCACTAAACTAGAACACTTTCACTGCCAGACTCGATCCAGTCATGATGACGTCACCGATACAACATGGTCGCCAGTCATCGCCCATCAGCGGTTTCTGGGCGCTTTTAAGTGTTTATTTTGGTTCAACTTGGTAACTTATTCGTACCATATAACCCAGTAACAGGGTTTTGGAGTTCAGTTAGGCAGTCGCTCTATGTTAAATACTGGTATTCAGCTGCATCCAGTTATACAGGAAGCCGACCTCAATATAAAGGGTGTAAAAAGACCCTTAACGAAGCCGAAAGGCACTTGTTCTCCCCGTCAATTCGATTTTTTTTTTGTTCTAGTCCATACCTGGGAACCTTCTAGTTACGGAGATATTGGGGGTCAAAGTTCCAACTTTACTCCAAGTTTATTTTTTAAAGACTTGTTTTTAAGGTTATAACTTTATTTTTAATACCTCCATGACCCGTTCTATTCAATGCATCCATCAACACAATGTTTTGAGTGCGTTACATTGAATCCTACCGTAAAAAGTGATATTTCACCAAAAAAAAAATCGTTTCCCAGGAATTTTTGCGTAGTTACTTAGTTTGATGTGCAGAATGCTAAAATTAATAATTGACCATTGTAATAGAAGATGGCGGAGCATAAACTTCCAAAGAAGTAAGAGGTTTTTGATAATGAGCGATGGAGCGTACATATTGAACATCAAAACCACCGATCGAATACGCAACACCACAATACGCTCTAAGACAGGCATCGCTGATGTTGGCGATAAGTCTGCGAGGTTAAAATGGGACTAGGCGGGTCACATTTCCAGGATAGATGGGCCTGAATCGTCACACAGTAGGTGCCTGAAGACGGTCGTCGTCACCGAGGCAGGCCCAAGAAATGCTGGACGCGCGACGATTTAGACTCGTTCCTGACTGATTGGCCAGAGGAGGCAAAACACCGGGAGAGTTGGAAAGGTCTTTGCCCAGCAGTGGGATCGAATAGGGTAAATAAAAGGCCCTAACAGGCGATTCTGGCCCATCACCCCACAGCGCCGATTTCTTATTCAGACAATGAACAATCATTTGATTGATTTACGACACCTCCACCTTACGATTTGAAGAACAAAAGTCAAAGTTTTTTGATATTTTGATTGGCTCTAAACTTAAAAACCTTGATTCAGATCTGACAGATTTAAACCCACCCGCAATAACTTCAGTTTATCGACGCTGTTGCAAGCACCATGATTGGTGCTTGCAACAGCGTCGAAATATCGGGAACTCAATAAAAACAGTCAACATGGTAAATATAGTTTATCGCGTTTTAAATTTAAATTATTTTTTTCAAGAAAGAATGCGCGGGATGCAGTCGCTACATGTAAAATACTAGTTGCCCGCAGCATCCAGTTAGTCTGGCAGCCATCTTCCTGCCCTTGTCCCATGTTACTTGGGGTCGACGCAACACGTTTTTTTTTTCTTCCATTCTCCCATCAACCGTCAGGCTATCTTTTAATCCTTTTTCCTTCATATCCTCACACAATCTATCCATCTTTTCGTTGGACTGCCTCTCCCTCTACATTATATTCATCACTCTTATAGCCATATGCGATTCGTCCCTCCTCATCACATGCCCATACCACGATAGTCGATTCCCTTTAAATTTTTCTGTAACTGGGACAACTTTCAAACTTCCTCTAATATGCTCATCTGGCAGCCAGCCCCAAAGTTGGTAAAATGCAGACAGCTGATGAGGATCAGCAAAATGCGCCGAAGTTAAGGCCAATTGCCAAAAAATAACTCAAATATTCAAGCCCACACTTCACACCTCCTAATAACCAAGTCATAGAAAGCTCAAAAAATTAAAAAGCGACCGACCGGAAGCTGTATTACGAGTCATGATGACGACATGTCCGCAGCGTCACTCCGTATCAGCACCTTTGCAGATACAGTTTTCACAAAATTCTTGTTTATTTATTTACTAGGAGAGAATTGAAAGTTTTGGACGTCTGAATTGATTCTGGCGCGTTTAAAAGTAGTGCGATTGGTCGTGTTAAAAGAAGCTTCAAGATTCAGAGAACACTCTGGGTTTTGGAACCTTTCCAGTGCAGTTAGGCTCTCCAGCAGAACATGGTTCTTAAAGGAATGACATAAATTATGATGAATTTTCAAAAATACTCGAGTGCTCACTTGTGATATTAAGATACTTGCGCAAAATGTTATGCTTTCAAACTCAAGCTATTTTTCCCCCCAAGAACACCTGGCTCCCGACAGTGATCTACAGTGGCTTATTTGGAAAGCTCTGAATCGATTGCGTTCCCAAGTAAGCCGCTGCAAACATAATCTGGCAAAATGGGGTATTATTGGTTCCTCCAACACCGAGTGCGAGTGCGGCGCTCCGGATCAAACTATGCCCCGTCTGCTGGAGTGTCCCAGATGTCCGTTTAGCTGCACACTAGACGACCTGAATAGCGCCTCTCCCGCTGCAATAAACGTGGTAACCTACTGGGCCCAAACCGTCTAATATGGAAGGAACATCGATAGGATAAGAAGGCTCCAGCTTTTTAGTGAATTAATTCAAGATTTTTATTAAGTAGATTTAATAGATATTTTTATGATTGTTACGATGAGACCTTTGGTCTGCAATAAGACAATTACATGGAGAGTCATAAGTAATACCACGGTTCTGATACAGTAGGTAATTCAGAGCTACATACAGGGTGTAAACAGACCCTTCACGAAGCCGTCACCCAAGCATTCTGTACATCAAACTAAGTAACTTTAAAATTATTGCTGGGAATCGACTTTTGGGGTGAAAAATCACGTTTTATGTAGGACTCGATGGAAAGCACTCAAAGCATTGTGCTGATGGACGGATTGAATAGTACGGGAGTCGTGGAGGTGTGTAAAGTAAAAATCTTACATTAAAAACATGTATTTAAAATAAAACTTTGAAAAAGTTGAAACTTTGACCCCCAATATCTCCGTAACTAGAAGGTTCCCAGGTACGGTCTAGAACAAAAAAATGATCGCAAAGACGAGAAGAACAAGTGCCTTTCGGTTATGTTAAGGGTCTATTTACACCCTTTATGTAATTTCTCCGATTTCCATCAAACTTGAATAGAGCAATGCCGCATGCAGACAAACTTTCGTGGCATATAAAAATGAAAGGTAGAGGGCTTTATTACCCGACTAAGGCGAAACAAACAGGAGGGTTATGATTTTGACCAGTATGTATGTGGTTGACAGCTACCCGGTCTAATCTATACTACAAGTCACAAGGCACTTAAATATCTATTATCGAATCAAAATCTTAAACGGCTCTAACACAACATATCAAAAATAGTCCTTTTATTCCCAAAAACAAAATCGGCCATTTTGTTTCACCTACAAATTGATCCTTTTTTGTCTAACCTCAAATTTTTTGACAAATCTTGTTAAGTATTTATCTTAAAAGCTTTCGAAGACATGTTTTTTTTGATAGACTACTGAAACTGTCACAAAAACTGTGGTTCTACCCTTTTTTTTAAACTATTGTCTAGTAACGAAGGTGTTAACAGATTCTTTTTTGTTAAATTTTAACCGAATGGGTTAGAAGCTGTTGATTATGCATGGTTATAATTTCAAAAGGTTTTGCTAATATTTTAATTTATTGTGGCCTTTGGTTTTGCGTCTTACAAATTTGGACACAGCAATGCTGTTTGCCGCTAATAAAAGTATGGTGGTAATATATTTTTCTGGACAAACCAATTCACAAGGCCCTTTGTCTAATGTTACTTGGAATAAATCATGAATGCTTTTATTTATGTTTTCATTTTAAATTTTGCTTTAATTATAGTATATATCATAGTATAAAACAAAGTCGCTTCCCGCTGTCTATCCCTATGTATGCTTAGATCTTTAATTTTTAATAGATAGAGTGATTCAAGAGGAAGGTTTATTTATATATATATATTGCACCCGTGCGAAGACGGGGCGGGTCGCTAGTATTTTAATATGTGTCATAATTGTCTCTTTTTTATAATTTTAATTACTGTAATTAGTTCTTAACACAACCGTTGGAATTAAATAAATAATAGTAAATAAATAAGCTCTAATCTGACAACCAGTCTTGCCAAGGGGTGTCAGAGTTCAGGGGCTCAGATAGACGACTGTCTATCTCCATGCTCCATGTAAAATACTGGTAGGTATTCAGTTGCATCCGATTAGCCTAGAAGCCGACCCTAGCAGTTGGAACAGCCCAGTGCGGGTTGGTAGATGACACATGTCTTCGAATTTTCGGTTCTAGGATATGCCGGTTTCCTCACGATGTTTGTCTTTAGCGTTTTGATACCTTACCTACCTACAACTCTGTTCTACAATGACAAAAAATTAAATTACTTTATTTCCAAATCGAAATATCTCTCTACCTACTCATTTTACATCTATACCACATTCACAAAACCCCCATTGTTTCAAGAACACCCCCACACTGCAAAATTAACCTTAAACCTCATACCGAAAGTCGAAAATCCAGTGTCTCTTCAGCGTGAGTCAAGCCCTTTTGGCGCGAAAGAAAAATTATTGATTAGTAACTGAACGGACCAATCAGAAGCGAGTATTACACAAAATGGCCGAAGGGTAGGCTCCCTTTGCAGAATATTACACTACTAATTTATTACTCTTTGTTCGCTCGACATTAATCTTTTCTTGGTTATATTAATGGTTTCGATGTTTTTATTTTAATGAAAACGGTTTCCCGTGGGCGCCATTTTGTTTTCGGTTTAGTGTGTGTATTGATTTTAGTCGGAGTTGAATTTAAATGTAAGAATACCAATCGTAAAATACTGAAATTCAGGAGCATTTGTTTTGTATGCAGTCCAATCATGTTTTTTTATGAGAATTAAATTAAAGTAATTTCATTTTGATCTACCACGACATATTGTGGCGATCATTTAGCATTTTTCGATAAAACAATCGAGTTTGTTATATTATATGAGTTACGATTGCGTATAGGGAGATTTTGGTCTTTCCAAGCTAATTTAGACAAACGATTCCAGTCATAGCCTAGCGGCCCAGGTCGTAGTGTATTGTATAACTGGCTGGTGTCCACAACTCCATGTTCAAAGCATATTTTGCGTACGGAATGCGCGGGGTTAACGTATGACAGATGAGAACGATTAAAATGGAAAAAAAATCGTTTCTCTAATAGTATTCATTTAGTTTTAAGACCTTATCGATATCTCATGGTCTGTCTAGCCTTTTCCCAACTATGTTGGGGTCGGCTTCCAGTCTAACCAGATGCAGCTGAATACGGAAGCGACTGCCTATCTGACCTCCACAACCCAGTTAGTACTGGGTAATACAATACCCCTTGGTAAGACTGGTTGTCAGACTTTCGAGTCACTGACTACTAAACGACGCGATGGTTTATCGTGCTTTCCGAGGCACGGAGGAAACTCGGTAAGTAATGGGTGGTCACCCATCCACGGACCAACTTCCAGTTGAAACGGATGCAGCTGAATACCAGTATTTTACATGGAGCGACTGCCTATCTGACCTCCACGACCCAGTTGCTCGTTGCTTCAAGCACACATCACTACAAAGTATAAAACAAAATCGCTTCTGTCTGTCTGTCTCTATGTATGGTTAGATCTTTAAAACAACGCAACGGATTTTGATGCGGTTTTTTTAAATAGATAGAGTGGTTCAAGAGGAAGGTTTATATGTTTATATTGCACTCGTGCGAGGCCGGGGCGGGTCGCTAGTAAAAATATAAACTCAGATTTTTCTACAAGAATATTTAGAAACAAAAACTACAGAACGCCACCTGCTACGATCCGTACATACTCCATGCCTCATCCACGTTCATACATCTGGTCATACACGCACGCCGGTAGCGAGTACTACTCTCCTGATCTTTCTGAAGAACTTCACCAAAAAGGTTTTATACTTTTCAGTGCCAAGCATCAACAACACTTTCGATTTTCACCAGCTATTTTTTTCTTAGTTTGCAGTGAATTTGCTTTAACATCATGATAGGACAGAATGCGAGTAGGTACGTACTTACTATTATTTTTTATGTCAAGTCATCTAAATAGTAACTAGGCCAATGAACTTAGGAGCTGTTGTATGTTGAATGTCATCCTGTACTATATTTATTTAGAACTAAGCCTAGACTATTAAAATGTAGGTATACAAGGCAGATGTGAGTGCAGTCTCAGTCAGTACTGGGTAATACGGTACCCCTTGGTAAAACTGGTTGTCAGACTTTCGGGCCACTGACTACCTGTAACGACTGTGTGTTTTGACCTTGACTTTGTCAAAGATCTACAAAAGACAGCTGGGTTTAAGAGAACTTATCGAAATGTCTTTTAAAAAAAATATAAATTTTCTGTTTCTATGGAAAATCGGTTTAATTATGCTGTAATACTATTTTTCGAAAATGTTCTCTGTCAAGTTTTTAGACTTATGTATCCTGCTTATGCGTACGAAGTTTCATTAAAATCGGTTCAATGATTTCGAAAAAAAATCACTTGAAAGTTTGTATGAAATGCCGTAAGACGTTAACGCTTTAACGTCCGTTGATTAAAGTTATATGCGCGGCGAATGTTAGTCTGTAGCTACCATTTCTTTAGTTCCCGACCACATTGAATAAGTCATAAACCCAAACTAAGGGTAATATATACAATAATAGGTATCAGTAGCGAAGGGCTGTATATTATTTGTCTATAGAATACTGACTGTGCCATTTTTCAAAGAGAAGCCGGTAAGAATCGAGTTCTATGGAACCTTCGCCACTGATAAGTATACATAACAACTTCCTTTTAAAAAGTACATAATACTCACGCATGCGCATAGCTATTGTAGTGCTATGATTAATGTTAGAGGGTAAGCAGACGTCTCAATTCCCCTGTGTAGTGATCATTAATAATATTGTAGTGTAGTTCAATTCATGGAGGATTATGTGCAAGGGATGTCAAACTGTATGCGTAGTTTTCAAGGAATGCCTGTCGAAGTTTTTGATTGTGAAAAATTAATACAGCCGGTTACTTTCCCACCGTCAGCGTAGCTCAGATATGCAGTAACATAACATAAAGGGTTACGCAAAGATGTGCCTAATAGTACACCCATTATAAAAGGTGTAAAAATACCCTTAACATAGCCGAAAGGCACTTGTTCTCCCAGTCTTTGCGATCATTTTTTTGTTCTAGACCATACCTGGGAACCTTCTAGTTACGGAGATATTGGGGGGTCAAAGTTCCAACTATTTTTTTAATATAAGTTTTTAATGTTTTAACTTTACTTTAAATACCTCCACGACTCCCGTACTATTCAATGCATCCATCAGCACAATGTTTTGAGTGCGTTACATTGAGTCTTACTGTAAAACGTGATTTATCAACCTAAAGCTTTAGCTTGTTCCTTCAGTAAATGTCGAATTTTGTTCAATATAAAGAGCTAACAATTAATAACTAACTTTCCAGATTTCCTCAATGTTTTTTTTTTGGCTAGTTATACAGAGTGGAAGGGACCACGACGCATAAACGATTACCACGTATTCAGTACATCATTCTAGACCTTAAACATTCTAAACAGTTATGGAGGAGGGAGGGCATAAATATTTGTCATCAGTAATATAAAAAAAATATTGCTAGTCCATACATTTTGACCATGTAGGTATTGCACATTTGTAGGAAACAGCTGTTTATCCTAAAATGCGCTAAGCTAAGACAAAATATAACATGGTTTAAAAATTATTGCAATTGATTCCGTTACTTATTCTGAACAAACTATATTTAGGTTTCGCATATACTAAAACTAATGTTGTACACTAACTACAATTCAAAACGTAAAATCCTTCACCAGTGTAACATCTGATTAAAACATCTCGCCACACACAAAAGGGGACAAAGCAGGAATATTTGACTCTTACAGCATTAAAGAAAATATTCCAATAATACCACCAATCGTTGGAGAGAGAAAAAAAACAAAAGGAAGAGGAAAAAAAGTACATTAATCAGAGAACACTGGTCGGGACGATGACTTGTGGAAAATGTAATGTGGTAAGCGCGAGTGAAATGAAGTGGAGATGGTCCCGCAGGTAATTTTTCTTAACATTTTGAACGTTATCATCATCTGCCTTGCCTTTTCCCAACTATGTTAAAGTCGGCTTCCAGTCTAACCGGATGCAGCTGAATACCAGTATTTTACATGGAACAACTGCCTATCTGATCTCCACAACCTAGTTAGTACTAGGTAATACGATTCCCCTTGGTAGGACTGGTTATCAAACTTATTGGGACACTGACTACCTGTAACGACTATCAAAGATCGGGACCGACGGCTTAACGTGCTTTCCGAGGCGCGGAGGAAACTCGGTATGTAATGGGTAGTCATGACCTTTGAACGGCTGAGCATAAACGAACGCGCGTCCCTCCACGCCAAGCCACAATTTCATCGCAAATGCCTACAAAAAGAATAGAAATACCAAAAATTTATAGATAAATAATATTATTATAACATTTTTACCTGTAATTTTTCGAATAAACACTACTGACTCATTGAAATTTTGTTTAAGAGCGTTAACGTCTTACGGCATTTCATACAAACTTTCAAGTGATTTTTTTTCGAAATGACTGAACCGATTTTAATGAAACTTCGTACGCATAAGCAGGATACATAAGTCTAAAAACTGGACAGAGAACATTTTGTGTGTGATAATTATACAATACGCACATAAATTCAAAAAATCAGAGGTGCATGTCTTAGGTTTGAACTCGAGACCTAGGACTTGGCAGTCCGACGGTCAAACCACTAGACTATCATTGCTTACAGTGAAGCAAACATCCAATTAGGGGTGAACCCCTAAGGTGCTTTTAAAACAACTAAAACGAATTCCATAACTATCCTTCTCTCTGAGGAGGAGACCACAATAACTACTGAAAGTGCCAAACTCATCGCCAAATATTGGGCTGACTCAATTTAAATTGTCATCAACACGCTAAGAACACGGAATAACGGAGGAGCTCATAGCTAAATAATAACAGCCTCTCGGACCAATCTTAAGGTTAAGCCGCGCTTGCCTAGGCTGGTCCGTGCATGGGTGACCGCCCATTACATACCGAGTTTCCTCCGTGCCTCGGAAAGCACGTTAAGCCGTTGGTCCCGGGTGTCATTTGTAGATCTTTGACAGTCGTTAGATAGTCAGTGGCCCAAAAAGTCTGACAACCAGTCTTACCAAGGGGTATCGTATTACCTAGTTATTAACTGTGTTGTGGAGGTCAGATAGGCAGTCGCTCCATGTAAAATACTGGTATTCAGCTGCCTCCGGTTCCACTGGATGTCGACTCCAACATAGTTAATTTTCGAATGAACACTACTGACTCATTGAAATTCTATTTACTACTAATTTATTCCGTGTGCACCGCACTTTTTGTTAAATATTTGTGTCGTTGGCGTACAAGGCACGCGCTTCCTTGTCACGTATATGTGACAATGGCGGTCAAAAGGTTAAAGGAAATAGAAATCAAGTTAAAATAATAACCCCTGAAAGTGCCAAACTCGTCGCCAAATATTGGGCTGACTCAATTTAAATTGTCATCGACACGCTAAGAACACGGAATAACCGCGGTGCGAGTCGGTAGACAGAGTCCTCTCCACGGAACCCCAAAACGGCCGACACTTTGATATCCAAACTTAGGTCTGTCACTGGCCTCCACCAATTTATATAAACCTTCCTATATACTCAGCATTGTTCCAATGTACTCCTGATTTTGATGCAAGCAGGGAAGCAGGAAAGGTCTAGTTAAAGTGGTTTGTGTAGAACTCATTATATTAAGTTATAGGGTTGTGTTGTGTGAGGTATATGCAAGCTTGGTATATTTTTGGGTGTGATTAGGAATAGTAGAGCCGTAAATTTGATATTCTGGATCATTCCTTGAGCTATGCATACAGAGAAGTGATAAAAGAACTGCCTCCTTGGTCTAGTGGTCGCAAGCTACTACTACTGAGCATGGGGTTCTAAATGATATTGGGTTTAGTAGCGTAGCAGCTACGGAGACTTTTTTTTTTAGACCCCGCTCTGGGTGGAGCGGAAGGGAGTGTCAGACTTGTACTGACTAAAACCCATCCTTCTTTGCCCTTTGTGTTCCAGGGCCGCGGTATCTCTTTCGAACAGTCCCGCAGCCACGGAGTCTGGATTTGGGGCCAGTAGATGGCAATGGGCTCGACTCCTATTACATGGGACTTCCTCACCCTTTGCCTAAACCTTCGGAGGTTTCAGGCGTGTTGTTATGTTATCTACAAAATACACGCAAATGAAGTAGCGGGCAACGAGTCAGTCCACATAAAATGTACCTTTATTAGGAACTAAATCTTTGCGGACAGCCCTAACCGAAAATCTCGAAAACATGTCCTTTTCGAAACCCCGAAGATAATCGACTTTTTTTTAAAGTCAATTTATGTTCGAAAGTTTTTTCATCGCGACTTCAAAACTACGGATTTTCAATGAATATATTAATGAAAGTTTTATTGGATTATTATAAGTCTACGATGATGACGACATACAAAAAAATAGATTAGGATTTTCTCTTATATAATGTCTAATTATGCATATACGAAATATTTTCAGGGAATCATCTAACGGCTATAACGAAGCAAGTAGAAAACTGATTGTAATTTCATTCAAAAAATTTGCGTTCATGCATGATGAAGAAAATCGCTTCACATACAGGGTGTAAACAGACCCTTCACGAAGCCGTCAACCAAGCAGTCTGTACATCAAACTAAGTAACTTTACGCAAAAATTATTGCTGGGAAACGACTTTTTTTTTGGGTGAAAAATCACGTTTTAGGACTCAATGGAAAGCACTCAAAGCATTGTGCTGATGGATGGATTGAATAGTACGGGGGTCGTGGAGGTGTGTAAAGTAAAAATCTTACATTAAAAACATGTATTTAAAAAAAAAACTTGTGAAAAAGTTGGAACTTTGACAACACACTCAAAACATTGTGAATTGAATAGAACTGGTCATGGAGGTATTAAAAGTAAAGTTATAACATCAAAAACTATTCCTTAAAAAAAAAATACTTGTGAAAAGATGGAAGTTTGACCCCCAATATCTCCGTAACTAGAAGGTTTCCAGGTATGGTCTAGAACAAAAAAATGATCGCAAAGACGGGGAGAACAGGTGCCTGTCGGTTATGTTAAGGGTCTATTTATACCCTTTATTTGTGAGGAACGTGGAGGACTTACAACATTTATTGATGGAATGTGTCCAACATGAGTCCAGTAGAAATAATTTAGTAAGGTTCCTGAATTTGAACAGAACTGATGTCGGCATGTTCCATATAATTCTATGACGATGCGGAGGGTTTGTTTAAATTCATGGCCCACGTCTTGTGAAATGTACAATTGTTTAGGATACGATAGGACTGACATACGCTATGCGTAAAAGCCACAATAAATAAATAAAGAGAAAAAAAAAACGAAATTCTAGACATTTTTGCCAACGTGCTATGGAGCGCAGTATCTTAGGTGTAAAATGAACAGATCATGTACGAAACACTACGCTGCCCTCCAAAACGCAAATCGTTGACGTGGCTCAAAAGGCTGCCCAACTTAAAGGCGACTGGGCAGGACATGTCTGACGCATGCCGAACGAACTGTGGGCCCGTAAAGCTCAGGATTGGTGCCCTGAAACAGTGACGCGGGGTCGCGGTAGACCACGAAGGAGATGGCGGGACGAACTGGATGTCTTCCTTGAGAATTGGAAAGAAGTAGCACAGAAGCGCGAGCTTTGGAAGGAGTGGAGGGAGGCCTCTGCCCAGCAGTGGGACAATGTGGGCTTTCTATAACAATAATAGACATTTTAAAGAACAAAAACATAGTCTATTTTGTATAGTAACTTGTTTGTTTAGTAACTAAATAGTGCTTTTGACGTTTGGACGTTTAAATGACTTCAAAAAGTACCTAAACAAATATTTAACACAAAAGGCATTCTACTCTCAAAGAATACCTAGACGATAATGCAAGCTAAGTAGATTATATAATAATTTAAGAAAAATTTAATTTTATAATAAGAAATGGTACATTTTATTTTTTCCTGACAGTTTGCAGATTAAAACCAATTTAGTTTGAAAACATTTAGTTAACACAGTTTGTAAGAATAATTTATAGTATAATTTTAATACATAGAAATAAGAAATATAATTAAGAAATAATGTATGATAGATAGCTGCTATCACCTTTTATAAAAAACTAGCTGACCCGCGCAACTTCGTCTGCGTTTGGATTTTCCCCGTTTTTGCAATCTTTTTCATAAATGCTCCGTTCCTATTAGTCGTAGCGTGATGTTATGTAGCCTATAGCCTTCCACGATAAATGGGTTATCAAACACTAAAAGAATTTTTCAATTCGGACCAGTAGTTCCTGAGATTAGCGCGTTCAAGCAAACAAACAAACAAACTCTTCAGCTTTATAATATTAGTATAGATTATTCTTATAATATTTATGTTTTAATATTTGTACGCCGTTGTCGACAAAACATAGCGATCTTTTTATATTTACTTACATCTTTTACACCTATGTTTAACAAAGAAAAACTTTGACTTTGACGTCATTTTAGGTAGTCTTGATACTTTCATTTTATATCGAAAAAAACCTGTCCTAAAATATCAAAACTCTAGCACAAAACGCATGATCGCACATCGACCCCTCATTTCCACCAAAATTAAGTATATCGCTTCACCCCCCATGTATTTACATTACATAAGGGGTGAAATAACTACCCTTAAGGGGCGATGGCCTTTAGAAACGTGATACTAGCAATGGGACTGGCATTTAGATATAAATAAATATATTTGTTTCATTCTGAGCCTCGGCAAGCACGTTAAGCCGTTGGTCCCGGCTGTCATTTGTAGATCTTTGACAGTCGTTACAGGTAGTGAGCGGGTTGTCTGACAACCAGTCTTACCAAGGGGTATCGTATTACCTAGTACTAACTGGGTTGTACTTAGATAAGCAGTCGCTCCATGTAAGATAGTAAGTCGCGAGTGGTCTATGTTCAGGGTTCAATTCCCAAATCGGGCAAAAAGTTACTATGTTTTTTTCATTTGGAATTCCTCCACAGCAGACCGGAGCCTGAATTGTTGCCCGTTTGATGGCAATAGGCTCGCCCTCTATTACATGGGGACTTAAACATAACTGGCGAAATGTGTGTGTACTGTAAGGTACACATCTGCCTACCCCTACGCGGATTATAGGCGTGATATTATGTTACGTAATAACTATTTTAGTTACCTACATCTTTAAAATGTAAAAATCTACATACCATTCAAACTAAAATACAATTTCGTTTTCAAATCAAAAACGGTGCGACAAAAGCAGAGAAATAGCAAAGTCACAAGAGTAATGATCCAACGCGATATGCCGCAGGGTGGCAACACTGGCTTCGATCGCAACTGGCAACCCTAGGGGATAGAAACAAAGACGAATAAATAGGGTAGGAAACAAAAAAAAAAAAAAAAATCGAAAATATAAAAATTTGAACGAAAAATTTTTGGATCGCGTTTTTGAGATATATGTAACAGCTGGTTTGGTTTTAATTGAGAGGTACTTGTAATATTATAAACGTGAAATTTTGTGAAGATGTAAGTATGGATGTTTGTTTGTCATCATCATCATCATCACCTATGTTGGGGTCGGTTTCCATTCTAACCGGATGCAGCTGAATACCAGTATTTTACATGGAGCGACTGCCTATCTGACCTCTACAAGCCAGTTAGTACTGGGTAATACGATACCCCTTGGTAAGACTGGTTGTTAGTTCTTTGGGCCACTGACTACCTGTAACGACTGTCAAAGATCTACAAATGACAGCCGGGACCAACGGCTTAACGTGCTTTCCGAGGCACGCAGGAAACTCGGTATGTAAAAAATTAAAACCATTCAAATTGATAATAAAATCAGACTAAAAAAGGAAAGTAATATTTATATATATAATAATTTCTCGCGAACGGAAAGTCGCAGGCAACGGCTAGTTCTTAATTCACTTACCTTATAACGATGCAGGCCGCCATAATAGAGTTCATTTTTCAGCCAAAATATCTATTTTAGTTTACATAACACACCTTAATAGGAACTTATTAACCTTTAAAAAATAGGTTCAGGAAACGGATTGTCTATCGTTTTCTAGTCGCCCAAAAGTTACCAGGATGCAAATTAAATCATGTCGGGTTTTTCTTTACAACATTATTTTTAGTATATGCGAAACCTGAATATAGTTTGTTCAGATTATGTAACTGAATCGATTCCAATCATTTTTAAACCATTTTGTCCCAAAAATATTAAAAAAAATTACAAGTTGGATACCGAGCGATATTAAGTACCTATCGCAATCATTTAGGTACCTACTGCCAAATTATTATTATCAATGAGCTCAAGACGACGCTGGAGGCGCGCGCTGCGTGGTGACCGCGTTTTGGTGCGGACAACTAGGTAACAGAACAAGCTTATAACTTTGTGATTTTTCATGATACAGTTTTGAAATTTTGTACATAGATTCTTTACATAAAAATACTAGACACGTGTATCAGGTTTCGCATATACTAAACTAATGTTGTAGGTATACAAAGATTTAGAATTTTTATGTCAATTCTGCATTTGTGTCATAGATGGCGCTGTAGTAATTTTTGTACTATGTTGCTGTGGTACTTTTTGTACTATGTTGCTGTAGTACTTTTGTAGTGCCGCTATAAGTATACAAAGATTCTTACCTGTCTCAGTATCCACGGTGTAAGACAGTCCGGCCCACGGATCGTCCTGACAAGAAACGTATCACATTTAAAATGATGTTTCTCACTAAATACATACTAATTACAGCATCTATTAGTTTGAATTTTTTTTAAACTTTTCCCCACACTAGGAATATCTCCTGTATCGTGGGTGCGTTTACAAACATTTAAACTCACATACACAAACAGCCAGACCCGGAACAACTACCTGTAGGCCATACAAATATTTGTTCCGTGCGGGAATCGAACCCGCGACACGTAGCGCAGCAGCCAATCGCCCAGCCACTGCGCCAACCGTGCCGTCGATTGAGAAATAGCCGTGCGAGGCATCCTCCATAAGACATAATTATCTTTTCTTCTGCCTGCGTTACCTTATTTTATTACTATGCTAATATTTGTAAAAAAAAAAATAAACTCTAGTACAGGTCAATCAGGTTCGCATATACTAAAACTAATGTTGTATATAATTCTTACCTCCTTGATATCAGAATCCAGCAGCTTAGCCTTGACCTTCTCTATCTCGGCTTTTTCCTCATTGTTCTTCACGATCTTCTCTTCAGCAAGCTTCAACTCCTTCTCTATCTCATCTCCCAACACCTTGGTAGCCGTTGGACCCTCCTGTTGGAAGCAGAATTAGTTTAAACATAGATCTTTTATGTGACAACTGAGAAACTAACTTTCTATCCAGGGTGTAAAGGACAGCCCTCCACAAACTGACAGGGTGCATTCAGCTCCTTATTTTGAATCATATTCCACCGGAATTTTTCTCCAGCAATTTTTTTTAATATTTTTTTTTTCGGTTACTATTCCTTTATTTCAATGTAAAATTATGAAAATAATACGGCTAAAATCAAAACTCCAACAATGGATGGTGAAATACTCGTTCGCTTGCTGCCTAGCTACAGAGTTCATCGAACTCGTCGTCGCGCTTGCCGTTCGCTACGTGCATTTTGCCACGGTAACGATACATTGCGTTTGAGGAAATAAATCAATTCCCACAACATTCCTGAAATAATTTCTTCTACCGGTCATCTTAGTATGATATACTGAATTCACCCCATCAGTTTGTGAAGGACTGTCCCTTACACCAAGTATTTACAAAACAATTTCTTAACACCTAGTTTCACAAATAAAAAGAAAATACATTTTTTGAGAAAAGTGAAGACTTTAAGGTGCAATCTACAGCCTCTGATGTTCCCACTGCTGGGACACAGACCTCCTCTCTATGAGAGGGAATAGGCTATACTCTACCACGCGAGCCCAGTGCGGGTTGGTAGATGTCACATGTCTTCGGATTTTTGGTTCTATCACCGCTGGTTGCACCGTTTTGAGAGCAGTGGTGATGAAATAAATTACACTAAGTAACACGCCTGGGTGGTTTCGAAACCATGGCGTACAACTTGTAAGTCAGGAGCCACTGGGCCACCAGAGGTCTGACGTATTTTTTTTCTATTAGCCTGAACTGTCCGACTCCTGGGGAAATGCCTACTTTCCATTCACTATTCTCTACATTTTGAATCTCCTCGCCAATTCATGAGGAAGCCATCCAAGGCCTGCAGAAAATATTAAGACAAGACTGTTGGCGGATCAGCTGGTAATATAAAATGTTCTTACCGGTTGCATCGGGTCTTCCAAAGAGAAGCCCATGTCGACATCCTGCTTCCAGAGCACCTCGATCAGGTCCATATCCTGGAGACAAAGGAAAAATAAATTAATAATGGAATTTTGACTTTTTTATTACCGTTTGGGGTCGAAACGAGTCATGGGGCCCGAGTGCGCGTCTCCTTTTTAAAAAAATCTCTCGCCGACTGGTCGACACTTCCGTGACCAGAGAGCTGGCTCTTTCTTTGGCCGAAGAATTAGCATTGACATTCAGCGTGGCAATGCTGCAAGTCTTCAGGGCACGATTCCAGATGACAGCGATGCGGAGGAGTACTTTGACGCCTAAATGTCCTATTGTTGTCGTTGTATATATGTTTATATTTACTTACTTTTAGTCTTATTTTTATCATTACTTTTTTTTTTTTTTTATTTGTATAGCCAAGTAACTGTTTTGTGGACTGTCAGATAGGCCGTGCCATGTATACGTGCATACGGGTTAACTTGTACTCTAGGATTTTTCACCTACCTCTAAAAAAGCTACCACTATACGGGTAATCTTTTCAGTTACTGATTATAATTCGTATTGGTAATGCTACATGGCTTTTTTGCGCGTACGGCGTCGATGGTAAAGAATTTATTGTGAAAATTTTAATTAAAAACAAGATGGCTACGTTAGTTCCGATTAAGTCCACGCGCCAAAACATCCTTTTGCGGCTTTATTCGATATTTAAAAACATAGATTGAATCGATAAAGTAGTTATTATAAAGCGGCGCCATCTTTGGCAAAGATGACATGGCATAGATAAAAAGGACACCCTTTTTTGTTCGATATTTAAAGATTTTTGAATTTCTTGGAATGCTTTTGTGGTGTACCGCTATTATGAATAATTTTAGTAATTGTTTTGAAGATAGGCATTATTGTTGATTCGTCGAATACTATGTCGTCGATATTTCATGTTTTGATGGAGAAGTGATATTTTTATTTCTTTATTTCACATAATATAACATCACGCCTGTTATACTCATTGGTTAGGCAGAGGTGTACCCACATTTCACTAGTTAAGTTTTACGCAATAGAGGGCGGGCCTATTGTCAAGAAAAAATTCTGGTGGAAAAACCCAATAACACAGAAGAACTCAATAACAGAATCAACGTCGCATTTACTCCGCCATCTTTAATTGGTTTAAATACTAAATTAATAACCACTGGCTATCGAGAACCGGTCTAACAGAAAGAAAGTGAAAACTGACAAAGAAAAATGAACTTTAAATTAACTACATAAGTATTGGAATGTATTGATGATGCAAATGAGTTACGCCAGTTTTCTTTCGTAGGAATTCAAATATTGAACTAGTATTCGAAATAGTTTAAAAACATCACATGTCCAGATTACCTATAAAGAAAATTCAACTCTGCTCCACATGCATAAGGTTGAAATTCGTCTGTTGTGGTAGGGGTCGCTCACACAGCGGGATAAAATTGATCAAAGCATAGTGCATCGGATTTTTAATTATGTTTTTTTTTTACTCATGTATGCAGTTTATATGGTTTACATATAGGAGTTTATATAACAGGTTTTATTTGAAGTCTCGTCAGGAACAGTTATAGTAAAGTACTCATAAATGCGAAGATGTTTAAAGACAAACATAATAATTTATCTGTCATACACGTCTCTTATAATTATGTACTAATGTACAAGTATCTGATATATATCATTAACTTCGGACAAAATAAAGACATTTTAAAGTCAAACAACTCAAACCAAGAGCCAAGAAGCGGATTCATAACCATTTCATTATCATAAACTACGAACTAGGCGACATCTATGACCTGAGTATTGTCATTCCTGTAACAACGCCATCTATTTGACGTTAAAAATAAAAACTATACAGTCAACGCTATCTGTTCGCTTCATAAACCTGTCGACATCTATTCTTTAGTAGCTGATAGTTCATAGCGCCATCTGTTGACAACGTGTTGAACTTTTGTGGTAAGCGCTACCTGTTGGCACTAGTAGGTAACCTGTAAACTTGTGCTCGCTATTCGCCGTCAGATGGCGTTAAACGCGTCGCAAGTTTACAGAGAATTGAACTGAAGTTTGATGCATTTCAGATCACGAAAAATGTGAAAGTTCGTGTAGTAAGATTTAAAATAAATGCGATAGTAAGATAAAATACTAGATTATTGAGAACAGCAAAACATAAAAGGTACCGAAAGTGGAAGTAGGATTTTGTAAGCAAACAAACAACAAAAAATACTGAAAACAATATTACTGAAGTATTGTTTTATTTATTTTAAGTTCATAATACAGTATAAAGCCACTTGAAGAACAGGTCGAATAATATGACTATATTCGAAAAGGCCATAATTTATTTCTTAATACACTATCCCACATCAAAAACTTTTTCAAAAAATCAAAAATACTTTTTTATATATTCAACAGATGGCGCTGTAATAAATTACCAAAAATAACTTCTAGCACATCTGATTTGGAGTAAAAAAAAACTCGTAATTTAGCCGTAACAAGGTTACAAGGTTA
>LR990950.1:4794712-5214604 GCA_905163415.1 Noctua fimbriata
GGTTACCGGCGGTCAAGGTAAGACAAGGTCAGGACGTTTGCCGAAATAGACCGATCCCCGCACTGCGTAATGGACAGATCTGTTCCAGATGGATAGATGTTGGATTTGCGAACTCGCGCGTAGGGTTGAGCAAAAAAGTTACGAGAACTTTGTGCGGTGTATGATTTTCGCTGATTTTATTTCACCATTGATTTAAGGCGCTACCTCGAAAATAAATCGTAGCTCGACTGATCTACTAAGCGTGCGAAAGTGATTCAATTACTTTTGAAACGCAAAAGAAGAGATGGCTATAATGTGCGTGCGCTCGGAATAAAACGAAAAACGAATTTACTTACTCCTTTTTTAACAAAACAAATGAAATAAATTTGAAACTACTTTGAGTAAACTTTGATATGATAATTCTCTATGTTTTAAAGTAAATACCATTGCATAACTCTTAAGCGTTACGCCGTGATGTCGAAAAAAGTAAAAAAAAGAATAGATATAACTTCGCATTTTTTTTTGTATCGAGAAAAATTCATTGAATCGTTTATTCCTTTTACAGGATACTAGACCAAAGAGTCAAAAAACATATACCAAAATATTAAATGCCTATTCCACATACTTAACAAGTTACACGAAATAGAAAAACTACATTTATTTCAATATATCACCTTAAGAAGTATTTCAAAAATAGAAATGCGTCGATAAGGAGGCCTTTAGACGGAGGCCAGTCAAGCTATGGAAAACCAAATTAAGCTGATCTCTCATCGTACGGGAAGCTTATACAAAGCGAAGTCAGGTTATACTGGTTATGTATAGCTTGATGTGCCGCCGTGTGTACAGGTTATTTTACTTATGGGGTTATAAAAATTACAAACATAGCTTCTGCCCACGGCTTCGCTCGCCCTATGGTAGTAAATAATCTCAAGGAAACGTAAATAGAGGCTGTATTAAAGAAAAGAAAGAAAAATATTTATTTGTCGTAGGGACATGACGTGCATCATACAAAATGACAAAAAAATAAACAATAAACTATAAACTATAAATTCAACAGGACGGGATAAAAAAGAAAAAAACTAAGAGCTAGCTAGTAATGACACTCAGGAATAATGTAGCTTCCCATTATTTTAACACTTATCGGAATCGGATCAGTAGTTCTGAAAATTATCCTCTACATACAAACATACAAACAAAAATGTTACCTCTTTATAATATTATTAGTATACATAGTGTAAACGGACCCTTCACGAAGCCGTCAACCAAGCATTCCGTACATCAAACTAAGTAACTTTACGCAAATAATATTGCTGGGAAACGACTTTTTTTTTGTGGTGAAACTCACTCAAAGCATTGTGCTGATGGGTGGATTAAATAGTACGGAGGTGTTTAAAGTAAAAAATCTTACATTAAAAACATGCATTTAAAAAAAAAAAACTTGTGAAAAAGTTGGAACTTTGACCCCCAATATCTCCGTAACTAGAAGGTTCCCAGGTATGGTCTAGAACAAAAAAATGATCGCAAAGACGGGGAGAACAACTGCCTTTCGACTTCGTTAAGGGTCTATTTACATCCTTTAGATATAGATTATGCCAAAACCGTTTGCAAATTTTCAGAAACAGTTGTCTTGTATTGTACTACTACAGACTACTATTTTTTCTATAAGAGCTCTGTAGTATTATTTAAAACTACTGCCTACGTTAAAAAATAGTTGTGAATTCAGAAACATTAATTTCAACATAAAGAACTCATTTATCATTTAAAAGAATATTAATAAGACATGGTATATGATAATTTAAATAAAAAGCATAAATAAATAAGAATTTAGTGATAAATGAATGGTTAATAAATAAAAAAATATGCAAAATTATTGTGTCGGTTTCTCTTGGTGTTATAAATTATAATATTGAATTATTTTATGAGTTTTGCATTCGGTAGTTAGTTATCTTAAAACAGATCAGAGTGATAAACTTATTAAATATACGTGGCACATCGCATGTTGTGCCAAAAAAAAAGTAAAAGTGAAATGTCATTTGTGTCTATGACAGGGCTTGTCAACATGACATTTAATTTAGACGTTGTCAATTTTGGCGGGTTTTATTTTAAGAGCTTACTGATATTCAATCTATTTTAAATAGAATAAGAAATAAATTGCTGAGAAAGTTAATAAATGTTGAAAATATCCTTGTCTAACTGTATTTATCTAGTCGTAGATGTAAATGAATAACGTCTGTCTCTTAGTTCTTCTACGAAAATATATTACGTATAGAAAGTATGTCTATGTGAAAAACAAAATGGACTCGTAAGTACCAGTAGTTATATATTGCTGTGACAGTTTGAAATCAATTAAAAATGAATTTTTGATTTGAAATAAAATATCTGAATTGAATTGAAAAAGTCACCGTATGAAACAGCCTCGCCCCCTTTACGTGGGATTTTGGGCGAAATTTAGCGAAAAATTTTATGAATTTCAATTGACATTCTTTCTTTTTTTATGAATTTTATTGTCATTTTATTATTTTTATTGACATTTCTTATTTATGTTTTTTTTTTTAATTGACATGTTAAATCTGTAATCTTTCATTTCAGTTCCCATTTTATTTGTAATTTTAATTTGCTTTTTCTAATTTGTATGTCAGTATCGACAAAACATAGCAAGAACCTTAAATATTTATAAGACCCTTAATGTTTATACCTATGTATGTTTAATAAATAAATGATTCTGATACTGAAATGTGGGTGTACTTGCTACACCTCTGCATAACCCTTCGTTGATTACAGGCGCGGTGTATATACGTGTTGAATCAGCCCAGAGACATACGATGACGTAACTCGTAGTAAAAGTCGTTTATCTCTTTCTAGCATTATGCGTCACATAATTATTTTAGTAGTAAAAGCGTGTTGTCTTTTTTACACGTTTTTTTTTGCCAGTGGCGTGTTCGTTGGAAAACCACATTGCAGATACAGCCAAAAAACGTTGACACACCTATTTTACAACGAATTTAAGCTTTTTATTTTGATAAATGCGTCAGCCTCGGCCGTTCGTGCGACTCGCATGACCACCGTAGACAAAGATTTCTTTGACGGAAGAATCGACAAAATGACAGATTGTGTCGACACAATGACAGATTTCTTTGCACTATCTGTCATTTTGTCGATTCTTCCGTCAAAGAAATTCTTGTCTACGGTGGTCATGCTACGGGGGTTGGTGAAGGTTGCAGGGATCCGCTGGATGCGAGTCGCACGAGACCGGTCAATGTGGCGATACTTGGGGGAGGCTTATTTCCAGCAGTGGACGTCTTTCGGCTGAAATGATGATGATGAAATGCATGATTTCCTAAATATTTGGTGGCTATAGTTCATCATCTCCCTGCTCTTGTCCCATGTTACTTGGGGTCGGCGCAACACGTTTTTTTCATCCATTCTCCGCTGTCAACCGTCACGCTATCATTTAGGTACACCTTTTCCTTTCATATCATTTCTCACACAAACCATCCATTTTCTCCTTCCTTTGGGCCTTCCCTTTTCGTTGGTCTATCTTATTTACCCAAAATAAAGGCAGTAAATATATTTTTTTTTTTTTATGTATGTAGGGTGTAATCTACGAAACTAATGATTCGATTCCGAAAATTCTTCCACTAATGGGAAGCTACATTATCCCCGAGTGTCACATGTAATATCTGGGGCGTTCACGTGGTATAATTTTCTACCACAAAGCGAGCGATGCCGGGGGCAAAAGCTATTTGGCGGTAAAAAGGTGTCACCATAGACAACTTTTTTTTTTAATTGACTCGTTAAATCTGTAATCTTTATTTCAGTTGACATTTTATTTGTAATTTTAATTGGCTTTTTCTAATTTGTATGTCAGTAACGACAAAACATAGCAACAACCTTAGCTATTTATAAGATCCTTAATGTATAACCTATGTTTAAAAAGCTAGTTGGCGGTCAAAAGGTGTCACCATAGACAACTTTTTTTTTAAATTCTTGTACAAGTCAACCTTCGCAGCGTCTTTAGTTCTGTCATTTGTTATGGCAACGCGCTGCCAACATGGGTATTACTCAACCTTTTAACATTTTGCGACACAAGTACGTAATACTTATGATTCATCACATACTGGGTATACAAACGCTTTTAATAATCAGCTGATTCAGTGCTTCTCGATCTTTTTAACAGACTTTTTTTACTTTACACACCTCCACGACCTCCATACTATTCAATCCCTCCATCAGCACAATGCTTTGAGTTCCATCGAGTCCTACCGTAAAATGTGATTTTTCACCCAAAAAAAAAAAAGTCGTTTCCCAGCAATAATTTTTGCGTAAAGTTACTTAATTTGCTGTACAGAATGCTTGGTTGACGGCTTCGTGAAGGGTCCGTTTACACCCTGTATGTTTCGTAGAATATTATACTAAACTAGATAAGTTTTATTTCGACCATTGCTTAGTTTCAAATATGAACAAAGTCCGGAAAACTAGTTTAAATAAAGAAGATCTTATCAATTTAAGCGAGTAAACACAACGGCCCATAATGCTATAATTAACCAGTATAACATGGCCTCGCGTTGTATAGATTTCCCTTACGATGAGAGATCCGCATAAACTGGTTTTGTACAGCTTGATTAGACGCCGTGCTTACGTAGCTACTTACAAAAATAAATAACTTTGATTGGCTCGATAAAAAGACGCCATATTTGATTTCACCCGTATGATTGGAATATTTTGGCAGGAAGTTCTAATTTTATAGCTGAGATGGTATTTAATGATAAACGATTTTATTAAACATACAACATTATTTTTAGTATATGCGAAACCTGAATATAGTTTGTTCAGAACTGAATCGACTCCAATAATTTTTAAACCATGTTATATTTTTTCCCAAAAATATTTAAAAAACTTAAAAGTTGGATACCGAGCGACTTTGAGTACCTATCGCAATAATTTAGGTACCTACTGTCAAATTATTATTATCAATGAGCTCAAGACGACGCTGGAGGCGCGCGCTGCGTGGTGACAACGTTTTTGTGCAGACAACTAGGTAACAGAACTAGCTTATAACTTTGAGATTTTTCATGATACAGTTTTGAAAATTTGTACATAGATTCTTTACATAAAAATACTAGACACGTGTATCAGGTTTCGCATATACTAAAACTAATGTTGTATACATGTATGTAATTATTTTTTATGTATGACCACGCATAACGTTTTACAGAGAAGTCCGATTTGAATGATTCTGTTGTTATTGGACAGCGTATATCTTTAAGTTAGTCCCAATTAAAATTTAAAAATAAAATGCACCCCTAAGGGTAATATTTTTTTTTTTTTTTGAAATAGGTACATACTTTTAGCCTTACGAGGGCAAAAACCGTGTCTTTAATAGCCCCAAAACAATCCTACCCCCTCCTTTCAACATAAAATACGTGTGCATGCACTTTTCAACGACCCAGACAAGCCAGCCGTCTGGAGAACCCAGCCAATGCCCCCAGGTCTTTGTTTCCTCGTCTCAACCCCGGGGGTCGAAAACCCCAAGGGGTTGAAACTCTACCCCCGAGTTCGATAACCGATTTCGGGGGACATGGTTAAGGTGAAACGTGAATGGCTTTTAGTTTTAATATTTTAGGAGATCGCTTTGAAGTCAACAATTTTTGTAGATATTTGAATTTTCGACGAAAACGTCTGTGACATGAGACAATACTACTTTAGTTGAACGCACTTATTACTGGACTAGCGACCCGCCCCGGCTTCGCACGGGTGCGAATACAACATTAGTTTTGGTATATGCGAAACCTGATACACGTGTCTAGTATTTTTATGTAAAGAATCTATGTACAAAATTTCAAAACTGTATCATGAAGAATCACAAAGTTATAAGCTTGTTCTGTTATCTAGTTGTCCGCACAAAATCGTGGTCACCACGCAGCGCGCGCTTCCAGTGTCGTCTTGAGCTTATTGATAATAATAATTTGGCAGTAGGTACCTAAATAATTTCGATAGGTACTTAAAGTCGCTTGGTGTCCAACTTTTAACTTTTTTTTAAATTTTTGGGAAAAAATATAACATGGTTTAAAAATTATTGGAATCGATTCAGTTACTTATTCTGAACAAACTATATTCAGGTTTCGCATATACTAAAACTAATGTTGTATACATAAACCTTCCTCTTGAATCACTCTATCTATTACTGAAAACCGCATCAAAATCCGTTGCGTAGTTTTAAAGATCTAAGCATACATAGGGACAGACAGCGGGAAGCGACTTTGTTTTATACTATGTAGTGATATATCTGTGTTTTCAATAAATGTTTTAAAACAATAAATCATCATCTGCGTAGCCTTTTCCCAACTATGTTGGGGTCGGCTTCTAGTCTAATCGGATGCAGCTGAATACCAGTATTTTACATGGAGCTACTAAAGAACTTTAAATAACAACTTAAAATACTTACCCAAAAAATACTAAGTACACTTTTGCGAGCAAAACTCACATTATCACTATTTTCTTCACATTTAATTTCACCTTTCTATCAACCTCAAGAATATTTTAAAATAAATAAAATACGACGCAACTGAACACATGTCTCGTTTCTAAAACACTATCTACAATAAGATCTTAAGTACATAAGAGTACATAACAAATCTATTATTAAAACTACACGTGGGTACTACATCACTTTCAATTTCAAATACACACGACTGCAATTGGCAAGCATTCAAAATCAATTATTTACTCTCATATAAGTACATTCATAAACTATAACGACTGCTTAGCCCCTTTGGTTTAACATCACCAGAAAATAAAAAGGAAAAATAACTTCTTTGTGTCAAAATTTCATCGAAATCGGTCCAGTAGTTTCTGGGTTAGGAAGCCAAACACGTGTTAATGTTTTGATAAACAACAATAGTATAGAGTTTATGTATTTTTGGACTAATACAATATATTATCTTTTGAGGTACCTATAAACGGTGTAAATAGACCCTTAACATAGCCGAAAGGCACTTGTTTTCCTCGTCTTTGCAATATTTTTTTTGTTCTAGACCATACCTGGGAACCTTCTAGTTACGGAGATATTAGGGGTCAAAGTTCCAACTTTTCCAAAATATTTTTTCGAAAATACATGTTTTTAATGTAAATTTTTTCCTTTAAACACCTCCACGACCACCGTCCTATTCAATCCATCCATCAGCACATTGCTTTGAGTGCTTTCCATCGAGTCCTATCGTAAAACGTGATTTTTCACCCCAAAAAAAAACTCGTTTCTCAGCAATAATTTTTACGTAAAATTACTTAGTTTGATGTACAGAATGCTTGGTTGACGGCTTCGTGAAGGGTCCGTTTTCACCCTGTATTTTATTTATACCCTAATTTTCGTGATTTCTTGATTAATAAATCTACTACTAATCTGACATCTAAAATTTCGATAACATTAATCTCTATTTATAATGAAATCGATGATCACCCATCCAAAGTCCGACCTCGCCAACCGTTGCTTAACCATGAAGATCGACCCGTGTCACCGAATCCACGATCCCTTCAACGTACTAGCCGGCTATTATGACCTTTATCACAACACATAGTATCTAGATATACATAGACACATCACACGTGTTTCATTATCTGCGTTCTACAAATAGTGCAGACTACACGATTTCATCCTGTAAATAAAACTAAACTGTTGACAGATAGTTATACGGGATGGAGGGGTTACCAGGTATTCAGTACATCATTCTGAGCCACCCCCCCTTCCACATAGAAATTTTTCATCGACGGTTATTAAAAAAAAACGCTGTTTCCTCCAAAAGTGCAATACAACTAGACTTTAATTATACAACATTATTTTTAGTATATGCGAAACCTGAATATAGTTTGCTCAGAATAAGTAACTGAATCGATTCCAATAATTTTTAAACCATGTTATATTTTTTCCCAAATATATTTAAAAACGTTAAAAGTTGGACACCGAGCGACTTTAAGTACCTATCGCAATAATTTAGGTACCTACTGCCAAATAATTACTATCAATGAGCTCAAGACGACGCTGGAGGCGCACGCTGCGTGGTGACCACGATTTTGTGCGGACAACTAGGTAACAGAACAAGCTTATAACTTTGTGATTTTTCATGAAACAGTTTTGAAATTTTGTACATAGATTCTTTACATAAAAATACTAGACACGTGTATCAGGTTTCGCATATACTAAAACTAATGTTGTATACTTACCATTTTTATTGTGACCTTTATATGATATTGATTATTTATGACCTTTCTGATTATATGATATTGATTATTCTGATTTTTGACATTCGTATGGGAATAAGTATCACATTTTTTATTTTGCTATGTAACATAATAATAGTGGGATTGCAAATGTTTTAGTTTTTTTTTGGTTACTGTTATAATAATGATTGCTACTGTCATTTTTTTAATTTTATAATTTTGTCAAACATTTCGATACAATGTAAAAATTGTTACATGAAAGAAATGAAATGAAATTAAGTCAAAATGTATGTACTGAATACGTGATAGCCGTTTTCGAGATTCCACCCCTTATAAATAAAAAAATCGAAGTCTGAATCGCCAAAACGCAGTGAGCAAGTGCGGTGATCACTGTTCGCTCCTTTTCTGTATGAGAAGAGGCCTTTGGCCAGCAGTGGGACCGTTAAAAGCTCGTATTAATCTAACCTACCCCTAATCAGTATATTAACAGAATAAGCGTAGTGATAGCGCAGTGATAGCGCAGTGATAGCGCAGTGATAGCGCAGTGATAGCGCAGTGATAGCGTAGTGATAGCGTAATGATAGCCTAGTGGTGAAACCGTTGAACTGCAAACTGCCAAGACTGTCAAACCGAAGGCACGCACCTCTGCTTTTTCGGATTCATGTGCGTATTGTATAATTATCGTGAGGAAACCAGCATGCCTGAGAGTTTTGTCTCGACGACATGTAAAGTCAAGTCAGGGGCCCATGGGCGGCATAAAAACTCTGACATCAGAAAAGAGAAAGAAAGAACAAAGTGTGCTGATTAGAATTGCCATACATCTAAATTTGACATAAGGATAGGCCCGAATGGCCTTTTTTAATTTGGCAACACTATCTGTGTTGCCAATTCAACACTATCTGTGTTGCCAATTTAATTATGAATTTTGAGTTTGTGGCTAAATTATAACAGCCGGTCGCGTCTATCTTTAGGTTAAGCCACGCTTGCCTAGGTTGGTCCGTGGATGACCACCCATTATATACCGAGTTTCCTCCGTGCCTCGGAAAGCACGTTAAGCCGTTGGTCCCGGCTGTCATTTGTAGATCTCTGACAGATGTCACTAGTAGTCATTTGCCCGAAAGTCTGACAATCAGTCTTGCCAAGGGGTATCGTGTTACCTAGTACTAACTGGGTTGTGGAGGTCAGATAGGCAGTCGCTCCATGTAAAATACTGGTACTCAGCTGCATCCGGTTACAATGGAAGCCGACCCCAACATAGTTTGGAAAAGACTAAGCATTTGATGAAACAGTTAAGCCATGGGACTTTACCGAATTTCAAAAATAAATCGGTATAGTGCCGCCAGAAATTGTTATGAATGTGACGTCAAATTATTTTGTTTATAATTTTCTTTGTAATTATGATGCAATATTTATTTTCAGAATTTAGACTCTGGACTTAGGCTTATTATATTTCAATTGTGTCTAGATAAAAGACAGATAAAATCTGCTATGATAATAACTAACAAAACAATTGAATGACAAAGCTTCTTTGTACTCTTCTAGTTATTCTAGTATGTATTTTCTTTTATTTGGTGTTTCGTGTGTTCGTTATTTAAAATAAATAAGACAAAGGAAAGTCAATAGCAATTAATTTCCATATTTCCAATAAAACTTTACAAAAAAGGAATGAAACACATTCGAATTTCAAAATAGTCTGTAACGGTTTACGCCATCTTGCGTTTAGAAATTCTAATTTCGAACCTTTGAATTGAGAAAGTGTCGTTCGATGATTTTGTTTTCATTATTAGATTCTTTACACGTGTTTCACTGCTTCCTTTCAATGGCTGGACTGAATTAGGCTGAAGATGAAGAAGCGGGCATAAGCTAGTGTTACCATAAATGGGAGGTTCGTGTCTATGGTTTTAAACAGCTGTTCACTGCATTGACATCGACCCACTTTCATAACCTTGCTAACAGTGACACTGCAGGTACAAATCAATAAGTTTAGCTTTAATGGTCTTTCTTTATCGTGTGGTTAGTACCTAACCTGCACGCGTAGGTTGACCACCGTGAAAACGGGTTTTGTCGACGGAAGAATCGAGAAAATGACAGATTTCTTTTGTTGATCTGTCATTTTGTCGATTCTGCCGTCGACAAAACCCGTGGCAGAGTTTTATGCCGCCCATTGGATGAGCTTCTGACTTGGTGTTAATGGTAGTAGGTATCTATTTCAACAATCTACATATACCAGCATTACCTATCAAGGTCAGCAGTCTGTCAAACTTTAATAGATTTTCAACTTAAGAACGTTAACGTCTTACGGCATTTCATACAAACTTTAAAGTGATTTTTTTTCGAAATGACTGAACCGATTTTAATGAAACTTCGTACACATAAGCAGCCCCTATTGCCCCTCATAGAGAGGAGGCTTGTGTCCCAGGACACAGGCCTCCTCTCTATGAGGGGCAATGTAAACACTAAACACCTCCAAAATTATCTAAATCTCTCTACAGAGCAGTACCGAAGGGTCAATTTTGGGGTAAGCCGGAGTACATAACTTGAATGTGATTATATTATTTGTCTATAGAATACTGACTGTGCCAATTTTCATAGGTAAGCCGGTAGGAATCGAGTTGTATGGGACCTTCGCCACTGGTACAAAGGCTTTAACCGTGTAATTTCGAATTAAGCCTCAAATCTGCGTCTTAGCCGAAAGGTTCATTGACACCACAGGTTGTTCAACTCAGCGTGACGATATAACAACACTACTAAATTAAAGATTTGCGTGTTGTAGGAGTTTTACCAATTTAAATACGACTGATTTTGGAGAATTTCGGATGTAGCAAGCTCGGACTTGTGGCATCCCAACTCGCACAGGTTAGGTTCGAAGGGGATGGCGGGGTCTAATTTAACGTTTTTGATCATCATCTGCCTAGTCTTTTCCCAACTACGTTGGGTACGCTTCCTGTCTAACCGGATGCAGCTGAATACCAGTATTTTACATGGAGCGATTGCCTATCTGACCTCCAGAACTCAGTTAGCACTGGGTATTACGATACCTCTTGGTAAGAATGATTGTCAGACTTTTGGGCCACTGACTACCTAACGACTGTCAAAGATCTACAAATGACAGCCGGAACCAACGGCTTAACGTGCTTTTCGAGCCACGGAGGAAACTCGGTATGTAATGGATGGTCACCCATCCACAGACCAACCTCGGCAATTGTAGCTCAGAGTGCTTAGGGTAATTCTGCTACCCTTGGTAAGACTGGTTGTTTGGCTTCTGACTGTAACATTATTACGTCATATTTTAGTATGAAAATGTTGTACAATCGATAGTTTGGTAACATATAGGCCTGATTTCGAAGGCTGGTTGGTCGCCGATAAGCATAGATAAAAAATATTTATCGTTTATCAAAACCGCGAAACATTATACAATCATTGGTTTTTATTCCCACGGAATATCAGTACTTAGATAGTAAAATATTGTAATACTGGACTTGATTTTTTTTTAGGCTGCGCGAACTTATATTTTATAATCTTCAAATAATTATACTAAAATGTACATAATAGGTGCCAAGCGATCAGATCGCGTGAAACACCACCCTGCGTTCTATAACTCAAGTAGCCGATTTGGAGTTAAAACAGCCAAGCTGAAGTGGGAGTGGGCTGGCCATGTCGCACGGATGCACTCGGAGAGGTGGGCAAAGATCGCCACTCACTGGACGCCTGAGGGTGGACATCGCCGACCGCGGCGAAGGTGGTGAGACGATCTGATCATGTTCGCGGGGCAAGCGTGACCAGAAATTGCACAAAACAGAGAGGTTTGGAGGGAGGAGGCCTTTGCCCAGCAGTGGGACACAATATAGGCTATGAAAGAAAAAGTTCTTATAACCTCTCCTTTAACAAACATTCTAGGAAAATAAAAATATTGGTGATCAGTGCTTGTTGCTATTTCATAAAAAAAAATAGGCAAAAATCTTTTGGCACTCTAAGCTACATTTGCAGAGGTTGGTCGGTGAATGTATGACCACCCATTACATACCAAGTTTCCTCTATACCTCGGAAAGCCCATAAATCCGTTGGTCCCGGCTGTCATTTGTAGATCTTTGACAGTCGTTACAGGTAGTCAGTGGCCCGAAAGTCTGACAACCAGTCTTACCAAGGGGTATCGTCCATTACCCACTAACAGGGTGGTGGAGGTCAGAGAGGTAGTCGCTCCATATACAATACTAGTATTCACTATAGTATCCGGTTAGACTGGAAGCCGACCTCAACATAGTAGGGAAAAGACTAGACAGATAATGATATGACGTAATAACATTACGTTATATGCTCATAGTAACAAACACAGAGAAATCGAACCTTTTTAACCCCCGATGCAAAAAGAGGGGTGTTATAAGTTTGACCGCAATGTGTGTGTGTGTCTGTCTCTGGCACCGAAGCTCTTAAACGAGTGAACCGATTTGATGCTGTTTTTTTTTATTTGAAAACTAGTTTTTTGGCGATAGTTCTTAGATACATTTTATCAAAATCGGTGCAGCCATTTAATAGTTATGGGGGATGAAAGTGGGTATAAAAAATCGAATATTTTGAAATATACCCAAGTAGGGTATCAAATGAAAGGGCATGTTGTGTATATTACAATTAGACATGTTTATCAAAACCGGCTCAGCCATTTTATTGACTTTTCAAATGTTTGTTCGCTTTTCTTTGTTGCGATGGGGTTTTTTTTTAATTTTTATTATGCTAAGTACACAACTACACACGCAGCGATTTTAGTCGCATGCGATTACAAAATCGCACACGAAGTTCTCACACATAATGTGTGTGAGATTTTGAAATCGCCATTGTAATCGAGGTTATTGTTTTAACAAAATTACAGTACCCTTTCTAACAATATAAATATAGAAGATGTAAATAGACCCTTAACGAAGCCGAAAGGCTCTTGTTCTTCCCGTCTTTGCGATCATTTTTTTTGTTCTAGACCATACCTGGGAACCTTCTAGTTACGGAGATATTGGGGGTCAAAGTTCCATCTTTTCACAAGTTTTTTTTTTAAGGAATAGTTTTTGAGGTTATAACTTTACTTTTAATACCTCCAAGACCAGTTCTATTTAATGCACCCATCAGCACAATGTTTTGAGTGCGTTACATTGCGTCCTACCGTAAAAAGTGATTTTTCACCCCAAATAAAGTCGTTTCCCAGCAATAATTTTTGCGTAAAGTTACTTAGTTTGATGTACAGGTACCTGGTTAACTGGTGGCTTCGTGAAGGGTCTGTTTACACCCTGTATACGACATAACAATTGCAGTGTCCTTTGCAGTGTTTTCTACGCTACGATATAGTACATGTTTCTTTTGGCACTTGCTTGACATTGACAGGAGGGCACTTCTAGTAAAAATCTGTGGAAATTGTATTGAAACACACAACAAGATGGCTGCGTTTTGTTGAGACTATGGCCAAGTACCAAGAAAGTAAAGCTTTGAACCTAGCAACGAACAACGAATTATAGATTGATTCCAACGACCCAAAAAGGCTGTTGACCTCTTTCGACATCACTGTCAAGGTCTCAATAATAAACAAAGATTACACTTCTACGCCACCAGATAAGAAGTTGCCATTTCAAATTATCATAATTTACTAAGTTGAATGACCTCTTAAGCCAAATGTTATTCTTTGAGCTAATGTTAAACAGTTTTTGTGGTGGAGGTGTGAAGATGAGAAATAATGACATATTTACAAGAAGGATTTATCAACGATTTAAGTTGTTAGAGTGTCCTCATCGTCACGCGAAAATATTTACACAGGAAAGAGTGTCTAAAGTTGTATGTCCTTTATCTGACATGACATTTGACTGAAATGGCCTATCCGATGACAAAGTTAGGTCGTCATTGGCCGTAGACAAGGAACCAGTGTACAGTCCTTTTACAGTTATTTTACCTCCGTCTCTGAAATCGCTGTCAAAATCACAGCAATCTTTAGACTAGTAGTAATAAGATCGTTATTAGGTTAGGTTAGGTAACCGATAAGTCTGTCAAAATTATAGTGATCTTTTATTTTTTTGACAACTGGACTGTAGCTGTCAGAGGTAAAAGAACCCGTCAAGCCAGGTGACAGCGAATGACAGCCCTTGTCACTTTCATAGTGATTTTGTTACGACTATATCAGTTCCCTACTGTTTCGAGTGTCAAGCTCCAGTTGATATTGACATAATATAATATTGCCTGTGTGGATTACAAATAAAAATGGCCGATGTATGCTCACGGTAAGTGACTGCGAGCGAGATTCCCTTCGGTATAGTCGAGGGCTTAGCGTTAGGTGGTGTAGCAAGATAACGTAGAATCCTATGACGCGATCCTACTGGCCGGCGCGATGTGATGTTCAGGAACTCCTACTTCAATTCTGATTTCGAATCAGTGATCTTTATGCACGTGAACATAAGGTTAATTTTTGATTGCTGTCAGAGGTAAAATAACTGCGAGACGACAGTAAGTCCTATTTTTCGATTTACGTCAAGAAACTGTTGAAAACGAAATAAATACTTCAGCCTCGTAAACGTTTATAAATGTGCCCGCAGTGCGTGTTTCATGTAAATTCGTATTTACAATTATAATTAGCTTCGTATGTCACTGCGGTACATACATATTTTCAACTTTATTTTTTAAGACTGGTCTCTTTTCGCGTCTTTGCTTGTGACGTTTAGCATTGCCAATGAAAATCTTACTTGCCGAATGCGGAATTTTTTAAGTCGGTCAATAATTAGAAATTAATCATATTTTTTGAGAGTAGGGGTTAATTATTATTTTTAATGAAAAGGTCTTTTTTTTCACGGATATACCACTCCTGTAGAACTTATGTCTTTTTACAAGTTTATTTTATTATGCTATTATTATTTACAAACGTCAAAACAGTGTCACACTTGACAGCTAACCGAATGTTACCAGGACAGAAAAACAAAATGTGCCTTAACAACCAAAGTATTTTTTTTTACTTTACACACGTCCAAAAACAGAATTTGCATTCATTTATGTTATCTTTAAATAAAGAAGACGGCAAAATTATAAAAATAATTTTTACACCTTCGAAAAATGCGCATAAACAAAAAAAAAAGAAAATCGTTGACAGCCCGTCTATCAACGTATTTACTTCAAATACTTTAAAATCAGTAACCTTATTCATTATAACCGTACTTTGAACCTGTTGGCTTCTTGTACGTGGTTGCGACGTACATTGACAGTTCGCTAAATATTTTCACTCAGTATTTACATACAAGGGGTCGTCCATTAATCACGTGGTGTTTTTAGTAAGTTTTTATCCCCCCCCTCCCCTATGGTGATACGTGGTGAGGTTTTGGTACAAAGTATCTTAAAACAATTCAGAATATGATGTTTTAAAAAATACAGGTTAACAACTATAATGTAATTTAATTCTGGAAAATTAAGCACCGTGGCAAAAACATCAAGGCCACGCACCGCTTTTCGGTTTAGAAAAAATAACGCGCGTTCAAAGAAAAAATAAAGACACGTTATATCTCACTACACCCCCCGTCTCCCCTAGTGATATTTCGTGAAATTTTCCAAACCCCCTCCCCCCTTTCGAGCCTCACGTGATTAATGGACGACCCCCAAGAGCATTATTCGTGCTAGCAATGTTTTTGACATCAATTGCGTGTGTATTGTCTATGTATCGTATTAAACCAGTTATCTATAGTCCTACCATTAGCCCATTCCATAATACCGATAAATAAGGCTTCTAAGGCGTTACTAAGCGACATCAACACCTTACAGTTCGAATTTGAACTCTCAGTGCTGAACCGAAAGTCAAAAATCCAAAAATGCGTTTTGATTGAAGTGTTCATTTAGGTGTCCATACTGCTAGTGAAAACAATAAGAGATATACTAGTCTCGACGAAGATAATATGTTCCCTATGGCCATTAGCTAAGGTTGAAAGTCACTTGCACGGTACAAAACAACAAGGTCTATTAGTTTATGTGACAGTTACACAGTTTCAACCGTACTGAAGTTTCAGTGTAGTGTGAATTATTTTTTAAACATACAAAGAAATCACGTCAAATATTCCGTAACTAGAAATGAGAATACAACATAAAAAACAAAGGATTAAGAACTCACCTCTTGAGTCAGCTCATCGCCTGTGTGATGCCCTTCGTCAGGCTCGATCTTCACATCCACACCATCACTGGAAGCATCCATATCACTAACACCACTTGAACTAGCAGTAAAGCTGGTACTAGCCCGTTCCCGCTTCACGTTTAGCACCAACTCCTCTTCGAACATTGGAGCCAGCTCATAGACTTCAGAATCCAAAGGAGTGTTCTCCATCAAGTATTGTTCTAAATTCTCCTGCTGCTGTTTCACGTCCAGATACTCCAGATCATGCTTTAGTTCTTTCGCTTCGTCTACTTCGCCAAACTCTTGTAGATCGGCCAGATTTTGTTGAAATACTGAATTGGATTCGCCTAAATCCATTTCAGTTTTCGGATTGAAGTATGGCATGTAGTCTATAGCATTATCGCTATATAAATCATCATCATCCTCTTCCTCCTTCTTGACTCTGACTTCAAAGTCTTCGTTTTCCTTCTTGATCTGCATATCGGAAGGTTGTACAAGTAGTTCGTTTACGTCAAAGGATCTTGAAGCTATTTCAGCAAATATGTCTTCTTCAGTTCTGTTGTGAAGAAAATCAGCAGAAAGAGTGACAACAGCGTCCGGGCGTTCTTCATTGCTCGTCGTTTCTTCTTCTTCATCAGAAACTTTGACTTCCTGGGCTACGTTGTCATCGGCTGAGACAGAGTCTTGTTCAGCATTTTCGGGGACCGTCGCCTGCGCTAGCGCCGGAGCTACTGTGTCGGTCGCCACGTTATTTACTAAATATGTATGAAGTATTGGCGCTCTGTTATTCCATATCCGCTCATTATATTCTAAATCAGGATTACCATATCGTCCGAGCGAGTTCAGCTCCTCGAACAACTGGCGCTCGTAATTAATCAGAATGTTGTCCAACGATTTTGGATGGACGAATCTTGGTCTGATTAGCGTTCTAGCTTCTTGTTCTAAGGACCAGTCCGATCCGTTTGAAATGTGGAGCCCAGCTATCATCTGCTGGGTCTCCCTTTCCAGGTAATCGTTGGGGTCCACCTTCAGCAGGCTTAGGACTAGAGCGAGTCTCAACAACTCGTCTCCGTACAATTTCTTCAAAGAAATCATGATTATAACTTAAAATTGAGCACTTTTGAGATCAGTTATTGAAAGTTTATTTATTTACTAGCTAAATAGTCTTTTTATTAATAAAATTTCTGGTCTTCTTTCTTCTTTTCTCCGACATTTTGACAGATGTCACTTTCTCGCACTGTTCGTTAGTGTGGTAGCCATGATTTTTAAGCACATCATCACTTGATTAGAGAGAAACGTGTTCAGTTTTTCGCTGGCTTAACGCCAGAACACTTCACTTATACACTTTTAGTTTTTTTTCTATAATCAGAATTACAGTTTTGTTGCAGCAGTCTTTTGTAAGATAATTTCGTTATTACGAAGAAGTTTTCACTACTATTTCTTACTAGGGTGTAAGAAACTGATAGTCAGGTAATTAGCTATAAGTGCAAACAACCAATGAATTCTTAATTTCCATATTTGAATTAAATGGGTCTATAATGTTGGCAGTATTTGTTTGTAACGCAGAAAAGTTGTTATGTTGGTAGTGTGTACTTTTTTTGGAGACAAATGTTTTCGAAAAGGCTTATTTTGTAATTTAGAAAACAATTAGCATTTAATTTTCTAGTATTATTAACAGATCCACACAAAACCTCGGTTCAGTATTTTGTGATTTTTTATATACCTAAATAATTACATGTTTTGATGTAGAATTATTATTTTTTGATATAAAAACATTTATATTTAGATGACTGCCCCCCATTTTATTATTAAAATAGTTACCTTTAGGCCTTGAACCTTAAATATACACAACACTTACTTTCAAATAAGGTTCGCTACTCCAAAAGTTATGTAACCTCATTTGTATTTTTGACAGTTCAGTAAATGTCAAATTACAAGTTCTAGAATTCCAAACTCAATTTAAATTTTAAATTTAGGACGTCTGCTTTCGATTGACTTTAATGTTACTGTTGGGTTTCTTTTGGTAATTTTACAGATTTAGCTACACAAGATTTGTCTAGAAAAGTTTACATTACACTATAATCAGTTGATTAGTCAATAAAATTATGAAAATAATGTTACTTAAAAGTATTTTTTTCGCGGGTAGTATTAAAATTATTTGATAAAAGTTTGTCATGTCGAAACGTTTTTCCCTTTACCTGCTTACCTCGATAAAGGCTTAGCGTGAATAATACATAATAAGTAACTAACGATTATGTGCCCACAAAAGAACAATAATAACATATTACGAACTTCTATTGAATTAAATTAACCTTAAGTCTTATTTCAAAACAAGCGATTATTTACTTTAAACTTTAGAGTATAAGTCATATAATCAGATTTGTGTTACATGTAAAATAAAACAGATTACGAAAGCAAAGTAAAAACTGTTTGTGTAATGATTTAAAGTTAATTGACCTCTTTAGGCGAATTTTATTTAATTTGAAAAACGTTTTTGGTAACTAGAAAGCGTATTAAATGACTTTATCTTCTTAAAAAGTTTTTTCTGTTTAAACAATGAGAGCAGAGTCTACGCGTCATTCAAAATACACTCGAATTCGAATTTCAAATCCAGACTTAGATCGTGTTCATTTCTATTCAGAATAGATGTTTTTTGAAACGACGAGAAAAACAAGCATGCTCGCTTTGTTTTTCAATCGAGAAACTACGCCACCATATAAAAATATCTTCTTACGAACATCCCAACTTTATTTCACAACAACAAAAACACGAATTTCAGCGACGCACATTTACTCGAAAACACCGCATTATTTTCCAAAACTGTAATCAGCCTACCAAACTTCGAAAAACAACTCCAAAAAAATACCTTCACACACTACCAACATAACCATACATAATATCTAACACAAAAATGTAGATTAAAATTCCATAATTTTGGAAGAATGATTTAAAAAAGAAAAAAAATACTGCCTGTTTTTATCAACATCAGATTTAAAAAAAATACACACACTGCCAACATAAAATAAAACCATAGATTAAAAAAAAAATATAGAAAAATATCCCGCCTGATTTGACGTACACAGTTACAGAAGAAACAATGTTCTTTGTTAACTAGAACAGTTTACAGCGAGCGCGCGCTCACGACCGCGCCCGTTGGCAAACTGCGAAGCTCAGTGCAAGGGAACGATGACCAATGAATCATACGGACATCTCTTTATTTTTCCCTGAATTTTCGCGAGCGAAACGTTAATTTTACCTTTGGACAAGCCATGGCAACTACAGTGCAGTGTCGTTGATTAAAATGTTTTTTTACTGTGGATAAATAAAATAATCTTGTGATACACACACATACTTTTTCTACGACATGAAAAGTTTGTAAGTTTGTATTTAGGGCGAAATCTTCGAAACTACTAATCCGATTGCGAAAATTCTTTCTCTAATGGGAAGCTACATTATCCTCGAGTGTCTAAAGCTATATTTAAAACATTTCCGTGGGATAATCCCCGACAACATCGCGAGCGAAGCCGCGGGCATAGTATCAAATACATCGCCTTCTACACGGATGGACTATGTGAAAGATAGTAGGTATAGCTAGAAATGGGACGATTGAGATGACGAGTAATAGAGAAGTATGCAAGAAGTCGCGGAAAACATTGGGATGAGGTTCACATGGAACCAAGAACTTAACAGGAGAAGGAGGCTGAAATGATCAAACACTGTTTTAAGCTTTCACGGTTTACAACTAAACTTATACTGTCACTTACGGGATATCTTCCGTGATTGTCATTATAACGTAATGTTTCTTATTATTATTATTAGATTTGTCAATTTATTTTCCATCCACCCGCATTCTCCAGTCAACCCGCGATCATGGCGCTTGCAACAGCGCCGAAATATCGGGAGCTCAAAATAATGAACAATAACGGAAGATATCCCGTAAGTGACAGTATAAGTTTGGCTGAAATGAGGAAGGATTGCATGCTGATTAGGATTTAAAATGTAATAGTAAATAGCATAAGAATAGTGTGTGACGCCAAACCAGACAGAATACGAGACAAACGCCTACACCAGTAGAACGCGTAGCTAGATCGACCAGTACATAAATAGCTAGACCCAATTGATTAGAACAAAGACGTACTACGCAGGATTGAAGAGTAACTACTTACGAAGACATGACATAGTCTTGTCAATCCCTGTCATAGACAAGGACCACAATACATAACATCACGCCTGTAATCCCCGAAGGATAAGGCAGAGGTGTACCTTATAGTACACCCACATTTGGCCAGTTATGTTTGAGTCCCATGTAATAAGAAACGATGGATGGACTGTGTAAAGAATGATATGGCAAGAAAGGAGGTGTCTGATGAGATCACAAGTAATAGAGAAGTATGGATGAAGAAGACATGCTGCGCCGACCCCAAATGAATTGGGATAAGGGCGAGATAATGACGATTATGTAATAAGGGGACGAGCCTATTGCCATCAACCGGGTACAAATCCAGAATCCGTGGCTGCTACCTGATGGAAAACCTAATACCACTTTGCCCGACCCAGGAATCGAACCCAGGACCTCATGCTCAGCAGTCACATTTGAACCCGTCGAAGATTACAGGTGTGACGTTATGTTAATAATGACACAGACAGTTCTTGAACGTGGTCTACATTTGTGTCGATCGTGTTCAGATTCATTGGTGAAATTCTTCAGTGTATTTGTTACTGATGTTCATCAGCACGTGTACCTACGATTTTATCTTATTGTTGAGCTACATTTAGTCCGATCGTTTTCAACCATGATAGCCTCGTTGAGGAACAATAGATTTGCGTAAATCGGGATCTCGTAATCAATTTTGGCTAGCTATCAGTGGTGAAGGTTCCATACAACTAGATTCCTACCGGACTCCCTTTGAAAAATGGCACAGTCAGTATTCTATAGACAAATAATATAATCATATTAAAGATATGTACTCCGGCTTACTTCTTATAAAAATTGACCCTTCGCTACTGCTAGCTATATCAGATTTATGAACGTGGACGACGCGAAAGGAGTATGTAAGGATCGTAGCTGGTGGCGATCTGTGGTTTCCCATGGGGTCTTGGAAAAGAACGTGTGTTATTCTCTGTCTTCCTGTTTGTTTGTTTCGGTTGATCTCCGAAACGGCTGGACCGATTTGGACGGGACTTTAACTGGCAGATAGTTTATGTTACAAGGAGTAAATTAGGTTTTTCTACTTTTTTTTTTTAAAACGAGTAATAAAAGATTTTTTTTTTTAAATTCCATTCCGACGAAATCGCGGGTACTGCTAGTATACAATCTTTGTCGATATCGGGCGGATATAGGCACCTAATTATATCTTATCTAACATTTGAAATCACAGAATAAATTGTACGAATTTCAAAGTCATTGCCTCATTCGTTGGATAACAGTTCAATCTATTATTTCAAGGGTTCCTATCTAATCTGTTTATTATATTACTGAAGCTATTTTGCTAGTCAATGTCGCGACTTATTGACGTAATTTATGTTGGTACTATATATTTTATAGGCCTCTTCAGTGCTACATCGCTTTTACTTCAATGCATTCTTTTACGTCGCCATTTTTAGATCTGTCAAAATGTAAACGTCAGGAGAATTTCGTAGGCCATTTGAAGAAGAAAAAACTATTTATATTTTGCTATTAAATATGTTCTATTTTTATAAATCAGCTAAACATGTGATAATTATAAAGAACTGGCACTACATAAAGTCATAAGTAGGGATCCAAAAAGAATAAGTCAAAACTTTTTCATCTTTCTTTTCCATGCATATATGGCAGTAAACCAAAAACTCAAGGAGAATTTATGGTCACTCCACGGAAAAATAAAAAAAACTCAAGCCAATTTTGAATATGGAACAACACTTTCTAAAAATCAATTTTACAATGTTTACCTCCATTTTTAACGCAACATTATTGATAAAGTACTGTAACATCGATTGCAAATGATCGACTCCCAAAATGGCGACGCCTTAGGCCGACTGAGTCACAACGTTGTCGCCATATACAGAAATCCAGTTTAATCTTCTACATCAAGGCTGCTTTGTGTTTATGTTTACGCTTCATGTATTAGGGACAGGCAGAGAGTAATGCTCTTAGGTGTATTTTTAATGTTCGATGAACCGGTGAATCGATAATGACTGTTTTGCAAATGTATGACTAAAGAAAATGGAGTACAGTTTCTTTGCATGCCGTTAAACCTTCGATTAAGAATGTTTTTCTTAAAAACATAAGCTACAGCTAAAGCCAATTGTTATCAAAAGAAAACTGGGTAAGTCTGGTTATCAGACTTTCGGGCCACTGACTACCTGTAACGTCCCATCCATGGAACAACCTAGGCCCGAGCGGCTGTTATTATGTAGCCACGAGTTCCTCAATCTAATACTACGATAACACAGCTGAGAAATTGAAACTACGCCAAAGGTAGACTTATTACAAACTGATCGGGCGATATCATAACTAATCATAAGTATCAACAATTAGAATATGCGTCGTACTCTTAAAGAACACGTGCAATCTTAGAAGAAAGATTATTGTACTAAAATGTATTAAGTAATGAACACGGGTGTTACATGTGGAGATACACAACTTGAGATATGTGTTCCTTTATCGATGAACTAGCCGTGGACCGCGGTTTCACGCGCCGTTTTTGACTTGTTTTATTTTTACTGGGCTCCTATTGGTCGTAGCGTGATGTTATATAGCCTTTCTCGATAAATTGTCTATCCAACACTAAAAGAATATTTCAATTCGAAACAGTAGTTCCTTAGATTAGCGCGTTCAACCAAACAAACAAACTCTTCAGCTTTATAATATTAGTATGATACAGTACTACGTCATCATCTGCCTAGCCTTTTCCCAACTATGTATGTTGGGGTCGGCTTCTAATCTAACCGGGTGTAGCTGAATATCAGTATTTTACATGGAGCGCCTATGGAACCCAGTTAGAAACAGATAAGACGATACCCCGTCGTAAGACTAGCTGTCAGACCATCGAGACCTACAAATGACAGCCGGGACCAAAGGGTTAACGTGCTTTCCGAGGTACGGAGGAAACTTGGTATGTAATGGGTGGTCTCCCATCCACAGACCAACCTAGGCAAGCACGGCTTGGTCCTGGCCGCAGGATTAAGTCATGTCTGGCGTAAAAATGTATCTTCACCAGAACTAAAGGTGTGTGCATAAATTTTAACTCAATCGGTTGGGATTTAACATTCAGGCCAATACACAATAAAGCAAGTCAAGTAAAAGTAATCAAGGCAAATAAATAATATATTCGTGTTTGATAGAAAGTGAGAAAATGCACAAAGAAATGATTTTTCTAATCTCAGTCCTGTTATAGAAACGAGCAGGTGCAACAAAGTCAAAAACGACAATATTTAACGACGTCAAGTATTATGTTTTATTTTAGGAAAGAAATAAAATATAATAACGTTGAAGAACGTCTTTGTATATTCACAAGAAAAACACGACATAATTTATAAGAGAATCAAATAAAAATGACAAAAACAAGAACGAATGAACTTGACCCGCGCAAAACCATAAAAAAATCATAAAAACTTTTTGCACAGATTATTAAAACGCGCAAAGATCGTAACGCATACGGCCAAAAATAGGAAAAGAGGTGCATCGAAGTCTCTCAACCTGCTTTTGTTCTGAACGTCATTGGGATGACATAAAGGCCGTTTCCCTGTCATGGCTGCCATCCAAATGCTGCCAGCCAGTAAATTAAGAGCTACTGACGGGTGCAATCACAAAGGAAAGCGAGGTCAAGGTAAATGGCTATACTGCCTATGCAGCTATGTTGCAAACACTTTCTGCGATGATCGCAAAATTGTAGCGTAGATATTATTGAATAAACAAAGGAATGAAGATGCTCGAGGCTAAATAACAGCCGCGCGGCTCGATCTGCAAGGTAAATCAGTTCTTGCCAAGGTCGGTACGTATATGGGTGACCACCCATTATTGGGTGCCTCGGAAAGCACGTTAAGCCTTTGCTCCCGGCTATGATTTGTAGTAGATCTTTGGCAGTCAGAGGCCCGAAAGTCTGACAACCAGTCTTACCAAGGGGTATCGTATTACCCAGTACTACTGGGTTTTGGAGGTTTCAGATAGGCAGTCGCCCCATGTAAAATACTGGTGTTCAGTTGCATTCGGTTAGACTAGAAGCCGACCCTAACATAGTTGGGAAAAGACTAGGCAAATGATGACTATAAACAAAGGAATGAATCAATATTATTATGATGGTTTATTAATGAAGGTAAACATATAATTACTGAGGACAAAACAATAGATGAAAAACGGCTGTGAATAGCTAGTGTTTTTTTTTTTCATTTTCCGCATTACTAAACCCTTGTTGCCATTCGTATATGACAATAAATCTGAGGGTCTAACACAGACGCGCGAAGTAACCTTAAAGACTGACGTTTACTCGATAGATTTTTGAATTTGGAAAACCGCGCGTTTTTTGTTACAGTCCTTTTACAATTACATTACCTCCGCCCTTACATAACTGTGACAGTGAACCTTATGCTCGTACCATTAAGGCTCTTCTTAAGTTGCTACCACCAAAGAGTTGGTCAAAATAATAAATCTTCAATTTCGTGTTAATAGAGTTGCAGTCAATGGTAAAAAAACGTTGAAAGGACTGTACGGGTAGTGGTCTATTAGTGTCGTGTGACAAGCTGTAAAAAAAAATGTTACCAGTACTCAAAAATAAAATCGTTATAGAGCGATCTCTGAAACAGTATCAGAGCTTTATTTAAATTCTATATGCGTCTCGTCAACCAGCTGTGCGTTACACGTGCATACTCTAGGTCAAGGACCACTAGTGCGCATGCGCAACGCAACGGATTTCAGACCGTCTGCTTCATGCTATGGTTATCTTTTTCAAACTAATAATAAAACCTAGTTTAAGGTGTAACCGCGAGGGTTGCCCGAGAAATTCAAATTTTATTGAGACACGCATTAAAATTAATAACAAGATCTTAGTCATCAGCACAACAAAGAACAAGTTTGAAACCAGTCAAACCGCAAATGAGAAAAACATTAAAATTAGTTTCCGAGTATCATGTTGTAGAAGGAAATGGTTGTTAAAGCAATTGTGCAGGCTAATGAAATTATTCGTATGATATTTATGACATTGTCCGTTCATTCCCAGTCGCCCCCGCGGGGAATTGCCACCGGAGGCAAATGGGAATAAAAATTCCCAGTCGCCACCGGCGATGGTCTGACCATCTAGTCGAAGCTTATATTACATATCGTCCGGAACACGGTGTATATGAGGTAAGATCATCATCATCAGCAATTTTAGCTGCCGAATAGACTTGTTCAATGCACGACTTGAATCGTAACAGTTGCATACAACATACAGTATGTCGGTGTCGTAATCAAGAAACAAAGACTGATTATAATAATTTAAACAATATCATTGCGTAATATACTGCATTGTGCTCCAATTTGTTACAAATGTAAGTGAATTTATTACAGTTGCAAGTAAAAAAGTTGAGTTAGTTGAATATATGTAATGATTCCATAAAATCTATTTATATTCACCTTCTTCGAAAAAAATAGGGGCTATACTCTGAACTACATAACGAAATGGCTAACAGAGAAGCATGGAAGAAGAAAACATGCTTCGCCGAGCACAAATAAATTAATATAAGGGCAGGAGAATGATGATGATCACTGTGAACTACAAAAACGGTACTTCTTATAACCATACTTAACCATAGACAATGATAACCTCATTGTCTGACAGTGACAGCAGAAATGGCGCCAAAAATTTGACGTGTACGTAAATATACTTTCACAAGTTCTCTATGGATCTACGATTATGCGTAACGCTTTCTACTAGCTAATTGGCAAACTTTCTATTTTCGCAAGGGCGTTATCGTAAATTCTGGGGTACTGCTCTTTTTGGTGGTTCTAAAACGAGGTTAATGTTGTCCACAAATAGGGTATAATTTTGTTTGTAGTTTTGACCTGAAGCCTAGAAAAGGCTAGGAAGATGATGAAGTTATCTTTGCTTGTCTTGGATATACAACGGACGGCACGAAATAAGAATATGACGAGACAAGCTCATGCGATGGGTCAGCCAGTCAGCAAGATGGTATTTTATTGTTTTTTTTAAATAGAAATGTGATGATACTGAAACAACCGGAAAAGTGCGAGTTGGACTCGCGCATGAAGGGTCCCGTACCATCGTAGTAATTTAATTAATTTTTATTATGTTTTATTATAGCGCCAACAGAAATAAAAAAATAAATAAACTGTCTACCTATTACGGATCATGAGATACCACCCGCTGACAGACAGACGGACAGACGGAAGGACGGACGGACAGCGGAGGCTTAGTAATCGGGGTCCCGTCCCCCTTCAAGGATGGATCCCTAAAAGGAAAGATTAAGAAGTAACAAGTTCGTCTTATTATTGCAAATGTTAGGCTTTTTAGAACTCAAATAATATGGAAATGGAAACCCTACTAGTGAAGGCTACATTCAAAGGCTTCGATAAAATGGGTTATGTTTTAGGCTTTTTATCTCGTGAAAGGTTTATCTGATAACCTAAGTACAGTAAAGTTTTATTATGTTGGTTGCCTAGCAACGCGCCATTTTGAATTGACGCTTGACTTTCGGGTTTTTTCGTTAATCGCTTGAAATAGCTATTTGTTTTGTTGCTATCCAGAAGCAAGGAGACATAACATAACATCACGCCTGTAATCCCCGAAGGGTTAGGCAGAGGTGTGCCTAATAGAACACACAAATTTCGCCAGTTATGTTTTAAGTGGCGAGCTTATTGCCATCTACTGTCCACAAATCCAGAATCCGTGGCTGCTATTGAGAAATTCGTGATGGAAAAACACAATAACACTGCCCGACCTGGGTATCGAGCCCAGGAGTTCATGCTCAGCGGTCGCGCTGGTGACCACTAGACCAACGAAGCGGGGAAAATTTGTAGATAATCAAGGCTTGGCTTGAATATTATTAAAGTAAAGGGATATCAACATGAATATTTAAAGGGTGTAAATTAGACCCTATACGAAGCCGAAAGGCACTTGTTCTCCCCGTCTTTGCGATATTTTTTTTGTTCTAGACCATACCTGGGAACCTTCTAGTTACGGAGATATTGGGGGTCCAAGTTCCAAATTTTTCACAAGTTTATTTTTTTTAAGTACATGTTTTTAATGTAAGATTTTTACTTTAAACACCTCAACGACCCCCGTCCTATTCAATCCATCCATCAGCACAATTCTTTGAGTGCGTTCCATCGAGTCTTACCGTAAAACGTGATTATTCAACCCAAAAAAAAAAGTCGTTTCCCAGCAATAATTTTTGCCTAAAGTTACTTAGTTTGATGTACAGAATGCTTGGTTAACGGCTTCGTGTAGGGTCTGTTTATACGCTGTATAGTCATATTATAGATTAGAAAATGACGACATAATATGTAACCACAGACACGCAATTATATTACCTACTCTACAATCATATGACAAGTCATAATGACGAGCATGTTTGTTTTTCTGTAGCTCTGACTGAACTTCGGACAGCCTTGTTTTTTTTTTTAATTATGACATAAACTTGCGACGAAAACAGCCATGCTTTATTTTTCCTTATATTTTACCAGTTTTGATTTAAAAAAAAACATTAAATATGAACTTGATTTGTTGTGAAAACTCCTAGAAAAAAAATTGAAGACGTGTGACATCTACCAACCCGCACTGGGTCCGCATGGTGGATTATTCCCTCTCATAGAGAGGAGGCGTGTGTCCCAGCAGTGGGAACATTATAGGCTGATAATGAACCGTTTAGAAGGTCCCAAAACCCTGCTAATTAATTACTTAACAATTCTAATTTCTATTTATTTAGTGAATGTAGGAAAACTTACAATAAGCCCGGGTGCATTCGAATTTATATTGTTTCAATGCAAATTAACTAAAATCTAATATTTTAAGTGGCGGTGAACTCATTCTTATTTCGAACATTCAAATATCACTACGCAAGCAACTACATAGCATAGTTAGTGACTTGACTTTAAAAATGGAATCCATCATAAAAACCAAAAATGGCTGCATATAATTTAAAACTTTCGAGTAAAACCTTTTTGGTAAACCTAAAAAACTATCACGCAAATAAAAAGAAAACCAGTTCATAGTAAAAATATTTATTCGACTCTCAGCTCACATTGGCTGAATAACCTTGAACTCTTTGCCGGTCGAACGCGAAGAAAAAACAACGCGATGACGTAAATTTTGGCGGGAAACGTGCGATTTTCGGCGTAGATTTTCTTCGCTTGGATGGGCTTGCGAAGCGAGTTTTGAACTTTTTTATGGGATGCCTTTTTACGCTAATTTAGCGTATGAAACTACTATTAAACTTCAAGATAATGCTTGAGAGAATGTATTCATTTGACAATTTAATTAGTGAGAACAATGCTAACTCTAATTATGTATTATGACAGTCTTCAATGTCGGTTTATCCAGAATATTTCATTATTTTAAACCAGTTCTGGTTTCATAACAACACGACAATCACAAAAGTAAATAAACTCGTTGGCGAAGTTAAATACGAAATTGCAGAAATGTGTTCGAGACAAAATAGAATCATCTTATTTTTTTGACATCCGTGTAAAATTCCGTACTTACCTATGAAGTAAACATTTTAATTTTAAAACATACGATTAGTCCCAAAAACAATGGAAAAAAACAGAATACTATTCTTAGATTTTAACTTTAAAATGTATTATAGATAGGTTTACATTGATTCAGGAAGCACGTGGCTAAGTCTATCTTCAGGTTAAGCCGCGCTTGCCTAGGTTGGCCCGTGGATGGGTGACCACCGATTACATACCGAGTGATAGCCAGCCGCATCTAATAAGATTATGCGTTCAATCTCAAAGTTGGCACAGACCCAACTTTTTGCTTTCCTAGTATAGCGCTGTAAATCCAGGAAATTTCGTGTTTTCTTAGGAAAAATGTCTGACCAGTGATTTTATGCGATTGCGAATTGTTTTAAAAACAAAATCAAACTTCATTGCCCCATATATTATTTTGTAAGGGGACGTTCATGGGCCTTTGGGGCCCTGTAATGGTACATTTCCTTTCATCGTATTAAGACATCAGTAGGGCACAGTTTCATTGATAAGGTTAGTGTCAAAATAAGAGTAGAGGAAGACCAAAGAAACGATGGATGGAGTGTGTGAACTCTGAATCAATGTCATCAACTGCCTAGCTTTTTCCCAACTATGTTGGGGTCGGCTTCCAGTCTTACCGGATGCAGCTGAATACTAGTATTTTACATGGAGCGACTGCCTACTGACCTCCACAACCCAGTTAGTACTGCGTAATACGATACCTTTTGGAGAGAAGAAGACCTGGTTGTCAGACTTTCGGGCCACTGACTACCTTTACCGTCTGTCAAAGATATACAAATGACAGCCGGGACCACCGGCTTAATGTACTTTCCGAGACACGGTGTAATGGGCGGTCCAATCCACGGACCAACCTAGGCAAGCTCAGCTTAACCTGAAGATCGATTCGAGCGGCTGTTATTATTTCGGTCCGAGCTCCTTCGTCATCACACCTGTCTCCACCAAAACCGTCAGATCTCATTCCCAATTAGACCCCTTTTTCTTCTACACGTCAAATAAACCAATGTGGGTAGATAAAACGAAACAGCAACGTTCAGAAATGTTCTATTTTTATTTGAAAGTCGTGCGGGAACGTTGTACACTCTCCGAGGTCCTTCGAAGGTGAGGCTGTCCGGACATATCTGCTTAGCTTCGGAAAATATTTATATTTGCAAAACACCGTAGTTGTGTATCTGAATTTTTTATTTTTTATGGAGTCTTACCAAGGAGTGTCGTATTACGCAGTTAATTTGGTTGAGGAGGTCAGATGGGCAGTCGCTCCATTGCTGTATCCGGTTAGATTGAAAGCCAACCCCAACATATTTGGGGAAAGACAGAGGATATAGCTTTTTTTATACAACATTATTTTTAGTATATGCGAAACCTGAATATAGTTAGTTCAGAATAAGTAACTGAATCGATTTCAATAATTTTTTTTAAACCATGTTATATTTTTTCCCAAAAATTTTTAAAAATGTTAAAATGTGGACACCGAGCGACTTTGAGTACCTATCGCAATAATGTTGGTACCTACTGCCAAATTATTATTATCAATGAGCTCAAGACGACGCTGGAGGAGCGCGTGCGGCGGAACCGCTTGATGACCACGTTTTAGTGCGGACTACTAGTTAACAGAACAGGCTTAAAACTTTGTGATTTTTCATGATACAGTTTTGAAATATTGTACATAGATATATCTTTACATAAAAATACTAGACACGTGTTTCAGGATTTGCATATACTAAATATACTGAATATAATATATAATTGTATATACTGAATAGGCTTGCGTTTGTCCGCAACTCGTCTGATGTGAAGCGATGATGCGGCGTAGGATGGAGCACGCTTGCCTAGACGAAACCGATTAGACCCTGATTATAATGATCAGGGAACAGAGAAGGTGGCAGGCGGATTGTGCCGTAGGATGCTGGATAAAGCTACAGATTACCACTATGGACCATTGGTCACCCATCCACGATCTAACCTCGGCAAGCCCTTCAATCGATCAGCTGTAATGACGTAGCCACAAGAACCCTCTAGTTTGGCAAAAAGAAGTCAAAAATAAATCAATGAGGTAGTAAACACAAACAATACATTTCATTATATGGAAACCTTGACCAATACAGTAAGAATTATGAATACTATGAATTAAATAATAAGAATAATAATTTAAATTATTCTTAGCACAGGTCGAGATGAAAACAGACAACAATCGCAATCAAGGTTACAAACGTAAATAAGATAAATTATTATATATATTTTTTTTGTTTTTTTTTCTATTTTTAATTTTTTTTTTTTTCTACTAAATCGCGAGTTAATTGGCCTCTTTTGGGTTAGCTCGTTTCCTTAGGTTAATAATTATTGTGCTAACAGTGAATGAGTATTAAAAAAAAATATTTCTTTGGGATATTTGTTTGTTATCATGAGTACAATCACGTGTTTAAGTATCGGTCACTAATTACCAGTCACCCTATATATTCTGTTAGTGTAGTACATAAAACCTTGTGCTAAATGCCTCAGCTGAGGACATCGGGTGCCGTACCTTTGTATGGTGCGTATCAATGTTACGCCAGTCGCCATGCGGTTCTCTACGGCGCTAGTCTGTTTCAGTTACTATATAAAGACATTAAGCCATGTTGGAGGTGATGTAAAGGGCCGAGCTTACTACGTATTTTATTGATGGAAATAAATAGGCCACAAGATTATATTTGTGACTGTACAAAGGTTAGTGGTCTAACCGGATGCAGCTGAATATTTTACATGGAGCGACTGCCTATCAGACCTCCACAACCCAGTTAGTACTAGGTAATACGATTGTTGAGTTAGAATCATTGTGTGTGTGTAAAGTAGTTTAGCAAGTACGTATGCATGTGTGTGTGCCATCGTATTAAATTGGAAGTATCGTCCTTTAAAACAGTCGCAAATAAACCAGCATAGTGCAAACACGTATTTCTATTACCCAAAACTCCTACAAGCAAAAGAAAACCTTATTCCTACAACATTTTGGTCGACATCGAGCCGGATACCTGTTCGACTTACGACGTTTTACTCACCGAGCGCTAATACAAAAGGACGGCTCGCGCGCCGAGCGGAGAACAAAAGAAAGAATTTGTTGTAAAAAAATGTGGTTCATTTTATGAGCCTCATTAGTCATTAGTGAATGTGACAATAACAAGAATATAATATTATAACTGCTTACGAAGATACGAAGAAACAATCTACTTTATCGCAAATTGAAGACTTATTATAACAATTATGGCGGATACACCGGAACAATTACTAAATGTGTTAGAAGATACAGCTATGTTGTTAGCAAAAACACAAACCAATCTTAAAAAATGCCCAAAACAACGTTTAACAAAAGGCTACATAGAAACACGGATTAAAAACATTGAAGAATATTGGTCGACGTTCAAAAATGCACATATAGAATTAGTGAAGTGTGTTCCGAAAGCGAATCGACAGAACATTCCATATTTTGTTAATGAAGATTACTTTATTCAGGAAGATTTGTATATTTGTTTGCTAGCCGATCTTAATGATTTACTGAGTGCACACAACAAGTTGTCGCCGCCGGTACTTATGCAAGCTGACAATAACAACAGTGGTTCTGGTTCATCAATGGAAGTGCAAGTCAAGTTACCGAGGATTCAACTCCCAACCTTCTCAGGTATTTACGATGAGTGGCCTGCTTATCAAGATTTATTTACGTCATTAGTGCACGATAACCCAACATTAAATAAAGTACAAAAGTTGCACTATTTAAAAAGCAGTCTTACGGGAGAAGCCCTGTCGCTCTTGAAGCACGTGCAAGTTACAGAGGTTAACTATGACGAGTCATTTAGTATGCTCAAGACACGTTTCGGCAACAAGCGCATTATTATCAATTCAATACTGAAAAGATTGTTTACCCAGAAGAAGATATCTGTGCAAACAGCAAATAACATTAAATCGATATTGGATACGACTACAGAATGTCTGAATGCACTAAAAAACATGAATTTGTCAACGAGCTCCTGGGATCCGCTCATAATATTTTTAGTTGTTCAAAAATTGGACCCAGAGACGCATCGTGAATGGGAAGATGTTGCTTACGATAATAATGTCGATGACTTACCTAAATGGGATGCACTCAACAAGTTCTTACAATCGAAGTTCCGCACGCTCGAGCTTGTCACGCCTCCGATTAGAGAGAAATCTACACCTAAGGGAAAGGAATACGCTGTTCACGTATCAACTTCAAATGCTACGGCCTCTTCAAAACCAAGAAGCTGCACTATGTGTAAGGAAGACCACACATTATGTCATTGTGAGAGGTTTATCAAACTTAATCCAACAGAGAGGTGCGAGTACCTGAAACAACAAAACCTATGCTATAATTGTCTGGCCCCTGGACATTCAGCGTATAGATGTCGCCTGAAGATGTCCTGTCGTAAATGTCACAAACGTCATCACACGCTCACGCATCAATCCACGCCCATGACGTCATCAAATCAACCAGACAATAAGAACCAACCAGACAAAGAAGTTGAAACTCATCAAGATTCTGCAAAATCAACCGAAACCAATGTTACACTTTCATCGCATGTCGCTGCTAACTTGTCCACTGCATTACTGGCCACAGCCCTTGTACCAGTAAGAAATTACGAATCGGGACAAGTGACAGTGCTCCGTGCGCTGATTGACCATGGCTCCCAAGCCACATTTATGAGTGAGAGGGCGGCCCAGATGTTACGATTGAAGAGAACGCCGGTTAATGGCACCATCACTGGAGTCGGCTCAACCAAAACGAATGTTAAACATGCTGCAGAAATCGAACTACTCTCCAGACACGACGCTTGTTTCAACTTGAAGATCAAAACGTACATCATGTCTACGCGACTCACCGCCAACTTACCATCACAAACCATCTCCACCAGCACCTGGCCGCATCTGCAAGGACTCACTCTGGCAGATCCAAGTTTTAATAAATCATGTCGAGTAGATTTATTACTAGGTGTTGACGTCTGTGCCCAAATAATGAAGGGTGAAGTTATTAAAGGTCCTCCAGGAACACCGTGTGCTCAAAACACCACCCTGGGTTGGATCCTGTTTGGGAACGTAGAAAACAAACTACCTGGAGATGAAATTATCGTCATGCACCTCAATCTTGATCTAAATGATATGCTAAAACGAATGTGGGAACAAGATCCATACGACAAACGAGAACCCACACCAGAGGAACGTAAGTGCGAGGAAATCTACAAGACCACAACTGTAAGAAATAAAGACGGACGGTATATTGTGACGTTACCAAAGAAATCAAACATGCTACTATCAACTCAAGGAGATACGAGAACAATAGCATTAAAGAGATTATATCAATTAGAACAAAGATTCAAGAATAACCCAAACCTTAAGAACGACTATGCTACAGTCATGAAAGATTACGAAACGAATTACATGGAGGAAGTACCAAAACAAGAAATGAACAATCCATCTGTGTACCTACCGCACCACGCTATAGTTAAAGAAGAGAAAGTAACGACTAAATTAAGAACTGTTTTCAACGCTTCTCAAAGGGGAACAAACAATGTATCACTCAATGAGGAACTGATGGTAGGACCACAGATACAAGATGACATGAGAAGTCTGATTATGAGATGGCGTATGAGGAAAATTTGCTTCGTGGCTGATATCCAAAAAATGTATCTTCAAATTGTCGTTAGTGAAAGGGACAGAGATCTGCAACGAATACTGTGGAGAGTTAATGATCAAGAACCTGTCAAAGACTACCGTCTTACCAGAGTCACGTTTGGAACTGCTTCTGCTCCTTACTTGGCAGTAAGGACATTGCATCAAGTAGCTAGAGATGAAGGACTAAACTATCCTGAAGCTGCGGAAATTATAAGACGCGACTACTTTATGGATGACATGATGTCTGGTAAAGACAATCTATCAGATGCAATAAAGGTAGCCAAGGAAATAGACGCCATACTAAAGAAAGGCGGGTTTAAACTAAAAAAGTGGTGTTCTAACGACGCTGACTTTCTTAAAGAATTTGAAGAATCTAAAAGAAGCTCTCACGTAAAACTAGACATAACATTAGACGGAATCACACGAGCACTAGGATTGCACTGGAACATGGGCAAGGATCGATTCCAGTACAGCCTGAACCTACCTGCAACGTCAAAGACCATTACAAAAAGAACAATCCTAGCTGACCTACAGAGATTGTTTGACCCATTAGGTTGGCTGGCACCTTCGGTTTTGCCTGCAAAACTTCTCATTCAAAGATTATGGATGCAAGGAGTAACATGGGATGAAGAAGTAGACGGAACCATTGCCGCTGAATGGCAAGGCCTACGAGAATGTTTTCGTCAATACTTACCTAATATCGAAATAGACAGGTGGCTTCATACTACTGAAACTATAATGAATAACGTCACTATCCACGGTTTCTGTGACGCGTCATCTCGAGCTTACGCAGCTGTAGCGTATCTTAGAGTACGAAACGCCACGGGTGACGTAAAGACATCAATCCTTGCGGCTAAAACGAAAGTAGCACCGACTAAGCCCCAATCATTACCCCGTTTGGAACTTAGTGGAGCTGTACTTCTTGCTGGACTTTTGAAACAGTTAAGGGAAGCAATGAATATACCCACCTGTCAGATATTCGCATGGACCGATTCCACTATTGTACTTTCCTGGCTATTCGGTGATCCTACCAGATGGAACACGTACGTGACAAACAGAGTAGTTGAAATACTTGACAACATCGGCAATCATAATTGGTATCACGTCAAGTCTCCTGAAAATCCTGCGGACACTGCGTCGCGAGGACAGTCCTTGTTAAACCTGAAAGATGATGAATTATGGTGGAAGGGTCCAGAGTGGTTGAGAGAAGGAGAAATCCACTACAGCAGGCCGAAGGCGATGATCACAGATCTGGAAAGAAAGGAAACATTACAAGTTAATCTAAAGCTTGCCAATGAGAAAAGTATAGCTACAAAATTTGATAAATGTGACACATTGCAAGAACTACTTAAAGTAATACTGTACTGCAAAAGATTTTTAAAGGGAAGAAAATTAGAAAACAAAGACTTACCTGTAAGCACGAAGGAATTAGATGAAGCGCTGAAAACCTGCATAAGAGTAGCACAGAGGGACAGCTTTGAAGAAGAAATACAGCAGCTGAAAACAAAGGTACAAATTAAAAGGAATAGTAAATTAAACAATTTAAAACCTTACCTGGATGATGATGGAATACTCAGGGTGGGCGGGAGACTGCGTCACTCTGACCTAAATGAAGGTGGCCAAACATCCTAGTACGGACGTGGTGACGCGTGTGTACAGTGTAAGGAGTGGTGATAGTATTGTGCAAATACCATTTAATAAGTTGTGTTATTTACCAATAGACATTGAATCATAATTTTTTTGATCGTGTTGATTAATTATGTAAACTTGCTTGATTATCGAATATGTAAGTCACTGCCCTGTTAGTTATGTTTAAGATACTTATTTGTTAAAGGGCAAATAGGCCCTTTGGTGGGCGGTATGTTGAGTTAGAATCATTGTGTGTGTGTAAAGTAGTTTAGCAAGTACGTATGCATGTGTGTGTGCCATCGTATTAAATTGGAAGTATCGTCCTTTAAAACAGTCGCAAATAAACCAGCATAGTGCAAACACGTATTTCTATTACCCAAAACTCCTACAAGCAAAAGAAAACCTTATTCCTACAACAACGATAAAACCCCTTGGTAAAACTGGTTGTCAGACTTTTGGGTCACTGACTATCTTTAACGACTGCCAAAGATTTACAAATGACAGCCGGGACCAACGGCTTAACTTGCTTTCCGAGGCACGGAGGAAACTTGGTATGTAAAAATTCTCGCACCAATTCTTCAAAATTGCTTATAGGACAAATTGCAACGCGTAAGAAAATGCAACAATGCGTTAGAACTACAAAGTGGCTGTCCATTGCACATAAGAATGCCACTGATCTGGAACATTCCACCGCTTTTGACCTCAATGGCTTTCTCTAAATAGGTTTCACTACCTACACTCCTACAGTACCAGGAACTGCAGTCTTGGCTTTTGGCATCGCTCCCTTTGTCTCATAAAGCTTTGAATCAAAACATTACCGCTCATTTCTCATGATGTCCTTTCTTTATATTTATTTAAGGTCACTCACAAGGCAACGTCCCATTTTCCCGACATCACAAATTAATCTTACAATGCAGTTTATAAATACGTAATAATGTAATTGTTTTCATAAGTAAACGAGCTTCTGGCAAGTGTTTTTGCGATTTTTCGCCGGTAGTTAACACAGAATTTCGCTGTTACGGTCAATTATTTGTAATTTTATGTCTTCATTATTTTTGGAAGGGCTTAAAATGGATATTGTAAATCAAGTGCCTTTCTTTAATAAAGATGCCATAGAAAAAAAAAACTAAGTGACAGCTGTCATCTGTCAAAGTTGGCGCGAAGAAACTTCACCTTTATAGGCGAGTTGTATTTACTTTAAAACCCTAGAAAGGAATTTATGATGAAATAAAATTACAGTAAAGATAGTCATGCATTTTAAATAAACTGCAGTATTTCCGCACGTGTCTGTTGAACCACGTGTCACCATATTGTTTCGGAAATGAAAGAAAACATTTGTGCCGTTCGTCATTCTCGTATGAGTCAAGCAAAAAGAAATGGCTGCTTCCGATGTAGGTGACGTCCGAATTATCTATCAATGTTTATCCATACTAATATTTTCAATGCGTATTCATACTCGTATCGTCATCGTATGCGTACTCAGCCAGTCTGTTACCTTATCACGCATAAAACACTGAACCGATCGATTATAAATTTGAAATAGGGACCAGCTCGGGACATGGAATAGGACTTAGACTACTTTTATCTTAGATATAATTATTTAATAAATACTGAAATTTAAAATGCATGCAGATAAATTCACAACTAACATATGTAATTCTGTACTAATTTAATAATGCCAGAGTTTGTTTTTTTGTTCGAACGCAGTATTTATGGACGGATCTGAAAAATGTTGCATTTGATAGTCAAATTTTTGAGCAATTATAGGCTATTTTATTTTCTTTTTTAAATAAACGGCGGGTGATAACACGGGCACAGATAATCTATACTAATATTATAAAGCTGAAGAGTTTGTTTGTTTGGTTGAACGCGCTAATATCAGGAACTAATGGTTCGAATTGAAAAATTCTTTTAGTGTTGGATAGCCCATTTATCGAGGAAGGTTTTAGGCTATATAACATCAGGCTACGACCAATAGGAGCGGAGCAGCAATGAAAAATGTTGCAAAAACGGGGAAAATTGTATTTTTATAATAATTTCACGCGGACGTAGGTCGCGGGCGACAGCGAATGGTTCTCATACAAGCAAATCCATCGAAATAAGAAAGCATGAGCCCCACATCATGCCAAGATTATGAAGATTTAATCGTCCACAGTAAAACTGCAGTACAAAATGATCTCAACCAGCAGAATATTCCCGGTAATAATATAAAGGTTGCATATAAATTTCGCAGACATCACTTCGTCTTCCTGAAGACGCTAATTTTAGCTCGCAGTCTCCTTGAAAGGATATTTTCATCGTTTGGGAATGGAAATGAAAAAGGAGTGAAAAAATTGCGTTTGCGACGGACGCTGAAACTTCGAGAGCTTAGAAAACGTTCTGATTTTTCACTGTTATTTGAGGGTCAGCTTCTTTTTTGTGTGTAAGTTAAATCCTCGGTCCCTGGGTATTAGAAGTTAATCATAAGCCCAAAAAGTCTGACAGCTCATTCAGAGGCCTAGATAAAGTGACGTTATATAAAAACTATTTGTTTAATTAAATAAACAATAGGAGGAGTACGTGGGTAAATAATAACAGCAGCTCGGGTCGATCTTTACGTTAAACCGCGCTTGCCTAGGCTGGTCCGTGAAACCCAACCACAAATTACATACCGAGATTCCACCATACCTCGGAAAGCACGTTAAGTCGTTGGTCCCGGCTGTCATTTGTAGATCTTTGACAGTCGTTACAGGTAATCAGTGGACCGAAAGTCTGACAACTAGCAAAGAGGAGGAAACTCTGTATTTAATGGGTGGTCACCCATCCACGGACTAACCTAGGGACGCGCGGCTTATCCTAAAGATCAAGCCGAGAGGCTGTTATTATTTAGCCAAAGGCTCGTCTTTAAACGTATGCTATGCTTATATTGACCTCTAATTGCCTTTCCCAAATCGATCGTTTAAAACAGTATATCCGTTCCTTATGGCCCATTCTCGCATACAAATATGGAGTGCAGTTATAACGCGACTGCCAGTATCATTTCTTTGTTTCAGGCCATCAACTCGCCGCCCACAATAATCTGAGTGTTAAGACATTGACATTGTAATAATGATCAAAGACTGTGTGGGTTCAAAGATTTCGAGAAGTAAACAATTTAATGACTTATGAACGAAGGAAGATCGATTATTTTTCTTTTAAAATATTTTTTGTCGTCATCAAAATCATCCTGTCCATGCACCTCATTTCAGGGCAATACGTTTTTTCTTCAGAGCTTCCCTCCCCAGCCAGCCGTCACGCTATAATTTACTCCTATTTCTTTCATATCATTCCTCACACAATCATGAGATGATATGGCAACAAAGGAGGTCTGATGAGATGACGAGTAATAGAGAAGTATGGAAGAAGAAGACATGCTGCGCCGACCTCAAATAAATTGGAATAAAGGCAGGAGAATGGTGATGATCAATCCTCACACAATCCTTCCATTTTTTCTCTGGTCTTCCTCTCCCCCTCCATCCATCAACATGGAAAACTCGTCATCAATGCAGCAAAAGACTGAAGCATTCGTTGATTATATTTCAGTATCCTGAGTCACATGGTCAAAGCATAGCGTTTTCCTCGCCATGTTGGGGGTCGGCTTCCAGTTCAATCGGAACCAGCTGAAGACCGACTGCCTATCTGACCTGCACAACTCAGTCAATAGACAAGAGAATCCCCAAGTTTCTGTTGTGTTAAACTGACTGACAGTCCAAAATCAAGTTCCTCTTCGCGTGCCCATGGCAATTTATATTGAGTCAAGAACTGAGCTACAAATTTGGCGCTATCATACTAGTTCTATAGCACCCAGACTGTGCTCGCGTGGTGAACTATGTCCCACTGCTTGCCACAAGGAAGAGGTCTGAGGACCAACAGTGATAAAGATCAATTAGGGGTTGACCCAATGAATTGGGTTAATAAAGAACGTATAACTACGGAGTAAGGGCGAAAAAGCTTCGCAAATAATCATAAGCATACATACATAGGTGTACAATTTCAGCAAGTAACAAAGACTTGACTATGAAATAACCTGCGCAAGAGTGATCAGTGAGGTAAACTATCAAACAAAGACGTGAATCATTTTGCAAGATGGCGGAAGGTCGATGACCTTGAGGTAGCTTAGTTTTAGTTACGTCAGACTGATATATTAATGTATGTTTTACTTTGTAACGTATTTAGTCATTAGCAATGGTGGTGCATTTCCGGTAAGAAAATGATCTTTAAGGTCAACAGCATAGGGTTTGTTTTCGTTTTGGCCGTTTAGCAGTTTTTTCTTCAAATATTCGGTAGTTTTAGAAACCGTTCAAAACGTAGTATGGACTGGATTTTGTTATCATTAACTGATCGATTTTCAATTGAATACAATTATTTTACATGGCTGGTTTGCTGATTGATGGCAGGTAGTCAGTGGCCCAAAAAGTCTGACATCTAGTCTTACTATGGGGTAACGTATTACCCAGTACTAACTGGGTTGTGGAGGTCAGATAGGCAGTCGCTCCATGTAAAATACTGGTATTCAGCTGCATCCGGATAGAATGGAAACCGACCGCAATATAGTTGGGAAAAGGCTAAGCAGATGATGATGAGAGTTTCTCAAATTAATGGTCTTATTCACCTTTAATAGAGATTCTTTACATCCAAAGATTTTCTATACTGGTAGCTGATCCTATACAAACTATATGAATATTTAGGCTTGGCTGTAGTCAGTGTCGAGTACGTATTCTTAATTTTGGTGTAAAATAAGATTTATCTTCCTAGTAGGAGCGAAAACGTCTTATTTTCAGTACTTATATTTTATTAAAATATATACTAAAGACATACAAAACCAGTTCATGCGGATCTCTTTTTGTATAGGAAATCTATACAAAGCGAGGCCAAGTTATACTGGAAACGTACAGCTTCATGTGCCACCGTTTGTACAAGGAAATTCATATCCCTACCACGATTCGCGGAAATGGACTAAAAATAAACCTAGAACATATATGCCGACAAGAATATTACATCTACCTACATTTTCACGTAGATATATTTATTACTATAGCAATATAAACGCTCTTTGCGTTTATATTAAATGGAATACTTCATCCGTAAAACCTTGCAATAAAAGAACCTAAATTGACCTTTAAACAAGCAAATATTAATTAATTTACAACAAAGTGGCACTAAATTAAATAAAAACGCCATTTTGAAAAGCGCGCGAATAGATATTGATCGCTATCTTTTCACAGCCCGCCATATTTTTAGATGTTACATCAAACAAACGAAAAACGCGAGTACAATGACCCGCGCTGACCGTACGCGTTCGCAAGGACGTTCTATATTCAAAAAAACAGATACGAAAAAAAGTATTTACTCAAAACGTTTCCTGCGCCACGTATAGTGCTGCATGGTTCTTTTGGCGCGTGCCTATAATCGGAACAAACGCTGCCATTTTGTTTTTCTCAATACAATTTTACAAAATGTTTACCAACAGCGACCTCCTGTCAATGCCATTCAAGCGCTAGGACCATGCAGCAATGTGTAATTAGTGGTAATGCTTATGGCAGGAAAATGTTTAAAAAATTGCAAATATTTTTAACCATTTCTAAATGTGTAAAATTTATGCACTTTTCTGCGAATTATATGATGATCTTTTCTCCTTCAAATGGTAAACAACTAGCTGCTACCACGTGTTACGAAAACGTGTTTTAGAGACGTGCTAACGATTCGTAAGTACGTAATATGAATTTCAAATACATCTACAATACGGTCCCTGTTTATATCCAACTGAATCGAAACTACTGCCAATCTGACTTCCACAATCCAGTTTAGGTAACGCGATACCCCGGGGTAAGATTAGTCAAATTTTGGAGCTTCGGAGTCTTCTGACAACCAGCGACGACTGACAAATATCTAAAAAAGACAGATGAAAGCTTAACGTGTTTTCCGAGGCGCAGATGGTCACCCCTATGCAGCACACGATACTTTGTAATTATCACGCTACAAAAGACATCTGAAGTAGGCAGGTTTATAAGCTGAATTCACTGAAATGCCTTTGAAAAGGTTTCCATTAATTGGACTAAGAGATAATGAGACATTCTGATTTACTTCAAATTTATTTCATTTAAAATGTAGTCTATGGCTAACCTGTAAAGTGGTGGACATAAAAAAATAGACTAGCCTTTTTTTTTTTTTTTGTCTGTTCCAACTAATCTCTAAAACAGCTGGACCAATTTTGACTGGACTTTTACTGGCAATTAGCTGATTTTATAAGGACTTGGCTACTTTTATCCAACTCAAATAGGAAAGTCATATTTTTATAATAATTTCACGCGGACGCGTTCAAAAATCCGTTAAGCTGAAGTGGGACTGGCCTCGTCTGCCGCCAAAATTACCACTTTCTGGAGCCCTGACACAGCCAGCAGGCGTCGCGGAAGACCTCATATGAGATGGCGGGACGAGCTGGATCAAAACAACCAGTGGTCTACATTAGCCCTGGATCAAAACAATTGGAAGTTATGGGGAGAGGCCACTGCCCAACTGTGGGATGACGCAGGCTATCAGTAGGTATCAGTATGACGCGGACAAAGGTCCAAAACAGCAAGTTTAACAAAAATGTTTGTAGTGAGAGTGAGTGTCACTATAGAAAGTTTAAATTTATAATAAGTAATGCACCGGCCCAATTAACCTAGATCCGAGTGAATTAACTGTGGGCGCTTGCAATCTGATAGTGTTACTATTAACAAAAAAGTTGGTTTAGACGTGACATGTTTTGCCTATTAAAATTAGCACATTTAAAAAGAAAAAACTTTTTTTACCTTTTAGTAAAGCTTAGACTAATAAGTAATAACATTATAATAACAAAATAAATACCTAAATTGCTAATAAAAGTCTTCACAGATAAATACAGAAAATATTAGTTCCATAGTGCAAAAAATTTACAAAAAAAAATTAAAAATTATCTAACTCTGCATGTATAAGTTAAATACACTCAAATTATTGACTAATTAAAGAAGTTGGTTCGTTTTATTTAACTGTATAAGTCTCATTTAACTTATCATTTAATGAAAGCGAATATAGCATAAGCATAATGAACTTTATATCATTAGTGTAATATACAGTCGCCTGTATATCAAGTTACCACTAACTGTCAAATTTCTCCAAATGATTTTAAACTATAAATTGTTGATGGTTTAGTTCAAAATGAAACGAGAAAATTTGATGCACTATACTGAAAGATACAAGTCTAAGAGCTGGTACCCTACTTCAAATAAAAGTCTTGAAATATGTGTGTAGTTACGCCTCTTTTTAACCAACTTTAAAGGGAAGAGGTAATGTATTGGTATTGTGTTTAAGCTACCTACTATTACTAATCCATATAAGTACCTAAATGTAAGTAATTAGGTATCTATGTTTTTAATCATTTATCTTGCACACATGTCATAACTGTTGTCATTTTAACTACCTAATCTACAATATGTAACAATAATATAGCAATGTAAGAATGACTCAGTTATCATGTCGATCTTATCTTCAAACAATTAGAGCTCAAATTATATAAACTTACGCCTAACTCCTACCCCTCTGGTAGGCAAAAACCACAGAATGCCACCTGATATGATCCTTACACTACTTTCGCCTTGTCCATGTACATACCTCAAATTGTATATTTTTTATTTGAAACACATCATAAAATCAAAATGGCTGACAATTAGCACTTTTAGTTTTTTTTTATATAATACCTTTTTCATATTATTATCTACTATCTTCCGGGATATAACAATGTCACAGCTATAACTATCTTACTGTAACATATATGTATAGACTTATATCTACACTTCTAGGGGCACTGAGCATTCAGCCAGCATAACACCTTGACCTGCTTTGAAGTTTTTTACTTGGCCAGCAAATAATGCAGCTTTTATTAACTTGAAACTGAAACTTGTTAGTAATTTTGGGTTTTTACTATAAATATAAGTAATTCTTATGTCAATCTCTCTTCCGTCATACATAACAAAAGATTAAATTTTTTAATAGGAGGCCATATTTAAAAAAAAACATTAATCATAAGTGATCCTCCTTAAGTTGGCTAACATGGGATTTGAATGATTACCCTGTAGAACAATTCAAGTTAGCCAACTTAATAGCAAACAGTAAATAAACAGTGGAATATCAGTATAGGTATAATATAATATAATATTAGGCTTCAAGGTGTAACTGGATAGAATATTTAAGATTCAAGATTCTTTATTTTTATTTAATTAAGTAGAGTAAACTAACTAAATAGATTCTTTATTTGCATGAAATACGGCACATGATGGTCTTATAAATAAAATGGTGTCACATATTTCCCTGATATCCTTCAGCATGCAAACTTAAAATTAAATTAAAATACCTAACACAATGTACTCGTAGTTTATGTAACTATTTAAAAATTTAACCAAAAAATTTAAGAATCATTAAATATTATATTTGACAATAATATTATTTCAGAATTAAAAATTCTTGTGTGTAGGATAAAGTAATAAAATTAGAAAAAAATAACAAAGACAGAAGACAAGATAACATCAATAAAATAGGAATATAAGCTACTTAGCCATTACAAATGGGTTTAATCGTCAAAAACTCATTTATTGTATATAACACGTAATTAAAAAGCCATTTCTTCAGTTTTTTTTTTTTAATAATTATTTGGTAGTTCTCTGATTTTTTTCGGTATTTTATTGAAGATTTTGACAGACATGCTATAGCAATTGTTTTAGAAGAGAGTGCTTCTACATCTTCTAGGTAAGCCCATATCATTGATTACAATTTGGTAAGAAAGTTGCCCATCATTATCAGTCTAACCTTTTTCCAACTATGTTGGGGTCAGCTTTCAGTCTAACTGGATACAGCTGAATACCAGTACATTACATGGAGCACCTGTCTATCTGACATCCTAAACAGTTATTGGGTAACCCCCATTTAATGAAAAAACATACTGCCGTATTGTATACAGCAGTTTTATAGTACAACATTGTCTATAGTAACTGTGTTAAAATTCGAATTTAGAATTCCCCACACCATTAAGGAAGTGGCCAGCATCAAAAATTATTTTACCACAAAGAGATTATGGGAATATAAAGTACTAGCTTTTACCCGTGGAATCACTCACATTTTTATAGGAATTTATACCATTTGAATGTTTTGAATATAGCCTATGATAATCGGGGAATCTGTCTAACCCTTCGGGGATTACAGGCGTGATGTTTTATGTGACACTCGGCGATAATTAGTTTTCCATTAGTGAAGAACCGAATCTGTGGTCCAAAGATTCAAACACACATTCAAACTTTACCTCTTTTTACTATTAGTGTAGAAAAAAAGGCAGCTTGGACAATATCTTTGTCTGATTAGTTTCATAGAGGTAGCAACACAGTCATAATTTATTCATAACAATGATAAGTCATGTCAAAGGCATATTAAATATTCAGCCAGTTGGAAACTTATTATTACAGTTGTAGGGAGGAGTTCAAAATATAATTAAGTTTTATTTCAGAAGTAACAGATGTTTTGTTTACTTTAGCTACATTTCTTTCATTGTTTCTACCTTTGACAGCTGCAACCCAACAAGTACCTTATTGCAACAAAAATAATGATCATTGTCATCTTGATGAACTTGAAAGTGGAAGGAACCCAACACAAATAGTAACAACAATAAAGATCATAGTGGTTTTGCTTTTGACAGTGATGCCAAGCCAGAGTGTAGACTCTTTTAGGTACAGCAAATTTTTCAAATGTTTCCCAATCATAGTGGTCCATCAATGGCCGCTGTGTACAAGATGCAGACCATCATGGCCCACAGAGTACACAACAAAACCAGTATTGAAGCAACTTCATTTCATTGCAAGCAAATGCAGAATACAATTTTACAATAACCAGGAAAATCTAGCTGAGAATAATAACCTGTTTATTAATTTCATTTCATTATGTCTCGATTAAATACGTCAATTAAAGTTGATCATAAGTTTAGTTTGTTTTCTTGATAGAATCTTGAAGCCAAGGTATTTTTTTATTATGCCTATAACAGTAAAGTTTGAAGATAGATACAAAAAAGTAAATTAACTCTTTTAATTGTGTTACTGATTAAGGTTTTCGTGTGTGCGTGCGTAATTTTTACTTATTTACTCAAATTAAAGTTGACTCATGGGATTCCGATAAGAAACGATAAAAACATCGGTTGTTTGCACTGCTAAGCATAGTCACGAACAAAAAAAAACAAATAGTTTTTGACTAGAAAAAAGTTTAACGTAGGTAGGTGCGTTAATGTACCTGTATCGAAAATTTTGGTAACCTACAAGTTGCAAGTTACGAATAGGTTAAAAAAATAATGAAGTGTTATTTTACACAAAAACTGCTGCAGCAAAGGTATGATACGCTCCGTTAACTCCTATAACGGAAGATAATCCACGAAAACAGGTAAAAGCACTTGGAAAACAGCAAGAATTACTGTTTTCTACAACGTTCCACTTTTCACTTGATTCACACACGTAATACACTGTTATCCGGCTACTAGTTCGTACTTAGATCGAAGTTAGTTACGCGAAAAACACTAAGACTCGATACGAAGGTTATTTGTATTAATATTTGATGAAATAACATCAAATAACAAGATCATACGACATCAGAATCGTTTTGTGACTGACTTCGCCGCGATCGAACACTCGGCGTGAAAAGCACACGTCATGCAGACAATTGGAGAGGGACAGAGCTATACAAAAGATAGAGAGGTGTTATTGCTCTAAAGATAACATCCGTCCGATTACGAAAGGTAACCTTTCACGTATCTATTGCTATCGTAGAAAATATTTTATTTGAATACGGTATTTTGACTATGCATTTTTAATTGTATTTGTAGAAAAAAATATTTAGTAAATTAATGGTTTTTGATGACAGCGCCATCTGTTTTAGAGTAGCTACACTAGTTAAACGGGCTGGTACTTAAACAAAACTGCTATTTGGCACTAGATGGCTGTACAATCGCTGAAGACAACAAATGTATTACTTCGAAAAACATTATTTTCTGTTTTGTAGTTATTGTTACGTCTTATTTTATGTACCTGCAATCTATACAAATAAATTTTACTTTACTTTACTTACTTAGCCAAAAGGTATTTTCAAGATAAGATTTTAACAATTTATACGTATCTTATTAAAATTTCAGACAGTTTTTAGATGGATTGTGTTATGATCTAAGTTTTTATTGAGGACAAACTGATTATGATTATAAAATTATGAACTAATGCAATTTTCTCGTTCTTGTTTCTCGTTTGTTTGTATTAATTTAAACAAGATTACACCATAACTTCATTTTCGCTTTAAAAAGCGAATAATAGGACCATTATAGCAATTTTAAATCAGCGCCATCTACTAAAACATTTCCGAACTACCGATAAAATTGCGCAATATTGCATAATATTATGAAAATTCCGTAATTGATAAGTTTTATTAATGGGCTCTATTGTTACAATGTACAAGATACTTTCCTTTGTTTGTTTATTTATTTACATAGATATCAACATAATGCCAGTACATGTACATACATCTTAATGTTAGTTCGCAGCTTGTAGTAAGTAGTAACTAAAGTTTACCGCTGAGTGAATGACTCAATCCCATGGCTCAATCCTTTTATTTATTCGTAAGCCCTGTCATTTGCCATAGTAATTTTAGGTACGGTTTTTTTTAACATGATTCAAAGATGTTGACAAACGTTTTAATTAACCCTCTTTGAATATAATTGATATATTGGTGTTATGGTAAATTATACTTTTATTAATGTTGTCGAGGTTATACACCGACTGAAAAAGAGCTATTAAAAAAATTGACCAGCGCTAATCGACAAAATCGATAGGTACTGTCAGCCCACGCTTTCCCTATTTTCCCGCCAACACAACCGTAATGTCAAATGTCACCCGCAATGAAAAGTCACTGTTCAGTGTTCAATCAAGATCAATTCAACAAATTATAAATTCTATTCCGATCTTTGCCCACTACACGCTGTAGTATCATGAACACGTCTAATCTTTGAACTGTAGATAATTAATTACGTGACACAGACTGTGGGAATGATAAAACTACTCTATAAAACGGCAGGATGACGTTTTCCATTATCAATGGTCGCTGACACGCAATGCACGTGCATTTGTTATCGATGTTATCATTATTTATTTATATAATCAGTCCTCAGTGGTGCATCATTCTTTTGGCAATTGAATGAAATTCTTAAGAGACATTTTTGATTTTTAAATACGTTATTTCATTTTTGATTAAAATATGTAACCTCTCGGGGGTCGTAGGGGGGGGGGGGACTAAGTGTGTGTCATTCTCCCCTATAAATTCCAACGCCGTTTTATAGGGGACGATGGTATTAGGTCAAGTGCGTAGTACTAGTAACCGGACGGCGTGCGTGTAAGAACCTTATGAACGTGGACGAGGCAAAAGGAGTTTGAAAAGATCATAAGCAGTTGACGTTTTGTGGTACCCCCCTTGAGAAAAAGGCATGTGTTTAAGTATGTACGATGGCTTTATTTTTCCCATTTGTCCCTATGGGACAGAAGCATTAGGTTCGGATGGGAGCGAATCGTTCTCTGCGGTTTCTGTTGGGAAACTTTTATTTAGGAAATTGTGTTCAAAAAACAATATGGCGGCGTTAGTTCCGATTATGACAACGCGGGAAAAGATCCGTGTAGAACTATAGTGATTTGGTAGTAACTTCCTGAGTAGCAATTGCGATGGACCCATTACTGGAAGGTACCATTATAAAACGACGTGGCTATAAAATCACAGGTTATTTGGCTATCAAGGCCTCAATGTCACGGTCGAGTTCTGTTGTCTATCCAATTATGTTGAATTGTGTGCTTGTCGCTCAATGTACCATGTGTACATTACATGGGTACACTTTAACCAACTTATCTGTGCAGGCGGGAAAATATAGAACTAGAATAAATATACCAAGTTTGACATATCGATGTATTTTTTCTTGACGAGCAGCGCCACCATAAACTGCAAACTTAAAGTGGTCATACTGTACACCTATCGTAATGATTCTAATTGTGTATCCGCTTATATAAATATCAATTTCAAATTAACGTAAATTAAGTTGCTCTCGGAATGACTAGTGACTATTACTGAAAAAGTGATAAAAATGTTGAATTAAAGGTGTGGATTTTTCAACTAGCCTTTTTCCAATGTTGGGTACGGCGTCGGCTTCCAGTCTAACCAGATGCAGCTGAATACCAGTATTTTACATGGAGCGACTGCCTATCTGACCTCCACAACACAGTTAGTACTGGGTATTACGATACCCTTGGAAAGCTTGGTTGTCAAACTTTCGGGCCCCTGACTACAGTTTAACGACTGTCAACCTTTTGTGCATCGATATCCCTTCCATCACGTATTATTTATTTATTTATAAAGAACTTATACTTACAGTTTACACCACACATGCAAGTTATTGGTTGAACATAAAAATATAAATCAGAATAAAAAATAAAAAATAGTAATAAAATTAGGAAGTAAACAATATGGTATGGTATGGTATGGTGGTGGTGGTTGGTTGGTGGTTGGTGGTTACCCATGTTTGCAAATAAATAAATGATTTATTTGATTTTTTTTTTTTGTAGACGTGAAGAATAAACAAAACATTTTTAGTAGACAGAATAAACACAATAATATTAAAATAAAAATGAACAAAACTCGTGTCATCATAAAACTATATAATTATTTTTTATTAGGGATACAATTTGTTTACCCCGAGGTGATAGTACTGGGAGTGGCAATGGACTCCAGGTATCGAGAAGCAGTGTTGAGGAGTCTCAGTTCAGTACTTGACATTTATATTATATTTGACATTTCAAACATGTCATTAAGTCATCACAATGATTTATGGTTTCCATATTATTATATTGCTTTTACAATGGTCTGTACCGGTTTTTTATAACAAAATTATAATCTGTGCTTTTTTTTAATGTCTGCGGCCATGACCAAAGAGTAGATAAAAAAAAGCGCGCCAATTTTTTGTTAATAAATTGGCGCGCAATATGTAAACAAAATTATTAACGCGTCTTTGAGTAATGTTTTAGAATGGATGTGCTTTTCCTATTCCTTGAGTGTCTTGGGCCTTAACAAGTAGTAAACATATTCAGAGAATTTTGTATTTCTACGACTCTCAACCAGCCCCCGTAGCGTGACCACCGTAGACAAGGATTTCTTTGACGGAAGAATCGACAAAATGACAGATTGTGTCGATACAATGACAGATTTTTTTGCACTATCTGTCATTTTGTCGATTCTTCCGTCAAAGAAATCCTTGTCTACGGTGGTCACGCTACGGGGATGGACATTAGCTTTTCGTTAGCTTCTGTCACTCCAATAACTTTCCATAATCACTTCTTTATCGTGTGGTTAATGCCTAACCTGGTGTCATAGTTTTTATGCAACCCATTGGTCTCTGACTTGGCTAATCACTATTACAGTACGACCACTTTTAGTTTGCAGTTCAAGGTGGCGCTGCTTGTCAAGAAAAAATGCATCGTTATGTCAAATTGGTACATTTATTTTAGTTCTTTTTTTTCCCGCCTGCACAGATAACTTGATTGAAGTGTGGGTACGATAATGTTAGTTTCGGCCGTTCAGAGTATGATGGATTCTTTGATAGATTTTCTTTCTCAGTTGTGAGATTACTTTTGACTTTTAAACGAATCAGAATTTCTCGTCCGTCTTTTTTTGTGTACTTTGACAATGAAGATTAGGTTACTAAATTATATATATATATATTTAAATATATATTACAAGCGAGTACGTACTCTGTGTCGCACATGTGCAGCAGGTCAGCAAGTCGAAGTTGTGAAGTTGAATACGTGCCTATCATATGAAACAGCTATCTTTTTTGTTAATAATAAAACTTTCTACGCTGTAAGGTCTAGAATCCGCTTTTCATGTCTAGCAAAATCACTGAGTTTAAAAATCTATTAAAAGTCTTGTTGCTGAAATCTAAATGCACGGTAACGTTTACCCGTCGATTTTTACACCTTTCTTTGTGTCAGACTTGTACTGACTAAAACCCATCCTTCTTTGTGTTCCAGGGCCGCGGTATCTCTTTCGAACAGTCCCGCAGCCCCGGCAGGCATCGGCCCTTGCGGACCCCTTCCTGTGTGCTGACATCTCTTTGAGGCGCGCGTGGAACATGCGCCGTCGACACGGCCTGTTGTCATAAGACGGCCAGAGAACGAGCTAACCCATTGTTTTTTTGCCATTTTTTACACTTTAAATTTTCTTCCTTCCGGCGCTCTTCAGCTCCTAGCCGCTTTAATAAGGATTATTAGAGTCAACTCACCAGGGTATTGTTGCACTTCCTAGTGACGGCCGCCATGTCCTCAGGATCAGGACTGAGGCTCCTCATCGTTGGCATCACCTCGTCTAACAGCATTTTGTCTGCAAGTTTCGGCGGTCTGGTGGTCACCTGCGGGAGTTGAGATATTGGTTTAGTTGCTGGCAAGTAAATGAAGGTGAGCAGCGGTGGCACAGTGGTGGCGGCCCCGACTTACGAGCAGTAAGTCGTGGGTACGAACCCAGGCAGGCGCATTGTCTAGTGTAATTTATTTCATCACCACTGCTCTCAAAACGGTGAAGGGAAACATCGTGAGGAAATCGGCGTCCTAGAACCACGAAGACATGTGACATCTACCAACCCGCACTGGGCCCGCGTGGTGGATTATAGCCTATTCCATCTCATGGAGAGTAGACCTGTGTCCCAGCATTAGGAACATTATAGGCTGATTATGCAAATTAAGGTGGGGTTTTAGAACGGGTCGGAACTGCGTGTAGGCACTATCAACGCCACATCATGATGCATCAGGCCTTCACGAGTCACAATATGGCCATCCGTTATTTTATACTAGTCCTTTAATATGATTATCTACTACAGTAGCTATATGACAGCTGATTGAACTAATACATAACATAACATCACGCCTGATAGCTCTGAAGTATTGGGCAGGGGCAGAGCAACAAATGGCGAAATGTGGGTGTACTATTAAGTACACCACTGTCTAAACCTTCGAGGATTACAGGCGTGATGTTATGTTATCTTTAACATCATGTAGGTACATGTGTAACTGATGAACCTACTGTGATTAGCTAGAAGCTAAAATCATGCTACCATTCCGTTATCTATTCTGAAAATCGTGATAACAATCAGAACATGTAACGCCAAATTTTCCGAAGGCAATTTCCGTGTATAACAGAACCTCTAAAATCTTCAAAAGTGTTACAGTAAAAACAGTGAACTGGTCAAATGCAGTTTCAACTGGTTTTTTTATTCGAAACTAAGGTGTTCTTTTAGAAATTTAAATGTGACGTTTAATGAATTTAAATTGTATGTTTTTTTTTTTGAACATTGTTGATTATTTATTAATTTATCGGACATGTTTTTAAATATTTTAATGAGTTTATTTTGCTGACATTGTTTTATTATTGGTGGTGTGTTTTTCTATTTCTTATTAGTCAATTTATGTATGTATTTTTTTGCTATTGAACTATTTTTTTTTAATGTAATATTCAGACACAATGTAATTGTTATTGAATAAATGAAATGATTTCTTCCTGTGAGCTACGAATCCAGTGGTTCAACTGTGTAAAATCCGAAAAATTGCCAAAAAAACTTCGTGGGCGGACACCGTGAGATTCGTGTGTCGGGAACAGAATCGAGTTGTGAGTGACAGTGGTAGCGGTACTACGGGGTGGTAGGGACACCGATCGCTAAAGTGGTTACCACGTATTCAGTACATCATTCTGAGCCCCCCCCCATAGAAGTTTTTCATCGGTTATTAAAAAAAAAAAATAACTGTTGAACAAACAACGTTCAAAATGTATGGACCAGCAGATTTTTTTTTTTTAATAACCGATGAAAAATTTCTATTTGGGAGGGCTTTCCTTCGCCAGGTTGAGGAAGAAAGAAAGGTGACGCCGCTAAACAGCCTAATACACAAATTGAAATAAATGTTAATTTGTTCATATTTAAATAGGTTAAGATTTTGCACTTGTGTAGGAAAATACTATTTTTTTTTAATAACCGACGAAAAATTTCTATGTGGGGGCTGAGAATGATGTATTGAATACGTGGTAGCAGATCCGCAATGGTATCCCTTCCACCCAGTATATGTCATTTGTTTTATGTAGGTCATGCGGGCGAACCCGCGGGCAGAAGCTAGATATACTTTTTACATTCTATCCGTGAGTTGGACTCCATTTACCTATTTGTTCTTCCCCACACACTACATACCGATATACTCCAGCCCCCGTAGCATGACCACCGTAGACAAGGATTTCTTTGACGGAAGAATCGACAAAATGACAGATAGTGCAAGGAAATCTGTCATTGTGTCGACACAATCTGTCATTTTGTCGATTCTTCCGTCAAAGAAATCCTTGTCTACGATGGTCAGGGGCAGGGCAATGATGATGTCCAGTTTTCACTGGTCAGAAGTGGTTTTGACTGATTTAAAATTTGCCTGAGACGTAGGTATATAAATAATAACGTTATACACGCGCGTTACAATCTTTTGCGACTAAAACAAACAGCCAGCAGATATGATTGACTGATAACGGTCAGACACGAAACTCAAGGGCAGTGCTCCGTTTATCAACTGATATTTTTATTCTGTGGTAGATTTTGCGTCACTGCACAGATAAAAAAACGCTCAAGTGCTTGTCGGATTCGCAGGGTTCCGTACTATCGTATAATATCTAACAATACATTTTTTTTTAATGGTTCTGTAAAGAGATCGAGCAAAAGACCCTGAAAAGATGCATTTCTTATATTTACACCCTTTTATTCTTAACTAATTTTTTTGTTGTTGTTTTTATAGTGGACATTGTATTCTAAAACACACTTTATGAACATTTCTAGTGTCTATCTTTTACGGTGCGAAAGATAGGTACAACTTTGTGGCTGCGACAGGCGGACGGACGGACAGACAGCGCAGCCTGGTTGGAGTGTAGCCTTAGGGGCGCTATAGAGCGAGGACTTAAAAAGGTTCTTTTTTCTATTTTTTTTGCTGAATTTCACAATTTTATTGCAGTTTCGGGTTGACTTAGACCATAGAAACCCTTTAGTTTCTGAGACGCTTGGTCGTCCGTGGCACCGTTTCCGAATTATGGGCCTTCTAAAACTAAAAGATTTTTAAGTCCGAAATTTTTTGTAAGTCCCGAAAAAATTTTTTTTTTTTGTTTTCTTTGCTGCTTATTGTGCCCCTAAGCGTATACTCCAACTCCTACAAATCCGCCCCTGACCCTCTGACCCGGAGCCATAATAAGGTCCATGGCACCCTTAGTTACGGAACCCAAAAAAGTCAGACTAAATATTTGACATTGACGTTTTCGCCAGCCGACAGTTTTGAGCTTACAGATATTTGTAGTTCTGTAGCTATGGCGGACTTCCGGGTCTGGGTGTCATGCACGCTAGGCATTTAAACGCAACCACGCAACTGTATAAATTCAAAGTGTGGCCTATGCTCAAATGTGGGGATAACTATTTAAGTACGGTATTAAATATATGTCGTGGATTGATGGCGCCAAGGTACAACAAGCAGCGCCATCTAACAATTAGTTTTGTGAACTAATATGGTTACCGGAAACGCAAGCGCGCCCTACCGTTTGGACACGATCGTCGGTAGAGGGGATGCAGCGAGGACTGGAGAAGGGATCGAGTGTGGCGCCAGTCGAACTCCGGCAGGCTTGGCAGACGCTTAGTACCAACGCACGTGTTTGTTTCTCGTATTGTAAAACCGTTAGTGTATTTAATAAAGTTATTTTGATTTAAATTATCTTTCGTTCTAGTGCCCACGACAGTGCCCACAATAACGTAAAACTATGTCGGATCGTGAAGAAGACCTGATGCTTCGCATCTCGGCCACCCATGATGCGTCATAGATATTGTCTTAAACTCACTACAGTCAAATGTAAAAAATCATAAATAAATTTCAGTTATGTAAATAATGTATGTTAGGTTTGTTGACAAACCTAGGAAATCACGTCAAGTAAATAACGGGCTGTTATCTATACAAATTAATATAATTAATAGCAGCTTTTCATTGAATGCTTATGAAAGTATACGGTACTTATAACAAAAATAATTTTGAAATTTGTCTCCGAAACAACTGGACTGATTTTGACGCAACTTTTAGGTACTGGCAGATAGCTGATGTTATAACGAGTATCTGAGGCTTTCATTTTGGAAAGGGGTTTAGGGTTCCATGCAAAAAAAAATTAAACCCCTGAAACTGTTGCCAAATTCCGATTAAAGTAGTGAAGTTATCTTTTTATAATAATTTCAAGCGTACGAATCACAGAGCTAGTATAATATTATAATTATAAGATTATCGAATAACGGATACTTGTTTTAGATTAAACCTATCGGTCGTTTTAAGTTGTTACGTAAACGTTATCAAAGGTGATTTGCAAAATTTATACTCTAGAAGCATAACAAACAATCATCTCTAATTATAGAACGGGAGTCAATGTAGTGTCTATAGTCATGACGAAATTCCAAATGCAAAAATCGCTTGTCAATAATGACAAGCGATTTTTGAATTTGGGATTTGTTTTTTGGTATAAACCGAAAATTCAGAGAAAATTTGGAGGTAATAAAGGCACTAATTCCTGGCACAACTCCTCGGATAATTGCCGACTGAGTCTGTAATTTTTTACAAACTCTAAGTCGGGAATTTCGCTAATATTTAGTTGATTGCGCCGGCAGCGCCGGTTCTACGGTCTACACGTTCTTCACGTAAAGCAGCTTCGATTAAAAGCACTCTTGTAGCCATTGCCAATAATTTTCTCACAATATTCACAAAACTAAACGAAAATCAAAAGATTTTTGTTTTATTCACTTTTGATTTCGTCAAATTTGATGTTAAAATTCCGAACAATCGTCTGTCAAATTCAAAAATTCGATCGGAATATTTCGAATTTAGAGTATCTAAACGTCAAACAATTTTCGTTCGTGCAAAATTTCGGAACGAAATGGACCCGTGGCAGGAAATACGCGAAATTTCGATCAAAACTTCGGTTTTCGTTGAATAAGAGTAGATCTGATGTCATTTCAGATCAAAGATTTGACTCATGACATAATGTTAATGTTATCAAACACTATTTATCATGAATTGAATCGTGAGGTTGTCGACATGTGGGATGTGGACACAGCGATCATTGTGCCGATAGTCGTAACAGCCAATAGCTAATTGTGAAGAGCCTCGATTATCACCTGAGGAGGCTCTTGTTGGACAGTCGGATCAAGGGCTTGATTCAGAAATCGGTATTTCTGGACATGGCTCGTATTGTTAGGATCCCCTGTAGTTCTGACCACCGGCAGCTCGGACCCTGTTCCCGATACCAGTGGGTTACTACAGTTACAAATCACCGTGATCTTGTAGCGACATTTAAAAAGGTACTTCAGCAACATAGTACAAAAAGTGCTACAGCGCCATCTATGACACAAATGAAGAACTAACATTAAAATTCTTAATCGCGCTATTAAAGTTATTAAATAGAAAAACCCGACGACAACTGTATATCGGGCGGCAGCCAAACACAGCACCCGTCTAGTCGGAAGATCCTGCCTTTTCAATGGAGTATTGATGAACTTTACACCCTGTCCGTATTTAAACTCCATATAAATATCTATTTTCGTTACAATATTCCTTTCACAGTTTATTTACCTATTAAGTTGGCTAACCTGAGGTTCCAAGATACCCTGTATAACAAATTTTTACTAGCTTTTACTTAACTTGTAATGTTTGTATGTTTTTGTTTGTTTTTACGTCTTGTAACCGAATTTTAAACCAGTTATCCCCAACCGATTGAGCAAAAATTTTGCATAATTATACGTTTAGTTTGGATGACAATGCATGGTTAGATGAGAGAGGTCGTTCTAAATTCAATAATTATGGCGGGCTCCCCAAGATGGCGGTTTTATGCACCCGTATGATATGGGTATCAATTATAAGGGTATGCTGAGAAGAATACGAAAACAAATCATATTAAAACCATATTTAAAAGCTTGTTTTAAAAAATGTCTTTTTACTATAAACTTGTATATGCAAACGTTAGGTGGTTGGGTATATGAGTAGAGGAAGACCAAAGAAACGATGGATGGACTGTGTAAAGAATGATATGTCAAGAAAGGAGGTGTCTGATGAGATGACGAGTAATAGAGAAGTATGGAAGTAGAGGTCTTGGGATAAGGGCAGGAGAATGATGATGAGGATGATGAGGTCAGCCAACTTAAAACCTAGCGCTAGATAAACTGTGAAAGTGCTGTTCATCAAAGTGATTACTAAAATAAATCAGGGGGCTTACTATAACGTCTTAAAGCAGGAGTTATTTCAGTGTGGGAAAGAGACAGAGCTATGCAAGTCGTCTAGCGCCATCTCTTTCACACACTGGAATTACTCCTGCTTTATGACGTCATGGTAGGTCACCAGATGAATGATTTGCTCTGACAAAACTTGATGTTATCAGGTAATACTGTTTTGAAATCATGACAATTCTCTGGGCAGTCAGATTCGGTACCATCTTGCTGACTGGCTAATATTTTTATTTGAGTGTTAGACTGATTTCTCCGAATCAAATGGCATCCTACCTTTACATTTCGCAAGTCCTCTAAAAAAACTGTTATAATATAACACAAACATATTAGTTCTTTTAAATATTAATGTTCAATGAATTAAAGCTACTCACAGAAATTAAAGCTACAACAATACTTAGGGCTCATACAGACGAGCGGCACTTTGGCAACGGAACGACGCGTCAACGGCTACCGCCGGAAAGTGGCGACGCGTGACGCTTGGAGTGATACCTACCCGCCATTGGCAAAGTGTCGCTCGTCTGTAGGAGCCCAAATATTAAATAAAAACTATTAGGTCTTTAGAATAATACTACTACTCAACAATTATCCTTGTCCTATAATTGAAAAATCTGCCAAAAGTGAACTGCGAAAATAAGCCGCCGGATAGCACAAACGAACGGTTTTTTACGCAAAACATTGGTAAGGATAAGGAGGACCCAAAAACTCTTAAAACTGCTATTTCTTGTTTTTGAGGACGGGTGATTCCATATTTAATGACTTCTAATCATTCTAGTCCCCATTCGGTTTCGCCGTCACTCACCTACTTGCTAAAAACTTATTCAAACCATGCTAAAAAATTTACTCGTGTAGGTAAATAAGCTCCGAAGTATAAAATTAGATGATAATTTCATCTAATTTTTGGACGTTGTTGTTAAGAAAACGAATATATTTCACGTTCAAACTGCGCAGTTCCCCACAGATACAAATCCCAACTCGTGTAGATAACTGGTACATAACTACTTATTTACTTGTGTATTATGTTTTTTATAGATATGTATTTCTTGTATGAACACGTATGTTAGCGCTGATACTTGTAAAAACAACTGATTTGAGAGTTACAAAAAGTTATAAAGTATTGGGTTCTCAGATCTTGAATAATGAAGCAAGTCATGCAATTTTTTAATTTATCACATCCTTCCTTATTATATTTCATTTCGGCACAAAAACTAGATGATATATAATAATTTTACGAGTAAATTATGAACTTAATTTCGTTACATTCGCCTCAAAAGCGAATAGATAGATTCGATAGCAAAAAAGGCGGGAAAATTCCATAGAAATAAACAAACTTTGACATTTACAACAGTTCTCTCTATTCGACGCTAGATGGCGCTATTCTCAAACATGTTTATTTACACAGTTATATAAAATTCTTGGACAGGTTTTTTGTATGATAGCGCCCAGTTTGTTATGATGACGCAAGTGGACAATAGTTCACGTTTTAATGTAAATTATTTGATTTTATTCCACCGAGGATGCCGTCCAGTGATTCATTCTTGCCGACAAGATTTATTTCTGTGTGTTTTTGTAGGCGTGCCATACAGAATTTGAACAGGTATTTCTGGTTAAGGAAAATTGAAAAGGAACGGAGGACAGAATATTGCGTACCCTTCTACAAAAATCTTTTGGGCACTTTGAACGTCATTCGAACGTTGATAAAAGACGCTGTTGGTAAACATTTTGTGAAATGTTTTTACAATACAAAATGGCGGTGTTATGTCAGTGCCGTTTTTGGCTACGTGCCAATAGATCCTTGTAGTTAAAGCTCTATTTGTTTCGAACCAGTTAAAACCAGTTTAATAGTGACACGTAACTGAACTATAATTCCTTCACGCATGAAGATATTTTTCTACGTTTACAAGGCTACGAAGGATTCGCTAAGAATTCTGTTTGTCAGTATAGTTACTTTCGCAGTCATTTTACCTATGTTAGACAGACAAGTAATCCAATGGAAACCTTATTGTAACACGGATAATGATCACTATGATTTTTTTAGAGGCGCGCGGCCACAATCAGATTAAAAAAATAAAAACTTTATTTATACAAAAAAATCAACAATTATTTATCTATAGCAAATTAATAAAATTGATATTGACTGCATAAGAAGTTATATACGATACTTATAACATAAAGACAATTTTTTTTTTAAATTTTGTCTGTGTGTTTGTTGCGGCTAATCTCCGAAACGGCTGAACCGATTTTGATGGGAATTTCACTGCCAGATAGCTCATTTATAAGGACTAATTTAGTTTTGTTTTAAGGTGGCGCTGCTGTCAAGTCAAGAAATAATGCATCGATATGTCAAACTTGGTACATTTGTTTTAGTTTTGCGTTTTCCAGTCTTATAGAAAAGTTGGTCGAAGTGAAAAGACTGAGACCCATTCATAGCATTTAACTATAGCGGCCATAATGATACATCAACCGGTGTTTTGAAGATATCTTATCAAAGTTTATCGCAATTATTATCGCTCTATCGCCAATTACGATAAAAAATGCTGAAAAAAGCTGCTAATAATAGGAAAAACCGTTATCTCTTAAATACATTCTAGTGGTTTCCGTGGCGTTATGTTAGCTTTTTAAACACAACAAGATAAGAAAACTTTCGGTAGGCAGATGTTTTTTTTTTTTTTACTCAACCGTCGTAAATACAAAAGATTACAAAACCACATAAGTTCACTCAACCAAATTGGCAGTTGCAACAACATAACACAACGCCTGTAATTCACGAAAGTTCAAGCAGACACCTCTGCACACCTGAGCACTAATATGTAAACACTTTTTTATTTTGTTTTATTTACTTAACAACTTTTAAAATTGTTTTTCTCCTACTGTTCTCATTAAAATTTCATTTTGTTACGAACATAGTATTTTGGAACGAATATTTTTATGAAAAAGATTCTATCTCAAAGTTACAATGGTTATTTCTTGCGAAAATTGCTTTTAAATTTAGGAAAAGTATACATATTGGTGCTCGAGACTGTACCTAGAGGTGTATTACTGAGCGGGCCTATTACTGTAATATTTATTCTATGGTATTACCATCAACCGCTCATCTGACCTCCACAACCCGGTTGTACTCGCCAATACGATAACTCTTGCTCCCGTAGCATGACCACCGTAGACAAGGATTTCTTTGACGGAAGAATCGACAAAATGACAGATAGTGCAAAGAAATCTGTCATTGTGTCGACACAGTCTGTGATTTTGTCGATTTTTCCGTCAAAGAAATCCTTGTCTACGTGGTCATGCTACGGGGGTTGGTAAGACTGGTTGTCAGACTTATTGATATATGAGCGGCTAGAGTTCAAGAGGTAGTAATAAATATTTTTGCCAAAAAATTGTCGTTCTCATATTTTTTCGCCACAGTTGGTCGGTTGGTTTTATGTGCACATTGACTATACTTATTAGCACTATGGTTCAGCTCATCAAGGTTAACTCTGCACAGTTTGTGTTAGGTATATTTATAAGTATTCTAAGAAATCTATTGACGTGTTCGTTTTGTAAGATAAATCAATCGTTGGTTATTCTCTAATACAAAACTTAACGTTATAGAAAATAGGAAGATTTTTGTTCCGGGTTGGTTACAGTCGTGTTTTATTTATTGATGAATAGCCAAATTACTTTTAAAATATCTGAATTATTCACGGAAAAAAAAGAGTTTTTAAATAAATTAGGTTTGGCAATTTCCGCAATTGACAGCTCATGTCACGCAGGTAGGGCAGGGTAGGTAGGTACAACTGGGATAAGCCTAGTTGCCTAGCTCCAAGGATTAAATTTTTTTTTTTTTAGAGATTAATGGGTCCTAAACTATGTTTGATTCCAATGTTACCTTAAAACACAGTGTTACCTAAATTTTTTGTTTAGTTTTAAGTTTTTTTTTAATCTTTTATATTATATATTATTATTTTTGTTTTATATTGTGTGCACATGTGCATGGCATGTGCCAAATAAATGTATTTTCTTTCTTTCTTTCTTTCAATGCTAGGTTAGTTTGACAAAAAAGAACCTGGTACAGTTTATTGCATAAAGAGCGCACACAAAAATGACGGCTGTTTCGGAAATCTCATTATCACCCGTTCGTATTTCCGAAGATAAACGATGACAGCCGAAGCGCAAACTTTATACGAGATCTTTAGAAACCATAGACAGATCTATGGTAGTAATAACTCTCTATCTAAAAAACGGGTAAGAGCAGCCCCATTACGTAATATAAAAAAAAAACAAAAAAAAACAATCGAACCGATTTTAGTGAGACTTGCACTGTTCCCTAAGGTGGACTATCCAACTAAAAAAAGTTTTCTGCAATTTGACTTATAGTTTTTGAGATATACGCGGACAAATATACATACACTTCTTATGAAATTTATCACACATGTTTAGAAGCTGGTATTGACATATACAAAAAATGCGCAATTCTGACAATATTACCTACATACACATGGGTCGATTTGAAAACTACCTTTTTTTGAAGTGTGTACTGTAGAAAAAGATTAATGAACGAAACAAATATATTTAGCAAAAAAAATAAGAATCAACCTTGGAGTACAAAATCAATGCGATCTTCCGTCCATGCTCACAGTTAATGATAAAACAATCTGGTCATACAACTCTCAACTCGGCTGACCTATGAACTGGATATAAAAACATAATATAAACAACTAGTGCTAAAACTTGCTCTACGAAAATCACCCTTACTGCAATGACTAGAAGGTATTGCCAATGTCAAATTGTTACCATTAATTGAAATGCGATTACTGTCAGCGAAAGCAAAAAAAAAAAAGAAAAAAAAAATCTTTGCCAAAAATCTGGCAGGATGAATTACGCTAACAACTTAATTTATTTATTTATTTTATTTAATTACAACGGTTTAAAACCAATTACAGTAACTAAAGCACAATAACTACTAAACATAAACAAAAATGGACAAAAATGGAAAACAGATAGATATAAAAAAATATAAAAAAAAATGAGTCAGGTACTCTGTCATGAATCCCTCTCACATAAATATCTGTGCAGGCGGTAAAACACAGAACTAAAAAATGTGCTAAGATTGACATATCGATACAAATTTTCTTGACAAGCCACGCCTTGAACTGCAAACTTAGAGTGGTCATATTATACCTAGTGGCCGACCATGACGTCTTAAAGCAGGAGTAATTCCAGTGTGGGATAGAGATGGCGCTAGATGACCTGTATAGCTATGCCTCTTTCCCACAATGGAAATACTCCTGCTTTAAAAGGTCATAGTAACCCCCCTGCACGCGTAGTATGACCAGTGTGGAAACGGGTTTTGTCGACGGTAGAATAGACAAAGGGACAGATTTCTTTTATTGATCTGTTATTTTGTTGATTCTTCCGTCGACAAAACCCGTTTCTACGGTGGTCATGCTACGCGTGCTGGTGTATTCCGTAAAGCCAATAGAAGAGGCAATTGCTTTTAAAAGTATGGTTTTACAACGACAATAGAAATCACTAGTGTCTGACCAAAGCTCAGTTTCTAGTCGAAGCCGATTATCACCGGCTATCACCACGACCTTTGGCTGAAGCCGAAGGTTTAATAACCCTAAGAAGTTCAGTACAAGATTGGCTAATATTATATTATAATGTCTATGTTGTGCGTAGTAAAAAATAAAAACATTTCGAAATATGTGACCCCTGTGCTCCGTGCTTCGTCTTTTCATCGCGCATTCGTAACATTTTGTTCAATTTCGGTGCTTGTCAGAAACCTTCGGCTTTGGCTTAAATTTCGGCCCTTCAGGCCAAATTTTTTGGCCAAAGGTGGCCGAAGCCGAAGCAAAAGAGTGAACTACACGAATAAAGGGTGTAAATATACCCTTAACGAAGCCGAAAGGCACTTGTTCTCCCCGTCTTTGCGATCATTTTTTTGTTCTAGAGGGGAACCTGGGAACTTTCTAGTTATGGAGATATTGGGGTCAAAGTACCAACTTTATCACAAGTTTATTTTTAAATACATGTTTTTAATGTAAGATTTTTACTTTAAACACCTCCACGACCCCCGTACTATTCAATCCATTCATCAGCACTATGTTTTGAGTGTGTTACATTGAGTCATTGAGTCCTACCGTTAGACGTGATTATTCACCCCAAAAAAAAGTCGTTTCCCAGCAATAATTTTTGCGTAAAGTTACGTAGTTTGATGTACAGAATGCTTGGCTTCGTGAAGGGTCTATTTACACCCTGTATATTTATGAATTAGAAACTATTAAATAACCTAAAATAAATAAACTAAATACAGTACAGTACAGTAACAGTACCTACATTGGATTATCATGCTGGATGTTCAAAAAGTCTACAGTGTAACTCTACTGTCGTCATTCATATAACTAAACATAATTACAATGAAATAGGAAGATGATAAAGCCAGATAAAGCCAAGGCCACTGATAAGATAAGATTTGGCACATACCTGTAGACATGGAGGTAGTCTTTCATTCCTAATGATATATTAGGTTCCAGTAGCGAAGGGTCAATTTTTGTAAGACGTAAGCCGAGGTACATATCTATAATGTGATTATATTATTTGTCTATAGAATGAAACTCTAGGTCCGTGGGGTCCGAGTGCTCACAGCCTTTTCAAGGACATTTCTAAACGTTCAGTTGACTGTTATTTATTTATTTAACACTTCAAGCACAAAGTACAGAAGCGGACTTAATGCCATAGGCATTTTCTACCAGTCAACCTCAACTCGACTCGACTCGTCCCGTGACCCAAGGGCTGGCTTTTACCTTGGCCAAAGGCTTAGCGTTGCCATACAACGTAGCAACGCCGCCAGTCTTTTGGGTACATTACCAGTTGACTACGTTGAGGAGGAGTTTTTTGACGCCATTTTTTAAGTTTATTTTTAAGTTAGTTAGTTAATATAGGTTATTTTAATTTATTAATGTATATAATATTACAAATACAAGTCTAAACATAGAATACTAACTGTGCCAATTTTCAAAAAGAATCCGGTAGTTATCGAGTATGGAACCTTCGCCACTGTCAGGCTCCACGATTGGCTCACAGCTATCATCTTTTTTTTTAATTGGGACAAGCCCGCATAACGATTCCCAAAGCACTGCAACTCCTGAAAACCAGAATCAACAGCGACCACCAGAAAAGCGCCGAGACAATGAAGCTCGACGAAGTCCCAGATACACAATTTAACTGTCTTGGATCCCGCAACGAAATTAATCAGAAAAGTATAGCCTAATATAGTATAAAATCTTAAATTTTTATTTTATTTTGTCTTTTGGGTACATTACCAGTTGACTACGTTGAGGAGGAGTTTTTTGACGCCATTTTTTAAGTTTATTTTTAAGTTAGTTAGTTAATAGGTTATTTTAATTTTAATTTTATTTATATTGTTTCTGTTAAGGATTATATCGAGGACAAAAAAGCTTGGGATTGAATTGCTCCAATTGAAATCGATATTAAATTGAATTTGTACCCATTTTATTTTATTTTTATTACTGTTTGACATTTTTTTATTTTTTTTTATTAATTACATTATTATATTCTTGACTTTATTTACTTTTTCAAGTGTCGTATTATATTTTTTTTTGTTTATTATTGTGAATATGAGGACTACGTGGGTCATACTATTATTATTTTTTAGTTTAGTTAGTTTCACGATTGTCGTGCAGTTTGAGCACTTTATGCGGCCTACCCAAATGTCCTTTCTTTGGTATTGTTCGTCTTGTCGTTGAGCTCCTTGGATTACGAGTCGAGCTACACGATCACTGACAAATGCTTGCACTGACTGGACAGGTCCACTCAAATCTGTGTGGTTATTACTTCAAAATACCATCTCAGACATTAATCTACATGGACCTCATATGACTTGAGCAATGTCTGGACTTTAAAAGAGACTGTGACCTCTGAGTTTGTTTCGGATGTTTCTTCTCAGAGTAGTCAGGTACGAAACACCGGCCACATCTAGTTTTAAAACAACATGTTGTGACATGTAAAAGAGTTTTGTAAACCAATTTACAGAAATAAATATGATTTATTTATGATTGTGTCCTCTGTGTCCTCCGTGTCCTGTTGTAACTGATGGACGCTACTGAAGGTGCCAAACTCGTCGCCAATTTGTGGGTGAACTCAATTTTATTTATATTGCCATCGACACCGAAAGATAAAAATCCGTTTCTAAAGTTCGATATGATCACTTATTTTACACCCAGCCCCCGTAGCATGACCGCCGTAGACAAGGATTTATTTGACGGAAGAATCGACAAAATGACAGATAGAGCAAAGAAATCTGTCATTGTGTCGACACAATCTGTCATTTTGTCGATTCTTCCGTCAAAGAAATCCTTGTCTACGGCGGTCATGCTACGGGGGCAGATACTGCTAGACTGAGGGGTCTTATATAAGTAGAGGGCACCCATCGTATTTTGAGGCAAAACCTTGAACAACTTAACCTTGCAAATAAGTTGATCTCTGCAATATTAAATAGGTAGCCGCAAGATTTTATCTTCCGGTACAAATAGACACAAGTATATAAGTACCTGCATACATAATACATACATATGTATAGATAGTAGCATTATTAAGATAATTATAGGTTTAACACCAAACTGAATCAAGATTACTTTAAGATTAAAAAAAACTGGTCAAGTGCGAACATATTTCAGCGTCAAATGTTTTAAAAACTTAATCGATTTTTTTGTGCTACTATGGTTTCATTGATATTTTACCACTAATTTTGGTGTCATAAACCGTATGAAAATGCGAAAAAGATCACTAATTTTGAAGTAAAGTGATCTTTTTCGCATTGTCATAAGGTTTATGACACCGGTAAAAATAAAAAATAAATTAATTTAAAAAAACCCCCATCGCAACAAAGAAAAGCGAACAAACATTTGAAAAGGCAATAAAATGCCTGAGCCGGTTTTGATAAAACATGTCTAATTGTAATATACACATCATGCCCTTTCATTTGATACCACACTTGGGTATATTTGAAAATATTCGATTCTTCGTAAATAAAACGTATCTAAGAACCATCGCCAAGAAACTAGCTTTCAAATAAAAAAAACTGCATCCAAATCGGTTCACTCATTTAAGAGCTACGGTGCCAGAGACAGACACACACATTGCGGTCAAACTCATAACACCCCTCTTTTTGCGTCGGGGCCGCGGGGGTTAAAAATTGGTCAAGTGCGAACAGATTTCAGAATCAATTGTTTTAAAGACTTAATCGTTTTTTTTTGGACTATTACTGGCTTTCATTGATATTTTACCACTAATTTTTAAGTAAAATGATATTTTCGCATTGTCATACGGTTTATGTCACCGGTAAAAATGAAAAAAAATACAGCTGGCACTAACCAAAAGTCTCACCATGAAGGTATAGTAAGTAAGTAAGAAAATGGAGCTTTTGAATGTGATACAGGACCGAAACGTGGTCGCTCATAATGGGCCTCATCAGAAGGCTTAAAGTCACCGAGAGCAATAGAGAGGGCTATGCTCTGAGTTTCCTTGCGTGATCAAATCAGAAATGAGGACATCCGCAAGAGAACCAAGGTTACCGACGTAGCCCGAAGAATAGCCAAACTGCTACTTAAGCAGTGGGCAGGGCACAATGCTCGCAGAACGGATGGCCGATGGGGCCGAAAACTTCTGGAATGGCGACCGCGAACCGGAAAACGTTACGTTGGAAGGCCTCCCATTAGGTGGACCGATGACCTGTTGAAAGTTGCGGGTGTCCGCTGGATGCGAGACGCACGGGACTGGTCAATGTGGCGACACTTGGGGGAGGTCTATGTCCAGCAGTGGATGTCTTTCGGCTGAAATGATGATGATGATGAATCTATTTGCGAGTGGTAAAAATTGAAACTAACTCCGAAACTGATTCATGCCTACAACGCTCCTATGCCATTTAAACACAAAAGGATCCTCTAAGCGACTGTCAAAGATCTACAAAAGACAGTCGGGACCAACCGATCGGGTTAATACCTAACGAGACCATAACCAAAGCCATATTTATGCATATTTTTCCTCATAATCTGCAGTAGCCGTGTTACCTACTAATACAGCGAGGCCATGTGTTTGCGAATTACACGTCTCATGGACATGACCGCCGTTCTTCCGTGGTTAAGGCTGTGGTGTATAGCAAGCGAAGCGAGCGCGGCGGAACTAAAGAGATAATTTACCAGGCTAATCTGCGAAAATCAAAATTCCTTACGTTTTTTTTTCATTTTGCAGGCAGTGTCAAGTTGTATGTTGATTAAAATATGATCCGCAACCGTAAAAAATATGGCTTTACAGAGTTATAATCATCAAAACAATCTTCTAATTTCATTTAATCTCATTGAATTATATTATATACATTAATAAATTAAAATAACCTATATTAACTAACTAACTTAAAAATAAACTTAAAAAATGGCGTCAAAAAACTCCTCCTCAACGTAGTCAACTGGTAATGTACCCAAAAGACTGGCGGCGTTGCCACTTTGTATGGCAACGCTAAGCCTTTGGCCAAGGTAAAAGCCAGCCCTTGGGTCACGGGAAGAGTCAACTAAACGTTTAGAAATGTCCTTGAAAAGGCTGTGAGCACTCGGACCCCACGGACCTAGAGTTTCAACCCCAAACGGCTCGAAAATATAGTTACCAATAAGGTTACTATATTTACGCCGCTTGAGGTTCTCTGCAGCCGCAGCCGCAGCACCAGCACAGCACGATGAGCTAGGAAGATGGGATGGCGCAAGAGTATCGACACAAGTTGCATCCCACACTAAAGGCCTACCCATCCTCCATGGAAACAAAGACATGCCGTCCGGTCTCTTGCCATCGTCGCGTGCCAAGCCATTTGGTTCTAATAAAGCTGGAACGCCGACGGTGACAAGAGCTCGACGGATGATATCATTTAAGTTCGCGTGCCGTGCAAAGCGGCCCGCACTTCGGCTGCATGAAAGGCCGTGGTGTCCAAGGCTGTTGACAGCTTCACCACAGTGACAGCGATGAGGAGAAAAACAAGGGGCGCCTAGGCGTAGAGCAGCAGCAAGGCGGAAAGTAGTGTCGTCGAGCAAAGTGCCTATGCTCGACGACGGTAGTGCGTGAAGCCAAAGACCCGACTCCCACTCACCCACAGCCAGCAGACGCGCACGCTCAGCAGTAGTAGCAGACGTGAGCAGTAAATTGTTCTGAACTACTCTGCAGAGCGGCTCGTCCCAACGTCTCTGGGAAAATGGATGGTCGGGTTCTTCAGAATTCGGGCAAGCGAGTTTCCAGGCATTAATAGCCTCGGAGAAGCACGGCACATCAAAATCAATGACTATTTCATGAAAGACTTATTCAATGGAATTATTTGAATCTTATTTTATTCATATCTATGGATTATACTGATCGCGCTTGTTGCAAACAATTTGACTACAATGCTATAGAATAATTATAATTATATTATTTAATTTTCTTCGTTCTTCAGTTTAGCTTGTAGAAAACCTGCTTAAATTTAAAATTTCTCTCTATTATGTACATTATATACAGACTAAAAAGAACTAAAGTAATGATAAAAATAAGACTAAAAGTAAGAAAATATAAACATCTAAACAACGACGACAATAGGACACTTAGGCGTCAAAGTATTCCTCCGCATCGCTGTCATCTGGAAACGTGCCCAGAAGACTGGCAGCATTGCCACGCTGAATAGCAATGTTAATTCTTTGGCCATAGAAAGAGTCAGCCCTCTGGTCACGCGAAGTGTCGACCAGTCGGCGAGAGATTTCCTTAAAAGGGAGACGCGAACTCGGTCCCCATGACCCGAACGTTCCGACCCCAAACGGCTCAAAACTGTAGTTACCAATAAGATTACAGTATTTGCGCCGCTTGAGGATCTTAGCAGCCGCAGCAGCAGCGCCTGCACAGCCCGCCGTGATCTCTATTCAAAAATCAACGTATTACGTTATGTGTACACCGCGCGCTCGTGCTAGGTCCTCTCTGATTGTTTTAAATGAATTTATCATTATTTGATAGAGATATTTAATCTCAAGGCTCGGTTTAGCGTTGAGAGTTGCAACAGTGCAAATTATTTATTCATTCATTCGTTAATTGGGGAGCAGCGGTGGGCCAGTGGTGGCGGCCCCGACTTACGAGCAGTAAGTCAGGCAGGCGCATTACTTTGTGTAATTTATTTCATCACCACTGCTCTCAAAACGGTGAAGGAAAACGTCGTGAGGAAACCGGCATGTCCTAGAACCAAAAACTCGAAGACATGTGACATCTACCAACCCGCACCGGGCCCGCGTGGTGGATTATAGCCCATTCCCTCTCATCGAGAGGAGGCCTGTGTCCCAGCAGTGGGAACATTATAGGCTGATTATGCTATGTTTATGCTATTCATTCACTTAGTTAATTGTCGCTTAGAGACTTTTGAACCTTGTCACCAGGCATAAGGGTGAAACTGGTATACCGTCAGTGAACTCGCCAGCACTCCAAGCTACCCGAAACTGTCAAATTTTTCCCATCAACCTTGAACCTAATGCTTTAGCGATAAAGTAGAAAATCTGTTAAAGTTTGACAGATAGCTTGATGTGCTGCCGTCTGTGCTTAATGAACACGAACAAAATCAATTCTTAGCTTCAGAAAGAAACGCAACGCTCCATGCAGTGTACCAAAGGTTTTAAATAATAAATTGTGCAAAAAAATCGTACCTGTTGAACACTCGCCATGTTTTTTCGTCGCCGATAAGTTCAAAGGCCATTTTTTGTGATTACTTAAATATACTTTGCTTATTTAAAAAGCACTTAATGTATAAAGCGTTCAGAATCTATAATTAAGTAGTGGTGAAGAATGAGATAATATTTTGGTAATGTAGGAAACGCTCCATTGGGTAATGCAAATGAAACATATCGTCGGGTATAGTGCATTTGATAATTCCGCGTATCTGAAATATGTAGCCAATTTCAATTACGCATTGTCGTAGCGACTAAATTAATGAATTTAATAGATTTGTACTGTTAACAATACATAGAACACATGAATCGTTACTATTTATGTAAAAATGAGGTCAAACATCGTTGAAATAAAACAAAAAATAAACGTATAACCTTCCCCTGTAAACCTACACGTAGTGCAGATACGCGCACTTTACGTGTGGTCGATTCGCGGATTTGCACTATCCCCGACGATATCGTAGTTACAGCTGCATGAGACACACATGTGGATGTGTCAAAAATGGATAAAGTAAGGAATGAGCATATTATAGGAAGTTTAAAAATTGCGTCAGTTACAGAAAAGTTGAAAGGGAATCGACCGTTTTGGTATGGGCATGTGATGAGGAGGGACGAATCGCATGTGACTAAAAGAGTGATGAATATACATGTTGATGGATGCAGAATGAGAGAGGAGCTCGTGGCTAAATAATAACAGCCGCTCGGGTCGATCTTTAGGTTAAACCGTGCTTGCCTAGGTTGGTCTGTGTATGGGTGGTCACCCATTACATGACGAGTTTCCTCCGTGTCTCGGAAAACACGTTAAAGCCGTTGGTCCCGTTGGAACCTAAAGTGACAGTATAAATTTAGGTTGACATACGTAACATCACGCAACATCCCCGGAGGGTTAATCAGAGCCCAGATATGTACCTAAAAGAACACCCTTTCTTTTTTGTCTTAAGTCCCTTGAAATAGCAGGCGAGCATCAACAATCACGGAAGATATCCCGTAACTTATACTGTCACTTGCGGGATATCTACCGTGATTGTTCATTATTTTGAGCTCCCGATATTTCGGCGCTGTTGCAGCGCCATGATCGCGGGTTGACTGGAGAATGCGGGTGGATGGAAAATAAATTATTAAGAGCAGACAAATCTATCTACCCTCTTTCTTTGCCTTTTGCTACGCGCACTACTGGAACTCGACACTAAGTCACGGCAAAACACACTCACAGTATCACCAGTTTTGTGGAGTCCTTATTGCGATGCCGGCTGCTACTTTTGAGCTTACTCAAAACTGGATTCCACGTACTTGACAATTAGAAGCCATCCTCTCGATTGAAATTTTTGTGTTCAATAATAATATCGGGAGCTCAAAATAATGAACAATCACGGAAGATATCCCGTAAGTGACAGTATAAGTTTAGTTGTAAAACGTGAAAGCTTAAAACAGTGTTTATGTCAACCTACACTAGTAATGTCACAAATCGCCTGTGACAACGGGCAATCGATTTCTATACATATAAATATTATATTAAAACCTTGGCCTTTGTTGGAGCGCTATTAATAAATCAATAACTAAACGTACGGCTTCAATTTTTTAACATAACTAATGTAACGTTTGTGTGCTGTTATACAGGGTGTAAACAGACCCTTCACGAAGCCGTCAACCAAGCATTCTGTACATCAAACTAAGTAACTTTACGCAAAAATTATTGCTGGGAATCGACATTTTTTTTTGGGGTGAAAAATCATGTTTTACGGTAGGACTCGATGGAAAACACTCAAAGCATTGTGCTGATGGCTGGATTGAATAATACGGGGGTCGTACATGTATATAAAAAAAAACTTGTGAAAAAGTTGGAACTTTGACCCCTAATATCTCCGTAACTAGAAGGTTCCCAGGTATGGTCTAGAACAAAAAAATATCGCAAAGACGGGGAGAACAAGTGCCTTTCGGTTATGTTAAGAGTATATTAACACCCTTTATTAAAAATAGAAGTTGAACTTTCTCAGAGGAGCTCGTGGCTAAATATTAACAACCACACGGGTGCATCTTCATAGTTAAGTAATAATAATATAATAATAATAATGTTTATTTCCAGTAAAATGTTCACAGAGGTTACAAGTACAGTAATATGGTACAACATAAAGTGCATTAAGTATTATCACCTGGCACCCAAACTAGGTTTATAGCCTGTGACTTGGGGACCAGTGATTCCATAAGGTGGAAAATCAAAAATGTCAGTAAAACTGTTTTCACCAGTAACATGGTTAATATAAATTTAATTATTATTTTTGTGTTTAGTCACTCTTTCAAAGGCCGGTCTGTGGATGGGATCATCGTTATAAACCGAGTTTCCTCCGTGCCTCGGAAAGCGTTAAGCCGTTGGTCCCGGCTGTCATTTGTAGATCTTTGACAGTCGTTTGTAGGTAGTGGCCCGAAAGTCTGACAACCAGTCTTACCAAGGGGTACCAGTACTAACTGGGTTGTGGAGGTAAGATAGGCAGTCGCTCCATGTATAATACAGGTAATCAGCTGCATGCAGACTGGAAGCCGACCCCAACATAGTTGGGGAAAGGCTAGGCAACGTTTTTTGCAATTTGCAGGTCAGTGTCAAGTTGTACGTTGAATAAAATATGATTCGCGACCTATTTTTAGTATATGCGAAACCTGAATATAGTTTGTTCAGAATAAGTAACTGAATCGATTCCAATAATTTTTAAACCATGTTATATTTTTTCCCAAAAATATTAAAAAAAGTTAAAAATTGGACACCGAGCGATTTTGAGTACCTATCGCAATAATTTAGGTACCTACTGCCAAATTATTATTATCAATGAGCTCAAGACGACGCTGGAGGCGCGCGCTGCGTGGTGACCGCGTTTTTGTGCGGACAACTAGGTAACAGAACAAGCTTATAACTTTGTAATTTTTCATGATACAGTTTTGAAATTTTGAACATAGATTCTTTACATAAAATACTAGACACGTGTTTCAGGTTTCGCATATACTAAAACTAATGTTGTATATTTACAGAGTTATAATCATTAAAATCATCAATACAACCCTCGAAGTTCATTTAATCCCATTAAAAGACTATTTCATGAATTCGCGAGCTACCATGGCGCTTCTCCAGCTTCTCCTTTTAATATAATGACGGAATGTGGGTGGGTGTACTGTGCACCAATTTCTTAACCTTCGTGTAAACAGATAAAATATAGCCGTATTATTACTTTTTACTTTATTATGATTTTGATTTTTTGTTACAAGATAATTTATTGAGTTGTTGTGAAAGCTTTTAAATTGAAGTTGTTTATTGTTGTTGTTGTTGTGTTTTTGTTGTTGTTGTTGTGTTGTGTAATTGTTTATAATTATAAATTTTTGCATGCCGAATGGTAGAATGAAATGAATTGCGAATCGCACGGGACCGGTCAATGTGGCGACACTTGGGGGAGGCCTATGTCCAGCAGTGGACGTCTTTCGGCTGAAATGATGATGATGATGATGATGAATGGTAGAATGTACCAGGAACAAATACTTACTACTGTAACAACTCATGTATGTACCTACGTTCAATGCAAATAAATTATTTCTATTGTATTCATAAAAAATAAATTTAAAATAAAAAAAAAACCCATCGCAACAATGAAAAGCGAACAAACATTTGAAAAGTCAATAAAATGGCTGAGCCGGTTTTGATAAAACATGTCTAATTGTAATATACACATCATGCCCTTTAAGATACTCCACTTGGGTATATTTGAAAATATTCGATTTTTCATCCCCCAAATATTAGTAAATGGCTGCACCGATTTTGATAAAACGTATTTAAGAACCATCACCAAAAAACTAGCTTTCAAATTAAAAAAAAACTGCATCCAAATCGGTTCACCCGTTTCAGAGCTACGGTGCCAGAGACACACTCACACACACATACAAACTATAAGTTTGACCACAATGTGTGTGTGTCTGTCACACCCCTCTTTTTGCGTCGGGGGTTAAAAAGACAAAGAAGCACTTTATCTGAAGTGGGTATAGTCAATTGTCTATAATCTGACTTACTTGAAATCAAGCAAAAACGATTAAAGCTATTAATGGAACTCGGAGTCCTTTTTTTTTTAATAAACTATGTCCCACTCTAGAAATTTCTCCTGGTTGCGTTTAAAAACATATTTGCGTGCGTTTACACTTTGGCACTGTAAACTTACTTACATAATATCAGTAATTTTCGTATTTTTTCATCGGTAATATAAAAAAAAGCTGTTCCATACATTTTGACGTTTTAAGAGCGTTAATGTCTTCGGTATTTCATACAAACTTTCAAGCGATTTTTTTTCGAAATGACTGAACCGATTTTAATGAAACTTCGTACGCATCCACTCCATTTGAGAAGGAATTGTCCTAAAACAGACCTTACTAAACAAAAACAAACAGAACAATACATAATAAGTCAGTCGCGTGTATAAACACGTGGTTTTCATAGCAGAGCAAACACGCTGATGACGATAAATTATATGATAGCATATACCACAGGATAGCAACTGTTGACGAGTTACGTCAATCCTTTGAGCGTCATTTGTTTCATACATTTTTATTAGGGTACCGTAACCGAAGGCTAACCAACGGGACCCTTTAACTAAGCCTCCGCTGTCCGTCCGTCTGTCTGTCAGCGGGCTGTATCTCATGATCCGTAATAGGTAGACAGTTAAAATTTTCACAGAATGTGTATTTCTGTTGCCGCTGTAACAAAAAATCTTATACAACATTATTTTTAGTATATTCGAAACCTGAATATAGTTTGTTCAGAATAAGTAACTGAATCGATTGCAATCATTTTTAAACCATGTTATATTTTTTCCGAAAAATATTAAAAAAAGTTAAAAGTTGGACACCGAGCGATTTTGAGTACCTATCGCAATAATTTAGGTACCTACTGCCAAATTATTATTATCAATGAGCTCAAGACGACGCTGGAGGCGCGCACTGCGTGATGACCGCGTTTTTGTGCGGACAACTCGGTAACAGAACAAGCTTATAACTTTGTGATTTTTCAGGATACAGTTTTGAAATTTTGTACATAGATTCTTTACAGAAAAAAAACTAGACACGTGTTTCAGGTTTCGCATATACTAAAACTAATGTTGTATTGATATGACTTCATATTGTGTGTGCAATGTGAGCCTCTACATGAGTACCTTGTTACTACATTGAGTAAAGCGTACTCAATAGCATTAATTTCACCAATTGCGTTCGTAATTCTTTGTTATGTAATAGAGATTGGCGAAAAGGCTGACAGCCTAACTAGTGGAATGAGAAACTTATCGACACCTAGATGAATTCATCTTTTATTTTACGAAAGCGGTATGGTCCTAATGGAGCTATCGCGCATGAATTCGCCGCTAGAGGCGTTGGTGTAGCGTAAGGTCTTCAGAAATGTCAGTTCTTATAGTGTGTTCGCGCTTTTTTTCTCCAGTATTTTTACTAATATTTATTTATTTAAACTTCATGTACTATAGTGGTACATGGGCGGACTTAATGCTACAAGGCAAGGCAAGGCAAGGTAATATTCACGATTGTGGTTAAGATTGAGCGATTCCTGAATAATTATGACGTGAAAATTTTAAGTAGCAATTTAGGATCTCATTTGTTAGTAGCCACTTGGAAGAAGAATGATTTTTATAAATGTTTTATGCTTGCTTTAGGGACAACATTGTTAATAAAGGGTGTAAATAGACCCTTCACGAAGCCGAAAGGCACTTGTTCTCCCTGTCTTTGCGATCATTTTTTTGTTCTAGACCATACCTGGGAACCTTCTAGTTACGGAGATATTGGGGGTCAAAGTTCCAACATTTTCACAAGTTTTTTTTTTAAGTACATGTTTTTAATGTAGATTTTTACTTTAAACACCTCCACGACCCCAGTACTATCCAATCCATCCATCAGCACAATGCTTTGAGTGCTTTCCATCGAGTCCTGCCGTAAAACGTGATTTTTAACCCAAAAAAAAAAGCAATAATTTTTACGTAAAGTTACTTAGTTTGATGTACAAAATGCTTGGTTGACGGCTATGTGAAGGGTCTGTTTACACCCTGTATAGATTATCATTTGCAAATCTTAGTATCTACTTATCAGTATTTCTTATCTCTACGCACTTATCAATAGGTGCCTACATATAAACACATATCAACAGGTTACTCGTATACATATGATAAGGAGGTAGGCAGGATGGTGCTGGGTGCATCATCTGCCTTGTTGTTTCTTCAACAACTAGCAATAAATACTTTATAGCGCTGTCTCTTTCACAAATAAGCGGTCCGAATCGTATTGTGAAGTCATAGTCTTGAAGCAAAATATAACTGTAATTAAAAAAATATATCAAAATTTCGTTTGTAAGGATAGTTTTCCTAAAAATCATAAAACTCATCAAAATCTTTGAGGAATTTTCTGCAAGATTTAACCAATACACACCAAGGCCAGTTAAATAAAAGCTTATAAATTATTTGATTTGATAACAACAAATTTGTATCAGTATTTAAACTAGATTTTGCAGTTTGTCCGTCATGTTTTCATAGTTTTCGAAGGCGCTAATGCCGAAAAAGAGGTCCAAATGAAAATCAAAGATGGCGATTACGAGTTTTTTTTTTTAAATAAGGTTGCGGCAAGGGTTTTCGGAAATTATCCGACACCATGTCTTGTCAAACTAACCGACCATGTACGCAACACCACACTGCGCTCCAAAACACAAATTCCTGACGTTGCTCAAAAAGCCTCTAAACTGAAGTGTGACTGGACTGGCCACTTCTGCACCATGCCCAATGAGCTGTGGGCCAAAACCACTTTCTGGAGCCCTGACACAGCCAGAAGGCATAGCGGCAGACCTCTTAGAAGATGGCGGGACGAGCTGGACAAAACAAACGACCAGTGGCCCACATTAGCCCCTGGATCGTAGCAACTGGAAGTCATGGGGAGAGGCCTTTGCAGCAGTGGGATGACGCAGGCTAACAGTATCAGTATCATGTCTTGCCATGACAGGTTTGGTGATTGGTTGACAGAAAGGATAAAAATGACATGGTTTTTTTGGGGGATGAATGATATCCCCAGGAGAGACGGCTGTTTATTTGTATTTATTTTTTCTACATGGTAACACACTAATCGTTTTCATTATATTTTTATTAGTACAGTAAAATATAGTACAAATAACGCAGAATTAATGAGAACAGTGGGTAAACGAAAAATTGGATGTTTACCCAGCTGTACTTAAAAGTGAAAACTTTATTGGAAAACACACCCACAATTGTCTATACATAAAAATATCAGCCCGTCTGTCTATGGAAGCTATTTCATACAGAGAATGAACGACCATAGATCGCCACGCTTTATCTCTGTGACATACAGATGCTTAACTTATACTGTCACTTACGGGATATCTTCCGTGCTTGTTCATTATTTTGAGCTCCCGATATTTCGGCTCTGTTGCAAGCGCCATGATCGCGGAAGATATCGGGGGCTCAAAATAATGAACAATCACGGAAGATATCCCGTAAGTGACAGTATAAGTTTAGTTGTAATTTTGTAAACCGTGAAAGCTTAATACAGATGTGATTATGTATAAAGCTAGATCATGCCCGCGGCTTCGCCCTTTATGATTTTTACTTGACTATCCATCATCGTGACAGCAGTGGTGTAATTAATTTCATCACCACTACTCTCAAAACGGTGAAGGAAAACATCGTGAGGAAACTAGCATGTCCTAGAACCAAAAATTCGAAGACATGTGACATCTACCAACCCGCACTGGGCCCGCGGGGTGGTTTATAGCCAATTCCCTCTCATAGAGAGGAGGCCTGCGTCCCAGCTGTGGGAACATTAAAAGCTGATTATGTTATTGTAGGATGATCATGAGATGACGAGTAATAGAGAAGTATGGAAGAAGAAGATATACTGCGCAGACCTCAAATAAATTGGGATATGACCGAATCCGGCTCGAAGGACCATAGATAGGCCCAGGTGGAATAAAAAGCGGACTGTATTTCTAGGTTATAATATTAGGTATTTTACAGGTCAAAATTTAATTATTGAAATCGATGCGATCGTGGTCGCGGTGTTAAAAAGGAGTGTTCTGTTGAGGGCGCGCGAGCCGTCGTCGAGCCGCTGCTGCTACCACGCCGCCCGCTCCCCTCTGCTTGATGACGCATGTGTGTCTTGGAGGTGTTAACGTGTGCGTTAACAACAAGAGAATGATGATTGATATTATGTGATATGCACGCCACGCTATTATGGTGTGAGTCATCATTTCAGCCGAAAGACCTCTACTGCTGGACATAGGCCTCCCCCAAGTATCGCCACATTGATCGGTTCCGCGCGATAAGCAACCAGTGGATCCACGAGTCCACCTAGCGGGAGGTCTTCCAACGCAACGTCTTCCGAGTGACCGTCGAGAGTCGTCTTCCGATGGTGTTATTTAAGGGCATTACATGGCTCAAATCCCAAAAACAGCGTATGTTCAAAGAAATTTGTTGATGAATCCCTTCGTGCGTTTTCCGTGTAAAAAAAGTATGTTATCACAAATAAATTGTATTGTTTAAAATTTTAATAAACCTTCTCAATTTTTTTTGGTTAATCGTAGAAAATAGGTCCTTTTTCAACCTTAATTGTAAATTATCTCTGTAACGGCTGAATAGATCGGCATGAATTTTGTAACAACAAATACGTAATGATATACTTAACAATCTGTATTGTTTTTTTTCTGTTATTTCTTTTAATATTTTTAAATAATAAATAAAAACCGAAATTTTGCGAAATGTGCGGGGCAAGTCAACAAAAACCAGTACAGGGATCAAATCATCAAGGTCATCGAGCAATGTAATGCCCTTAATACGAGCAAGCAAAACCACGGACAGAACTACTATTCGAAAATGAATTAAAACTTTTATATAACCTGAACAAATAATTGCTTATTATTTAATATTAACTTCCGTTTAAAAAGTAAATTTTGAAACACAAAATGCTACACAGTAATTTGAATGAAAACAATCAATAAAAGTAATTGTGTTTTTTAATGAATTTCATGCTAATTTACGATTTTGGCACTGGTAATAATTTGTATTTAATAAATTTGTATCATTAAAATGAGTCCCATGTGTAAGACTACCTCTGTGGTCTCTAGTGGTCGGAAGCGCGCCTGCTGAACTTGAGGTCCTGGTATTGACTCTCAAGTCTTGGAAAGTGATATTGGATTTTTCCATCAGGGATTTCAAGTAGCAGTCCGTTTGATGGCAATAGTTCCGCCCCTATTACAACGGGCTTCAAAATCGGTGGTCGGTAAATAAAAATTGACAGAACTCTCTCGAATTTCATGGTGATTCCAATATTTTGGCTTATGAGTGACATTGTCAGGAAAAATAACATAACATCACGGCTGTAAGAAACTATAAGAATAATCAAATTGGTACAAAAAAACAATAAAAACTATTAAGTAAAGCTTGGCAAAAAAAGAGTGTGGAATAAATGAGGTCGCCAGTATCGCACCTGCCCCGTAGCATGACCACCGTAGACAAGGATTTCTTTGACGTAAGAATCGACAAAATGACGGATTGTGTCGACACAATGACAGATTTCTTTGCACTATCTGTCATTTTGTCGATTCTTCCGACAAAGAAATCCTTGTCTACGGTGGTCATGCTACGGGGGCTGTGGTAACCCGGAATATTACGACTCAACAGTTTCTGATACTTGTTATTTTTGGGGACCATTCATTCCAATCACAAGTGGGTGGTTCAGTCCCTCGGACGCTACGCAAACACCATGGAAATCTTCAATGTCCAGTATTAACAATGTTAATAGTGGGCGCTGAAGCCTTGCACGAAAGGTGTGCAGTAAGTACCCATAGACAGATAACCATGCCCCCGAGGGCAGTCTAACAGTGGGATTGTTAGTAATTGACGATAATAGTTCGGTTACAGGGATAATAAAAGAACACGTTTTGTTTGAAGTTACAAATATGTACAATTATTGGTCATTATTGGTAGTATTTGCAGAGAAGTGGAAATATACTGCCAATGATCATTCTTCACCCGTCAACAAGCTAAACATTTGATAAATAAAGAAATTAGCAACTTCATTAAAACCAGTATATTTCGATACGCCTCGTAGAACGAACTGTAGTGCAACGAACAGCAAACTTGTCCGGCCCGGTGGCTTTAATTTAAATGGAACTAGCAGAATCGCTACGAAAATTGACAAGTTCTGTCATGCTTGGCCTGGCCATATTCGGAAATAACAACGCCATTTTGTTTTTCTGTAGCGGCACTACAAAATGTACTACAGCGCCATCTATGACACAGATGATGAACTAAACATCGAAATCCTACATCGTGCTGTTAAATTTAACCGCGACTTAAGACTTTAAAGAAGAACCCAACAACAACTGTCGGGCAGTAGCCCACCAGACATAACACCCGTCTGGTCGGATGATCCTCCCTCTTCTATGGGGGATGAAGAACTTTACACCCTGTTCTTTATACCATCAAACTGAACAAAACAATTTCACAGACTACAAATTTATACCAATATTTTTCCTGACTGCCTCGTTGGTCTAGTGGTCGCAAGCGCGACTGCTGAGCATGAGGTCCTGGGTTCGATCCCCAGGCCGGGCATGTTAATGGGTTTTTTCTATCAGGAATTTCTCAGTAGCAGCCACGGAGACAAGTAACAAACAACAAACTACACTATAAACAATTAATATTATCGGTAGAAAATATGAAATACCGTAAGGAACATTGCGCATGCTGTTGGAAAAAGAACGCTATTCGCGTTCTTGAAAGCTTAAAAATCAACAAATCCTTTCGACATTTAAAATTTTCTTCGTCGATGTTTTGTTATTTACCTATTATCCTCAATTGTACTGTAAACAGTTTGCTTATGTCGCGTATTCTATGCGTCACTGTAGATGCAACTTATGTGACGTCAATTCGCTTCAGCTGTACTTATTCGACACAATATTCAAGGATTGTGGGATTTTATTGTTTCGTCTTGTGACAACGCATTTGCAAAATGTCACTAAAGTCCATTTACGCACGGGCGCTTTTTACGCGCGACGTTTTTTTACCGAGCGCTAAGTACTATAAAAGGTGTAAAAAGACTCTTAACGAAGCCGAAAGGCACTTGTTCCCCCGTCATTGCGATATTTTTTTTGTTCTAGACCATGCCTGGGAACCTTCTAGTTACGGAGATATTGGGGGTGAAAGTTTCAACTTTTTCACAAGTTTTTTTTTTTAAATACATGTTTTAAAGTAAGATTTTTACTTAAAACACTTCCACGCCCCCCGTACTATTCAATCCATCCATTAACACAATGTTTTGAGTGCGTTACATTGAGTCCTACCGTAAAATGTGATTTTTCACCCCAAAAAAAATAATTGTCGTTTCGCACCAATATTTTTTGCGCAAAGTTATTTAGTTTGATGATAGACGCCAGCACATCAAGCTACTACAATCTGTCAAATTTCTTTAATAGATTTTCAACTTTATCGCTAAAGCATTAGGTTCAAGGTTGATTGGGAAAATTTGACAGTTTCGGGTAGCTTGATTTGCTGGCATCTGTATATAATGCTTGGTTGACGTTTACACCCTGTATACTAACTATATATTTAAAAAAAACCGACCAATTGCGAGTCGGACTCGCGTATGTACGGTTCCGTATCGTCGTAGTAGGTAGCCCCCTTTAATTTATTTTTTGTTATAGCGGCAACAGAAATACACATTCTGTGAAGATTTCAACTGTCTACCTATTACGGATCATGAGATACAGCCCGCTGACAGACAGACGGACCGCGGAGCTTAGTAATAGGGTCCAGTTGATTCACCTAAGTTAGACCTTATAACATCTATCTGCCAGTAAAAGTCCCGTCAAAATCGGTCCGGTCGTTTCGGAGATTAGCTGGAACAAACAGGCAGACAGACGGATAAAAAAAAAAAAAAATTGTTTTGTTATAAGGACCGTATTTACTTTCATATGCATTCAGTAAAAAGCTGTTATTTTGATATTACAAACAGACACTTCAGTTTTTTTATTTATATACCTTGAGTATAAATTACGGTGGTTTCGGAGATTAAGCGTGTACGAACATAATGAAACATGACTTTTTTATCATCATCATCATCATTTCAGCCGAAAGACGTCTACTGCTGGAGACAGGCCTCCCCCAAGTGTCGCCACATTGACCGGTCCCGTGCGTCTTGCATCCAGCGGATCCCTGCAACCTTCAGCAGGTCATCGGTCCACCTCGTGGGAGGACTTCCAACGCAGCGTCTTCCGGTTCGCGGTCGCCACTCCAGAACTTTTCGGCCCTATCGGCCGTCCGTTCTGCGAGCAATGTGTCCTGCCCACTGCCACTTAAGTTTGGCTATTCTTCGGGCTACGTCGGTAAACTTGGCCTTGACTTTTTTATAAATCTAAAATTAATTTTCGTTTTACTTATTGTTAGATAATACAGACGTTAAGCCGTTGGTCCCGGCTGTCATTTGTAGATCTTTGACAGTCGTTAGGTAGACAGAGGCCCAAACAGACAACTAGTCTTACCAAGGGCTATCTGACCTCCACAACCCAGTACTAACTGGGTTGTGGAGGTCAGATAGGCAGTCGCTCCATGTAAAATACTGGTATTCAGCTGCATCCGGTTAGACTGGAAGCCGACCCTAATATAGTTGGGAAAAGGCTAGGCAGATGATGTTAGATAATACAGACAAAATCCCATGTAGAATTTGAAGGGAATTAATATAAGACCAGTCTCTACGGGTGACATCGCGATCTACATTAATTCTCATTAAAATCCATTAAGTCATTTCGTAGATTAAGTCCAAAGAAAGACAAACAAAGAAACAGATTTATAACAAGGCCTTTCAAATGAAAGATAACGATCATATTGATTAAAAAAACACAACACCTTATCACTTATCGCAAGATACATTCATATCTCAGAAACGCCTAAACCGATTTAGGTAAGGTTTTCCGTTTCGATAGCAAATTGTTTTATTTATCTTCGACTCTTTATCTTTGTGTTTTGATAGTGTTTTTGCGAAAACAAAGATCTTATGTGACATTTACGTAACATTAAGGCGTATATTACGACTATCTCCTCATATAACAAATTATATTATATGAATGTCGCTTGAGTGTGCGAAAGAGAAGGACCTATTCAGGGCGTCTAGCTCCATCCCTTTCTCACACATCTATATATTATATATACAAATCTATACAAATATTATAAAGCTGAAGAGTTTGTTTGTTTGAACGCGCTAATCTCAGGAACTACTGGTTCGATTTGAAAAAATATTTTAGTGTTAGATAGCCCATTTATCGAGGAAGGTTATAGGCTATATTATTGACGAAGGTCGCGGGCAAAAGCTAGTAAATAATAAAATTGAAGTGTCTGTTTGTAATTTCAAAATAACACACTTTTAATGAGTGCTTATGAAAGTATACGGTACTTAAAAGATTTATTTTTATTTTTTTATATTTTGTCTGTCCGTCTGTTTGTACCGGCTAATCTCTGCTGCTAACAGCTGGACCGATTTTGGCAAGACTTTTTTTGGCAGATAGCTGATGTTATGTTATAAGGTAGTAGTAACAAAAAATATCAGCTGTGCCATAAATTTTGAGCGTGTAGGTATTGCACTTTTGTAGGAAACAGCTGTTTTTTTTAAAATTACCGATGCAAAATTTCTGTGTGGTGAAATGACGTACTGAATACGTGGTAATGATTTGTGCGTCGGTATCCCTTCCACCCTGTATATAATATATATAATCTGTATATAATCTGTTGTTTATTGAGCACGAATTTGTTTTATCAATTGGTAAGTCACATGTTCTATGAAATTCGCGCCAATTTGAACATCTCCATTTAAGTCAATAAAATTTGTCGGCGCGATCTACAGTGATACGATAAAGATCTTTTACGATAAAGGTTGACAGATGGCGCTGTTGGTAAACATTTGTGAAATATACCGAAAAACAAAATGGTGGGCGCTATTTCTCATTTTGGCCCCGCAGTAAAGCATTTTTGTGCACCTGTCATTAGTGTTGTGCATCGCTCTGGATGAAATTCGCCTGAATTTCGCCATAGCCTTAGGGTGCGTTTGGTTTAAGTTAGGTAGGTACATTTTTACAAAACTTTTGTTATAAAACACGTTCAAATTTAACATCGCTGATCTTTCTTGCGTATAATTTAAAATTAAAAAAAACCCCATCGCAACAAAGAAAACCGAACAAATATTTGAAAAGTCAATAAAATGGCTGAGCCAGTTTTGATAAAACATGTCTAATTGTAATATACACATCATGCCCTTTAATTTCATATCCCACTTGGGTAAATTTGAAAATATTCAATTATTCATCACCACTTTCATCCCCCATATCTAGTAAACGGCTGCACCGATTTTGATAAAACGTGTCTAAGAACCATCGCCAAGAAACTAGCTTTCAAATAAAAATAACTGCATCCAAATCGGTTCACTCGTTTAAGAGCTACGGTGACAGAGACAGACACACACACATTGCGGTCAAACTTATAGCACCCCTCTTTTTGCGTCGGGGGTTAAAAATCTATACAAATGTGATAAACAGGTAAAATTATAAGTTTGTGTGTAGCTTCGGAACTACTGATTCCGATTCCGAAAATTCTTTCAATAAAATCGGAAGCTACATTATCCCCGAGTGTCAAGGGCTATATTTTAAACGTTTCCCTGGGATAATTAACGAACATAACGCGAACGAAGCCGTGGGCAAACGCTATACTTAAATATCCACGATTTAATTTTAGAACTCTTTTTTTTAATATTAAATTGGCCTATTCTTGACCTCAATCTAGTCCTGAGGACAGAGATGAGGTCGAAGATGGAACGAGCTAACCCAAAAGAAGCCTATTAACTCGCGACTATAGATTGGGGTCATATGAACTTGGGAACACCAACACAGTGTTGCCGGTTCATAGTAAGACACGGACAAAATTATTTATGATGTGAATTTAATACCTATCATCAGTAGTCTATAGAAAATATATGTATTTAATACAATAACCATAACTATGCACTAACTGTGTCACGCGCCTTTACTTGCTATTAAGTTTCATCCGTATCCTCTAATAGAATAACAATAGTTACACACAAACTTTCAGATAGGTATATAATATCAGTAGGATTAACAAAAAAGCTAAGAACAAACTGCAAGAAACTATTAATATTATCAACCGAGGTAGCATGTCGTAGCAAGGTTTGTTATTACAACATAATAATATAAAGTCCAGAGATTCTGTGTGTTAAAGAAGTAAATATTATAAACATTAATATATTAAAAGAACCTATATTAACTAACTAACTTAAAAATAAACTTAAAAATGGCGTCAAAAAACTCCTCCTCAACGCTGTCAACTGGTAATGTACCCAAAAGACTGGCGGCGTTGCCCACGTTGTATGGCAACGCTAAGCCTTTGGCCAAGGTAAAAGCCAGCCCTTGGGTCACGGGACGAGTCGAGTCGAGTCGAGTTGAGGTTGACTGGTAGAAAATGCCTATGGCATTAAGTCCGCCTCTGTACTTTGTGCTTGAAGTGTTAAATAAATAAATAACAGTCAACTGAACGTTTAGAAATGTCCTTGAAAAGGCTGTGAGCACTCGGACCCCACGGACCTAGAGTTACGCCGCTTGAGGTTCTCTGCAGCCGCAGCGGCAGCCCCAGCACAGCACGATGAGCTAGGAAGATGGGATGGCGCAAGAGTATCGACACATGCTGCATCCCACACTAAAGGCCTACCCATCTTCCATGGAAACAAAGACATGCCGTCCGGTCTCCTGCCATCGTCGCGTGCCAAGCCATTGGGTTCTAATAAAGCTGGAACGCCGACGGTGACAAGAGCTCGACGGATGATATCATTTAAGTTCGCGTGCCGTGCAAAGCGGCCCGCACTTCGGCTGCTGTGTGTTAATAAATTGTATTAAAAAGTTACGGAAAATAATAATAATAATAGCCTTGTGAATTTTTATTTTAGTCGTTAATTGGAACTGTCTATATACATACATTGTGTTTGTATTCCAAGAACATTTATATCATATCTAAAAGACAATACCTTGAACTTCAGAATCCATATTGTTGATTATGCAAATACAAATTAATATAAAAACTGTATTTGCTTGAATTACGTTTAGTATTCACTTCTCGAAACCGCAGTTGTCGACAGCGTACTTTGACGAGGGATATCTTGTCATTTTTATTAGAAAACTACCCTCCATTTTTTCGATTCCTATAACATACATATTCTATTTGCAAGTCCGGGAATTGTTTTTATCTACCTTGGTTATTGGTAAATATTATATACATTAATAAATTAAAATAACCTATATTAACTAACTAACTTAAAAATAAACTTAAAAAATGGCGTCAAAAAACTCCTCCTCAACGTAGTCAACTGGTAATGTACCCAAAAGACTGGCGGCGTTGCCACGTTGTATGGCAATGCTAAGCCTTTGGCCAAGGTAAAAGCCAGCCCTTGGGTCACGGGAAGAGTCAACTAAACGTTTAGAAATGTCCTTGAAAAGACATCATCTACCTTCAACTTTAAAATTTGGTATTTGTCCGCCCTCGACAACACAGTACGACGCAGCCAGGGAATTCCACTCCTTGGCGCTCTTACCCATAACTAGTTAAAAAAAGATGAGAATGGTCAATAATCTTTTCTAAAAGAAATCATTGTTTTCGGTGTTTAAATTAAACAAACATGTTATATAAAAAAAGACATTAAATAATTGCGTCGTTCGTGGTGGGAGATAAGGCCTACAAAAATATTATTTGTAAGTAAGATACTTATTTGTGTTCACTGATAATGTTATTGGCGTTCCGTACATAAAAAACGGAACCCTATTATTTATTTATTTAATATTTCAAGCACAAAGTACAGAGGCGGACTTAATGCCATAGGCAGTTTCTACCAGTCAACCTTTGGGTGATGCAAAGACAAAAATTGGTAGCTGAATATCTACAAGGATATATAAAATACTATAAATATATACTAAAATATTCTAAATATAAACATAATCAAAATATATGTATACACTGTGTTTGATTGATTATACACGGCTATACTAAAACTATAAAGGGTCTAAAAAGACCCTTAACGAAGCCGAAAGGCATTTATTCTCCCCGTCATTCCGATCATTTTTTTGTTCTAGACCATACCTGGGAACCTTCTAGTTATTCACAAGTTTTTTTTAAAATACATTTTTCTAATGTAAGATTTTTACTTTAAACACGACCCCCGTACTATTCAATCCATCCACCAGCACAATGTTTTGAGTGCGTTACATCGAGTCCTACCGTAAAACGTGACTTTTCACCCCAAAAAAAAGTCGTTTGCCAGCAATAATTTTTGCGTAAAGTTACTTAGTTTGATGTACAGAATGCTTGGCTTCGTGAAGGGTCCGTTTACACCCTGTATATGTATACAATGTGTTTGACATTATAAAAGGCTATACTAAAACTATATAACTTTCAGGGCTGTATCTTGTGAACTGTAATAGATCATCATCATCATCATCTGCCTGCATTTTCCCAAATACGTTGGGGTCTGGTCTAACCGGATGCAGCTGATTACCAGTATTTTACATAGAGCGACTGTCTATCTGACCTCCACAACACAGTACTAGCAGTACTCTTATTTATTAAGTGCCCCTACGACAACCCACTGACCAGTACTGGGTATTTGGGTAATACGATAGCCCTTAGGTTGGTACCACTGGTTTGAACTGTCATAAGTGGACACTTGAAAATTTCAATGGCCGCAATAACATTCGACCTCATCTCTTTCCGCAGGACTAGATTGAGGAGAATATTAAAAAAAAAAAAACATAAAATGAGAAAATTAAAATAAGTTAAAAAAGAGGTGGTCCCCATACAAAAAACGTGTTTTTTTTGGCGTTTAATGTGTACGGTGGTACGGAACCATTCGTGTTCAAGTCCGCCTCGTACTTGGCCGGTTTTTGTTTAAGTCCATTGATAATAGTTCATTATCAGTATATTATTATTGTGTGCAAAAGATTGTATAGGTCTTACTTACTTAATTGGGTATTTTTACTTATATTTTCAAGTTTAGAAGACATAAAATATTCAAAATGTCGTAAAAATTAAAACTAAAACATTAAAACAACATAATCACGCCTGTAATCCCCAACGGGCCAAGCAGAACTGTACCTTTAATACGTACAGCCAGATTTCGCCACTTATGTTTAATTCCCTATTTAAATAAACTAGAACATTACATTATTTAATACGAGCGACCCGCTCCGGCTTCGCACGGGTGCAATATATACATATAAAACTTCCTCTTGAATCACTCTATACATTAAAAAAAACCGCATCAAAATCCGTTGCGTAGTTTTAAAGATCTAAGCATACATAGGGACAGACAGAGGGAAGCGACTTTGTTTTATATTATGTAGTGATTCCATAAGTTTTATCAATAAGGAATGCCTGGGGTAATTTAGTTCGTAAAACAATATAATAAAACCCGGAACTACAAAAATAACACCTTCAGAAAGTAGGTACCAATTTATATAAAAGTACTAAGTATTTAAACGAACTATAATTACATGAAGAACCCACTTCTATATTTTACTCGACACCTGTCAATTGGAAATGTCAAACAGTCTTGTGACAGAAAAGGCAGGCGAAAATATTCCGTAAATAAATGTTCTATGCATGAAAGAGACAATCTAATTCACACATTCGACAACCAACGTTTTGTGCGTATTTTTTTTTATTAAAATCTTTGTAGACTTTCACTTTTCAAACAAAACGCGATTTAAAAAAAAAATACTTACAGCGAAAAAAAAGGAGTATTTAAATCCAATTAAAGTCACTGCACAACACAGAAAAGTGGCACGAAAATACAAAAATAGATAACTTTTCCAAAATTCGTAAAAGTAAACAAACTTCAAAGTATTACACGAATAAGTTCAGAAGACACGGTAGAACGACGAAAGACGGTACCGCCAACGGATTTTAAAATCGGCCGGGTAATACTCGCACTGACATTCGAACGCCAAGACGGACATAGAATGACTGGTACAATATAACTACTATATCTTCCACCTATGACGACATATCAAAATATAGCTAGATACGTATTTCGCACGATAATATATGATAACGTTTTTATCACATGTTGTGTTTTTTGGTTGGCAGAACATATTCCGGCCAGTTTTTTAGAGTATGAGGTAACTTTTTTGCGAATTTCATGGCAGAATGTGTGTTTGAATAGTGTCCGATAGATGGCGTTAGTGGTTGTTTGTACTTATTGAGGAAAACTGTGAATTATTAATAGTTCTCGTTGAAGTATTTATGTTTATTAATGATTGAGTAAACGTTAAACGTTTATTAGTTGTTATAGAGGCCGCGAAACGCGAGAGAAATAATTTGTTCTGTCGCGTTTCGCGGCATCTACAAATTGGAATTCACAGATGGTTTGTGTTAACGAACTAACTAAAAATGTCGAATGTGTTTCTCAGCTGCCGGAAATTAATGTATGACCTTGATAGTTCAGTTATAGATAGATTGGTTTTGTATACTGTTACAACAATTATAACGAAAAGGAAACATAAGTAGGATTACGCTTGCAATTCCCGAAGGGTTAGACAGAGGTGTACAGTCACGAGCAATCTATACTAATCTATTCTATACTTTATATTATAAATCTGAAGAGTTTGTTTGTTTCGTTAAACGCGCTAATCTCAGGAACTACTGGTTCGAATTGAAAAATTCTTATACAACATTAGTTTTAGTATATGCGAAACCTGATACACGTGTCTAGTATTTTTATGTAAAGAATCTATGTACAAAATTTCTAAACTGTAAAAAGAAAGTTATAAGCTTGTCCTGTTACCTAGTTGTCCGCACAAAATCGTGGTCACCACACAGCGCGCGCCTCCAGCGTCGTCTTGAGCGCATTGATAATAATAATTTGGCAGTAGGTATCTAAATGATTGCGATAGGTACTTAAAGTCGCTCGGTGTCTAACTATTAACTTTTTTAAATATTTTTGGGAAAAAATATAACATGTTTTAAAAATTATTGGAATCGATTCAGTTACTTATTCTGAACAAACTATATTCAGGTTTCGCATGTACTAAAAATAATGTTGTATATTATGTTATGGTCTAGAGGCCATACCTGTGAACCTTCTAGTTACGGAGATATTGGGGGTCAAAGTTCCAACTTTATCACAAGTTTTTTTTTAAATACAAGTTTTTGATGTAGTTACTATTGAATGCATCCTACAGGACAATGTTTTGAGTTCATTACATTGAGCCCTACCGTAATATTTATTCTTTATTTTACTCCATATTTCGTTATAGGTTTTTTTATTAATTATGAATTCTTATATTAACATGATGTTTCACACTGCCGGGCGTCCCGTGACGGCCAATTTTTTTATGTAAATGTCACGCGAAGTCCATGGGCAACAACTGGTAGTATCTATAATTTTACCGTACTCACGTCAAGTCCTACCTACTTAGCTGTCAAGTTTTCAAGGTGAACAGTGCATACCCTTGCTAAAAGACCGTCTGGTCCCCCCTCATCATCGCCATCACCGATGTCAGCGATATACAAGGTGTAAACAGACCCTTCACGAAGCCGTCAACCAAGCATTATGTACATCAAACCAAGCATTTCTACGCAACAAAAAATATTGCTTGGAAACGAGTTTTTTTGGGCTGAAAAATCACGTTTTACGATAGGACCATATTTAACGCACTCAAAACATTGTGCTGATTGATGCATTGAATATTTCAGCTTGATACCTCCACGCGTTCCTGAGAATAAGGGTCTTGACAGATGGACAACAAAGTGATTCTATAATGGTTCCGTTTTTGCCGACTGAACCCTAAAAAAACGACGTATTTACGTTACGTTTACACCGCGCGCTCGTGCTAGGACCTCTGTGCGTGTAAATGAGATTTCACCCTACGGATCGGTGCCAATCTGTAATTTCTGCCTACCCCCATAAGAAAGTGCGTAAGTTTATGTTATTTTATAAAATAATAACATTTTTGCTTCAATTTTAATAATTCACTAAATATACACAGCCAAATATACAGCTAAATATATGTCAAAGAATTTCAAAATCCACAGTTACATAATTAATTAATTAGCAGTAGATTTAGGTAATTACATTTGTTTTTAATTAATATTCTGATTACCGTTAAATTTTATGAGGTATATTTATTAAGTAATATCCTGGCAGAACGTACCGCGCTGACTAACGACCAATTTTCAACCTTAAAAATCAGGGAATAAGGGTAAAACTGGTCGGACGCCTTTATACAACATTAGTTTTAGTATATGCGAAACCTGAAACACGTGTCGAGTATTTTTATGTAAAGAAACTATGTATAAAATTTCAAAACTGTATCATGAAAAATTACAAAGTTATAAGCTTGTTCTGTTACCTGGTTGTCCCCACAAAAACGTGGTCACCACGCAGCGCGCCCGCGTGCGTTGTTTAGAGCTCATTGATAATAATAATTTGGCGGTAGGTACCTAAATGATTGTGATATGTCGCTCGGTGTCCAACTTGTAACTTTTTAAAATATTTTTGGGACAAAATATAACATGGTTTAAAAATTATTGGAATCGATTCAGTTACTTATTCTGAACAAACTATATTCAGGTTTCGCATATACTAAAAATAATGTTGTATACGTGCCGGACATCGTAACCTACTGAGGGCTACATCATGCAGCAGGTGTAAGACGACGAGATACAGTCCCATCACCATCCTGTTCTCGTCATCCTATCGGGTATCACCCGACTGAAGCCCGCAGCGCCACGTCGACATACATATAGACTGGGAAGTTTTCAAGGACAAGTCTGAGGCCACCACACCGACTAGGCCCCTGATTACCTCCGCAGACGTTAATCAGACAGCGGACGACGTCACTGCTTGCATCCAGAGTACCTTGGAAGCGGCGACTACGACAGAACCGTAGTGAAGAGTGCTACAGCCACCCCTGCCAGTATGATCGCCGACAAGAGGCGCCTTCGCAAGCAGTGGCAACAACTTAGGTGCCCGTCTTTAAAGACGAAGTTGAACTGTCTCGCGGAGAAGACTAAGGCCGACTTGAGAAGCCGGGAAGCCGAGACCTGGAAGGATCGCATCCAGGAGGCGGCTGGCAGCTGGCCCTCCGCCCACCGTCTCTGCCACCAGCTGACGAATACCCCAGCTCCGGTGCGCCCGCTACTGGACAGCAGCGGGGCGCTTAAGGTCGCAGAGGACCGCGTGGAAGTCTTCACCAAGCACCTGGAGCGTCAGTTCCGACCGAAGCCGACCAGCGATGTCGCACATGTCTCAACAGTCGAGAAACACCTTGGGGAGTACTTCGCGACGCCGATAGCTCCCGAGGAGGACGTCGTCTTTTTCTCGCTTGTAGTTAGATGCGCCATTCTGAGGACGAAGCCCAGAAAGGCCCCGGTACGAACGGTATCACGAACGCAGTGCTGCACCAACTGCCGTACCGCTTGGTTGCGGCCCTGGCGTGCCAGTTTACGGCGATACTGCGCACCGGGACGTGAAGCCGGAGAGCTATCGGCCCATCACTCTGCTGCCCACCATCTTCAAGGTGTTCGAAAAGCTCCTTTTGCGGCATCTCCAGCCGCACATCGCACCGCGGCCCGACCAGTTCGGGTTTAGGTCGGAACACAGCACGACGCTTCAGCTGTCGAGGGTACTGCACCACCTGGCGCAAGCCATCAACAAGAAGGAGTACGCGGTTGCAGTATTCCTCGACATAGAGAAGGCCTTCGACCGTGTGTGGCACGATGGCCTAGTGTTCAAGCTGGCCACGTCCGACGCGCCTCGCCGCGTTTTAAAGGTGGTCCAGTCTTTCCTTGCAGATCGGAGCTGCCGACATCCCCACGACGCCAGAGGCGCTGCTCGCGCTGTACGCCGACGATTCCGCGTACATTATCACTTCGCTCAATGCGAAGTACGCGGCGGTCAAGATGCAGCGCGCGTTAGACCTGCTACCTGACTGGCTGTCAAAGTGGCGGCTGTCGGTTAACGTGAGGATGACGCAGGCGATGATCACAGGATCAGATCCTCCCACCACCCCTGACGCTACAAGGTGCCGACGTCGAGTGGTCACCCCGGGTGAAATACCTGGGTGTCACCATCGAACGTCGGCTCACCATGGGCCATCTCATCCGCCAGGTCGCGGCGCGGGCTTGGGTTGCCCGCAACAAGCTCCACCCAGCGCTTTCGTCCCGTCTACCGGCGCGCGTCAAGTTGGACGTGTATAAAACCTATATACGCTCAATATTCGCTGTGTCAAAAACTTCACTGCAATCACACACCCAGGCGCGCGTTGCTATACGCGCACCTTCAGGCCTAGCCTAAATAGGCTAGCCAACGACGGATCCGTATTCATGGGCCAAGGTATAGCCTCCGCGGCCAGGGGGCGACGCCCCGTGACCGCTTACAGCGCCCCCTAGCGGGGGCGTAGCGACATCCACGATCGCAGTTCAGTTAAAAGTCCTTAAAAGTGATATCGTTTCTCCGTGAGGAATAATGCTATCCGTTGGAGACAAGCCAGGTCAGCTAAATTTGTATTAAAATATCTAAATATGTGAATACTATTTATTGTGTAGTCTTCTGCTATTTTTGTGTATTGTGTATTCTTTTGAACTTACTTATACCATTAAACTTATTTAAGCCCAAGATGTAATGCCATTGCTGATGTTAAATACGTCCCGTTGAATAAAGTCTCTTAGTTTTCAATAAATGATTAAATGATTATTCAAATCTTTTATTCCGTACACTATCCTACATAGCCTAAAGTTAATCAATATTCTAGTGCTAACAGTAGAAACAATGCTTAAGATTAGTGGAGAATTTACGTTTATGACAAGAGGGATCTGCCCTGTCACCCCGTACTTACTTACCACAAGCACTGTGCTTGTGTTGAGTGCTCTTCGTAATCCTATGCATTTCTAGGTTCCATTTATCTCCACATGAGCATCATCACGCGTTGATTATCTCTGTTTCAGATCACCTACTCGGGTCACAACTCGTCGTGGTGTCACGTAAAAGATTTTTAGATTTTCTAATTACATACTTTTTTTTTGAGCTCAAATTACTTTCAAAATATCTCATTTCGGTACACCCACATTTTACCTGTTATGTTTCAACTTTATGTAATAGAGAGCGAGCCTGTTTTTTTTTTAGGATGGGAAATCATCAAATGAAGCTCTGGGCGGAGCGGAAGGGAGTGTCAGACTTGTACTGACTAAAACCCATCCATGTTCCTTCTTTGCCCTTGTGTTACAAGGCCGCGGTATCTCTTTCGAACAGTCCCGCAGTCCAGGGAGCGAGCCTAATGCCATCATTTAGTACATACTTTAGCTAGTCACAGATCCAAACTTTGTAGTTGTTACTTATAACTTACATAAGGAAGATCCTAATAAAACTTTTTCGACCTTGGAATCGAACTCAGGACCAGGATCAGCGTCTCATGATAGGCAGTTACTTACATTTCAACACAAAGTTATTAAAGGACCACGAGGATAGGAAAAAAAATAAAAAAAATCTTATGTAAGTAAATATATTTGAACTCAAAATGTGGAATATGAATTCTGAATTACGTGAATGAAGGAAATGTTCACCCCAGTGACAGTATGACCACTTTAAGAGGGAACAGGGCCTGCGAGGAATTAAAAAATTAGGTATTTGAAGAAAGTTTTGCCGTCTCGCTGCGTTAAGCCTGCCCCCGTGGAGTGCGACAGGGACAGCTGCAGCTCAGACCGATTATACAGAGTTTTTCAATAGGTGCGGGTAGATTTTAGAGGTCCGTGGCGGCCATTTTGTTTTGGTTACACCTGTCAAATCTTTTGTTTATTATTCAGTTACTTATGAGTTACGATTGCACAGCACGTTAAAAAGATAAAAAAATATTATTAAAATTATATTAGTGAATGTTCGTTAGTGCAATTGCGCCCATTTTACGGTAGACGTGGTGGTCCTTCACAGTCGACTCTTCATCGTTTCGTGGCCAAATTTGATACGAGCGGTTCGGTAAACAATCAGCCAACACCCGTACGTTCAAGGAACGCAAGATCGGCCGAGAACATCGTCGCGGTTCGTGAAAGTGTACAGCATAACCCGAGGCAGTCGATTTCTCGACGTGCACAGCCGGATCTATGCAGAATAGTCAATGAAAATTGGACTAGTCGGATCCGTCCCACTGTAAAAAGCCGAGGCGGGCATTTGAACGATGTCATATTCCACACTTAATGGCACATTATTATATAGATTAGAAACGGTATATTTACCATGTTTACTGTTTTTATTGAGTTCCCGATATTTCGGCGCTGTTGCAAGCACCATGATCATGTTTATCCGTGATCATGGTACAATAACAACAGTAAACATGGTAAATATCCCGTTTCTAGTCTATATAACATGTTAGTGACCATGATAGTTTAAAATTTTAATGGCACGTGTGGGCCTTTCAAATAACCAAAGAATTTTGTTAATACCTCACACACAGCTAGTTTTATTTCATTTCAACATCTACCCGCCCTTATTGAAAAACCTTAAATGACAAAAATTTTAACAAGATCAACGTTTTGTATTCCCCTTTTTTCTTCTCGAAAACTGAGCCGATTCAATATTAATTTTGATAATGAAATTTTAAGAAAGAGTCAAGGTTCTATCAATTTCTTTTATGTTAAAAGCTTTTCGGATTTGTCTGGTAGTCCTCTGGTAGATTTGTCAATTTCGGAGGGTCATATTTTCTTGACTTAATAGTTGTTGAAAAAAGAAAATGACAGGGACGTGTCTACAGTAGACCCATTTAAAAAAAAAGAAATGATGGCTCGACGCATTATTCAGGAAGAAAAAGGGAAATACAAAACGTCGATTTCGTCAAAATTTGTATGGAGTATCGCAGCCCATGTCCCCCTCTTAAATGTACAGTTTAAGGTGGCGCTGTTTATCAAGAAACATGGAAAAAATACATCGATATGTCAAACTTGGTACATTTATTTTAGTTCTGGGTTTTGCCGCCTGTACTGTTAATTTGACTGTTTGCCTTTCTCGATTTACTTTTAAAACAAATGAGTTTGCTATCAAATTGTAATTGACATTTATGAGCTGTCAAAACGCGCTTCTCCCAAAGATTCTGAATGGCAATACAGGACGACCACTTTAAATGTGCAGTTCGTGGTGGCGCTGTTTGTTAAGAAAGAATGCATCGATATGTCAAACTTGGCATATTTATTTTAGTTCTGTATTTTCCCGCATGAACAGATAAGTTGGTTTAAGTGTAATTTGACAATGACTGTACTATTTATTGATTTCAAAGTTACTAAGAATCAATTTTAACCCGGAATGGAACCCTAAAAACGAGAGAATGATGCCGTGACGGCTGATTAGTGAGAATGGAACGTTTTCACCCGCATGGAGTTCGGTAATTGTCCCACGGGATCGTACAACCAGGATAAAAAGTATCCTATGTGTTAAACTAGGTTATAAACTATCTGCGTACCAAATTTCATCTAAAACCGTGCAATAGTTTTTGCGTGAAAGAGATTTGACGTCCATTTTTATATCACGCTACCCTCACAAACTTTCGCATTTTTTAGTAGAATTATGCAGTGGAGGAACTCGTGGTTAAATAATAACAGCCGCTCGGGTTGATCTTCAGGTTAAGCCGCGCTTGCCTAGGTTGGTCTGTGGATGGATGACCACCCATTACATACCGAGTTTCCACCGTGCCTCGTTAAGCTGTTGGTCCCGGCTCATTTGTAGATCTTTGACAGTCGTTACAGGGAGTCAGTGGCCCGAAATTCTGACAACCAGTCTAACCAAGGGATATCGTATTATCCAGTACTAACAGGGTTGTGGAGGTCAGATAGGCAGCCGCTCCATGTAAAATACTTGTATTCAGCTGCATCCGGTTAGACTGGAAGCCAATCCTAAGAAAATTGGGAAAAGGCTAAGCAGATGATGGTGATTAATTATGCAGTAGGTGAATTCAGGCTGTGAACGATGATGGCTAATAATAATGACGCTTAAGATCGAGTTTTAGAGTAGATCGAAGAGTTTTTTCTATTTTATCACTTCTTAGCATCGATGTCGGTTTTAGTTTCATTTTTAGACTTCCTACTGATCCCCTTCATCAGGTCAATCAAATGATTAATCTCAATAGCTTGATTAGAAATTTGCTCGTAAGCGTTTATATGCTCAATCGGTTTCCATTCATGGAACAGACGATTCAGGGTCATGGAAATATCAGACATGATGTTATATTTGTCCATTACGTTCCCCATTAGATATCCGATTTCAAATGCGGAGGAGTTTTCGTAATGTGAACGGATGAGTTCCGCCCTTTTGCATTTCACATCGCTGTCTTTAATAGTCTCGTACATAAGCCTGAATAATTTCAGCCTCATACTGTTATCATCGTCACTGACCTGAAAAAAGATAGAACTATGGTATAATAATATACTTCGCCTGGTATTCTCTTCCCGTGACAGCTGGGTCACGTCACGTGATTGGCCAAACGTCACCAGTTGCGATGCGGTCGATGTGTTGCCACGGTGTGTGATTGAATTACCCGAGCAAAATGCATTTTTTAACTTAACAAAGCAATTATTAACTAATGATTCAATATGTAAATTAATTTGAAACTAAATAGATGAATCACACGAGTTACTAAATAGTTAAGCTAGTTAGTAATTTATTTTATCTTCATTCACTAAATGAGAGTCCCTAAATTTACTGAACAGGACAATTAATGGTAACTCTTATCGTGACGTAGTCTTAGGCCATCGTGGGAAGAGAATACCAGGCGAAGTATATTAATATACCATGGATAGAAGGAGAAACTATTTATTCTGCACCTCATAAAAAACAAAGTAGCCAAAAGTCTCATACTTCGTATTAAAAGCATAAAACCGGCCAAGTGCGGGTCGGACTCCCGCATGATGGGTTCCGTACCATCGTAGTAGTAGCCCCCTTTATTTTTTATTTTTTTTTTATACAGCGGCAACAGAAATTACACATTCTGTGAAAATTTCAACTGTCTATCTATTACGGATCATGCGATACAGCCTGCTGACAGACGGATGGACGGACAACGGAGGCTTAATAATAGGGTATCGCAGGTTACGTGGTATGGAACTATAAAAAGCAAGGAAAAACATTAGCAAAGAAGTGGCGACGGGTGGACGTTTTGGAGGACTGCAATAATTTTGAGGTTCAAAAACTGCAGAATCGAAGCTAATTGTAAAATTAGTTCAAATTAGAACTAATTTTACAAATATTTGCACACAACATCAAACATCCAATGAGACGTAACTATTATCCTGTATATACCTGTGTAACCGGAGCTTCCTGTCTTCGTTTAACAACTAAAGCCTCCATCATAGGCATCCTCCTTGCAGCTGCATAACCAGCCCGTGGGTTAGGAGTAGGGGTTGGGTCAGTAAACAGAGGCATCGGGATTGTAATCGTTGTAGTCGTGCTTGTAGCAGCCTTCATGAAATCCTTCAGGAGTAGTAGTTTGACGGACCACGACAAGTCTTTGTATATGGTGTCGTTTAGCAGTTTATGCAAGGTACTTGTGTCAACAGCTGCTGAAAAGTAGTGTCGTTATTTTTTTAATACAGGGTGTAAGGGACAGCCGTCCGCAAACTGATGGGGTGAATTCAGTATATCATACTAAGATGACCGGTACAAGAAATTATTTCAGGAACGTTATGGAAATCCAATAAATTTGATTTGTTTTGTTTCCTCATACGCAATGTATCGTTATCGTGGCAAAACGCACGTAGCGAACGGCTAGCGCGACGACGAGTTCGATTAACTCTGAAGCTAGGCAGGAAGAGAACAGCTGATATCACGCGTCGCATCGTTCTTTAGAGTATCTCAACATCCATTGTTGGTTTTTTATTTTTATTTTAGCTGTATTACTTACATAAATGTAGTGTTGAGTACAGAGAATATAATTTTACATTGAAATAAAGAAATATATGATTAAATGAAATGAAAATTTTCCTGAGAAAAATTCCGGTGGAATATGATTCACAATAAAGAGCTAAATGCACCCTGTCAGTTTGCGGAGGGCTATCCCTTACACCCTGTATTAAGTAAGGTATTAGGTGTTTAGTAGGGGAGACCAGCTCCCGTAGCATGAGCACCGTAGACAAGGATTTCTTTGACGGAAGAATCGACAAAATGACAGATTGTGTCGACACAATGACAGATTTCTTTGCACTATCTGTCATTTTGTCGATTCTTCTGTCAAACAAAACCTTGTCTACGGTGCTCATGTTACGGGGGCAAAGGTTTACTCAGCAAGCTTTCTGACATTATGCTTATTCTTTCTGAAATTAGACAGCACGGTTGGCGCAGTGGCTGAGCGCTTGACTGCTGCGTTGCGTGTCGCGGGTTAGATTTCCCGCACGGAACAAATATTTGTATGGCCTACAGATAACTGTTCCGGGTCTGGCTGTTCGTGTTTGTGAGTTTAAATGTTTGTAAACGCACCCACGATACAGGAGAAATTCCTAGTGTGGGGCAACGGATTCTTATAAAAAAAAAAAATGTTAATTTCCTTGTCCTTGACAGCGATATTCGCTACCTATACATGATACATTCAAATAAATAAAATTGACGTGTCTGATTTTAATTTCAAAAAAGAAATAATAAAGCTTCCGAAAAACAAATTAACTGCCAACGAACTGTGGTTGACTGTAATACTAAGCTTGATTAAAATGAATTACTGAAAAAAATATTTATTTATTTAACAATTTATGTACACACTAAATACAGAAAAGAAGAAAGGGACAGAAAATAGTACAAAGGTGATGCTTATTTCTAAAGAAATCTCTTCCAGCATACCTGCGAAAGGAGATACTAAAAAAGAGATGTAGACATAGTGTGTAAAAGAAGAAGAGAAAATGGGATACATAAAACACAAAACAGAATTATTTAAACATAATAATTAATACAAAATTAACTGACAAAAAAATGTAGTATTTAACAAACAAACATGAGCTTATTCAAATTACAATTCTACGAAGAATTATAAACTAAATTTCCAAAAAAAAAAAGAAAGAAATAAGGAAATTCCTGATGGAAAAACCCAATAACAGATTGTCCGACTGGGGAATCGAACCCAGGACTCAACTACTGCCTTGGTATAGTGACTAAATAGGCAACAAATATCATCGAAAGAAAATAAATGCCAAACTTCCCAAAAAAATACGCAGTTTCCGAAAACATGTTCTGCTAAAATAATCGTTTTGTTAAATTCTATAACTAAGGATGCAAGAGCGGAGGAAGCGGGCTCGGGAGCGAGGGGATTGGGGTTGGGGCACCCCGACTTCGGACAGTTTAGGTTCGAAGGGGATGGCAGGGTCCTGAGAGATACTTTCTAGATTGTGGTACAATCTAGGAAGTGTCTTATGTGTGCCTACCTATACTTTTTATATATATTTCCTATAATGTAATTCCTAAGTTATGTAATGATTAATAATGTAGTGGCACCGAGTTGCCGTGTCTGACATACCACTGTTAAACCCACGATGGTTTGTGTGGTATGTTTGCGTTTGTGAAATAGTGTAACAGTGTTTATCGAATAAAAAATATTACAAAAAAACTAAGACCCCGCCATCCCCTTCGTGTTAGGTTACTTTAAACCCTGCAGACAGAAATAGGAGGCCCGCGTAGCGGGGCTACGTCTTCTTCTTCTTAACGTATCGATGACAAAAAGTTTAAATATGTTATCCCAAAACTCAGCTACACGAACCCCTCTACGTCGACTACGCCTTATTACAACATTTTGATATTTATCTTGACGTTGATTTTATTCCTGTTTTATTTATTTTATTGGTTTTTGGGTCAGTTACGCTGAATATGGCTAACTGTTGTTTTCGGTAAAACGCATTTTAAGTGGTGGATAAATATTGCGTCAGCAAATGCTGTATTGATTTTGGGAATTTTCACTATTTTATTCGGTCGTTTTTTTGTCCTTTCAGTTGTCAAATGATTAGTACATAAAGCACTAAATTTCATATTTTGAGTATTCAAATTTTATTTTCAGAGCTTTTTAATAAAAGCAGACCCTTAACGAAGCCGAAAGGCACTTGTTCTCCCCGTCTTTGCGATCATTTTTTTGTTCTAGACCATACCTAGGAATCTTCTAGTTACGGAGATATTGGGGGTAAAAGTTCCAACTTTTCCACATGTTTTTAAATACATGTTTTTAATGTAAGATTTTTACTTTAAACATCTCCACGACCCCCGTACTATTCAATCCATTCATCAGCACAATGCTTTGAGTGCGTTCTATCGAGTCATAGTAAAACGTGAATTTTAACATCAAAAAAAAAAGTTTCCCAGCAATAATTTTTGCGTAAAATGACTTAATTTGATGTACATAATGCTTGGTTGACGGCTTCGTGAAGGGACTGTTTACACCCTGTATACAACTATCAAATTGTTATGTTTGTCGGAACCGGTCATTAGTACGGACATAAAATGAATTGGTAAGCGCGCCAGAGTGTGACTTACTACCCAGTCTACCCACCACACGGTGTGCTTGTACAGATAATTGATGTCCAGCTCGAGGAGAGGACGACATTGAGTGTCGGATCGCGGCGGTTTTGAGACGTCTTGGAACTGTACCCGATTCATTGTGCCCCGTGTTGTTTGTGTTGAGTTGTAATCTCAATTAACTTGTTAGTTTGCTAGAAAAAGTGTATCGCACACAGTGTGTTTTCATAGCACGAAACCCGTGGTCCGCCAACATGATGTACGAGACTAACGGAGTAAATCCTGACATATCCGACATGTTAAATATGCTTGCTGAAAAAACCTTCGGGCCCCCTACAAGGGAGATCGGAGTAAAAACTCTGAGAGAGGACACCCTAGAAGGACATAGACCATTAACAGCTATGTTTTTAGTCCTTATACAGGATGGCGATTTAATAATCTACATCTTTTAATGTGGATGCGCCAGGGTAGCCCGCGAAATTCATTTTTTTTTAGATTTTTTGCAGTTTGCAGGTCAGTGTCAGGTTGTATATTGATGAAAAAATAATAGCGTAAGTAACACGTATGTAGTTACAGAATTATAATCATTAAAATCATCAATACAACCCTCTAAGTTCATTTAACCGCATTGAATGACTTTTTCAGTAAATAGTTGTGGAATGGGGTTAATATAAGGGCAAAAAACTTTTAATATGACGGTTAGACTCACCTCCATGAAAGATGTAGATTACTGACTCGTCACCCTGTACATAAATAAATCTAATACACACTGTTATAAAACCGATTCCTATATTATACTGATTGCTATACATGAAAGATTTTAAACTACCATGGTCACTAACATTATTATTTAGACAGAAACGGGATAAAAAGTCAGCCGTGTAAAAAGCGGAAAAGTGCGGAAAAAAGTTCGCGAGCGGACAGTGAGTTTCGTGTGTCGGGAACAGAATCGAGTTGCGAGTGACAGTGGTAGCGGTACTGAGTGCAAAAGACGAACAAGATAGAGGGTAGACCGATTTGTCTGCTCATAAACACCTACCCGCAATAACTTCAGTTTATCCGTGATCATGGTGCTTGCAACAGCGCCGAAATATCGGGAACTCAATAAACACAGTAAACATGGTAAATATCCCGTTTCTTATCTAAATAATAATGCTTTACATGAAATTCGTGCTAAAAAAGCACGTGGCTAAATAATAACAGCCGCTCGGGTCGATCTTTAGGTTAAGCCGTGCTTGCCTAGGTTGGTCTGTGGATGGGTGACCGCCTATTTCATACCGAGTTTCCTCCGTGCCTCGGACAGCACGTTAAGCCTTTAGTGGAGGCTGTCATTTATACACGTTTTGACAGTCGTTAGGTAGTCAGTGGCTCAAAAAGTCTGACAACCAGTCTTACCAATGGGTATCGTATTATCCAGTACTAACTGGGTTGTGGAGGTCAGATAGGCAGTCGCTCCATGTAAAATACTGGTATTCAGCTGCATCCGGTTAGATTGGAAGCCGACCCCAACATAGTTGGGAAAAGGCTAGGCAGATGATGATGAAATGAATACATGAAATTTAAATGAAACACATGTTTGGTTTGAATTTAGAATTCAGAATCTCAGGTATTGGGAACACAAACTTAGGACCCTTTTTTAAGATGATTTCAAGATATTAGTCGATACAATATCGCGCGTGTGCACCGATATAGATTTTTTTTATTTTTACTATTAATTATAGCAACATTATAGACTCATCCAATACGATGCTATATTCAGTCAAAAAAGTATCGGGAATGGATGATTTGTTTATGGTTCCACATTCAATTTTTGTGTTTTTTTTGTTAAATTGGCACAACTGATTTCCATTTTGGCGCGGCGTTTGAGTTGCATTTGTTATTTAGATTAAATAACAGTGCTGTTTTTAGTTAGATCATAATTATCTAGTGTGTATTGCGAATTTCATAATGGACAAAAACATCGAACACAGAGTTTGTCTTAAATTTTGCATCGCCAATGGACTTGTGTTCAGAGTCCCTGAAAACGTTACAGAAGGCTTACGATGAATAGACTTTATCAAAAACACGTGCTTATGAGTGGTACAAAGCGTTCAAAAGCGGTCGAGATGTGATGGAAGATTTGCCTCGCTCTGGTAGGCCATCAACGTCTTCAACTGAAGTTAACATCGCAAGTGAAGGAAATGGTGACTGAAACTCCGCATTCAAGTTTGAGACAAATAGTCGCTGAACTTTCTGTGTCTCGCGTGTCGATCCGTACCATCAACCCCAAATTGCCCCACCTGCAGCTCATCCCCGTCTCGTTTGCCCAGTTTCGCGTTGAAGTCCCCCATGACAACGGTGAAGTGAGTTTCGAAACCATGCATGGCTTTAGAAATATCCTCATACATAGTCTCCACTTCATCGTCGATGTGTGCCGAGTTCGGGGCGTAGACCTGTATGACTTTCAACAAATATCTTTAGGATATTCTGAGTATAAGGTACGCCAACCTGGTCGACACTCTCTCGATCTTCACCACAGTATTCACAAGGGACTTGTGGACGATAAACCCAACACCACCCTGGGACTGCCGGTCACCCTCTCGGAAATAGAGCAGGTTGCCGGATTTCAGGATTATCGTGTCTTCGGACTTCATATAATCCCACAGTACTCCATTGCAGTCTGATCAATTCCTCTTTGAGTTCCGTTATCTTCTCGTCGGTCCGGAGTGTACGCGTGTTGTATGTTGCCAGGTCAAGTCGTCGGTATAGGCAGCCTGATCCCTTCCGGAGATTCTTCGCACCCCTTGCCACGCCGTAACCTCGTCCGCTACCATAGTCGAGGGTGGACGGGCTGCCGGGTACTAGGGGCCATTTCTGTGTTGCGCCATAACCGCCACGCTTGGCAGGCGGGTTGACGATCGCAGTACGGTTGTTAACAAAGCACAGAGAACGCTGCTGTCCATTCTCTGGTAAGTCCCATAGTCGCCTCTTACGAAACCCACGGGAAGATATGGGATGGTGCTATTCTTTACGTCCGACACCATGCAATACGTTGTTATAAGTAAGAAAATAAAACCTTTTTATGGAGTTACTAGAAGTACTTTAATGTATAAAATAAAAGTACAGGACTTAACTCGGCAGTGGCGCCATCTGGCTAGCTCAAAAAGTCTAGAGTCTAGTGTCTCCATCCATAATCATTCGGCCAGCATGTGCTCAAGAGAACAAGTGCCTTTCGGCTATGTTAAGGGTCTATTTACACTCTTTATTCTGAGCCTAATACGTCATCTAATATGTTTGTGTATATTTTTTTGGTTAAATAACGAATAACTTCACTTTATAATTTTTTGCGCGACCAGAGTATGGGACGATCTTATGATTCAAATCTTTGCTTTGAGTTACCCAAGTAATAGATAAAACAGCCGCACAAGTCTTCGAGATAAAGCACTGGTTGCAGAGGTGCCCCTCATTACAACCCCGCCCCTCCCCTGGCACTTCCCTCCGTGCCTCCGAAAGCACGTGAAGCCGTTGGTCCCAGCTGTCATTTCAGGATCTTTGACAGTCGTTACGAGTACTCCGAAAGTCTGACCACCAGTTTTACCGACAGGTATCGTGTTACCCAGTAAGGGTGCGATTCCACCAGAGATGAGCGAGGAGGAGAGATGTGTGTGGAATTAACCAATAATATCGCTTCTTCTCCTCAGCTTGAGGTATTCTAGCTCTGTGATTGGTTAGTTCCACACACATCTCTCGCTTTGCATCCTCGTTCATCTCTGGTGGAAACGGACAGATAGGCAGTCGCTACACGTAAAATGATTAAATTTAAAATATAAACCCCCATCGTAACAAAGAAAAGCGAACAAATATTTGAAGTCAATAAAATGGCTGAGCCGGTTTTGATAAAATATGTCTAATATGTCACGTCGTGCCCTTTCATTTGATACCTTACACAATATTACATTTCAGAATATTCGATTATTCATCACCACTTTCACCCCATGTCTAAAATGGCTGAACTGATTTGGATAATACAAGTCTAATTGTAAAATACATATCATTCGCTTTCATTTGATACCCCACTTGGGTATATTTGATAATATTCGATTTTTCCATACCCACTTTCATCCCCCATATCTAGTAAACGGCTGCACCGATTTTGATAAAACGTACCTATCTAAGAACCATCGCCAAGAAACTAGCTTTCAAATAAAAAAAAAACTGGATTCAAATCGGTTCACTCGTTTAAGAGCTACGGTGCCAGAGACAGACACACACACACACACATTGCGGTCAAACTTATAACACCCTTCTTTTTGCGTCGGGGGTTAAAAATACAGGTGTTCAGCTGCATCCACTTACACTGGACATTGACCCTAAAATAGTTTGAGAAAAGGCAAGGCAGATGACAATGTTCTTACCGTCCGTACCTTGAACGAAGCCTTTTTGACATATTTCTGTTTGATGGCCTCCATGCCGTCGACAAGGACCGAGCAAGATTGGACGATTTCCTCTGCGGTCTTGATCAGTAAGAGTATTGACTTTTCGGCTTTCTCTACATTTGCAACACCAGCACCAACACGGACTGTGTACGGATTGCGCCACGTCTAGTTGCGCGAAATCGCACTTTTCTATGGTCCTATCCTTAACTGTCTCTGTCTAAAAAAACTCTCTCTCTCTCTCCGCTTTCTGTGCTGCCGAGCGCATCCTGGCATGTAGTAGTGAAATTCCGTGCTGTTAGACAAGGTACAGGTACAACCATAAAGCACCCCCGAAGCGATCAATGACATTTCGGTATGTAAAGTGTTTTAAGAACCCTATATTCACCCCCCCCCCACCCGAAATCTTTAAAATCTTTACAAAAGGAAAACTATTCCAGACAAAATGCTAAAGTTTTCTTTTCGAGCTCGCGTTGTCAAATCGCGTTCATAGGCTTTTTCTGCTTTCTTTATAAATTAGCAGAATAAGTCCTATTTCTGTAATTAATAGACCATCGGTAGAATCTACGACTTATACAAGTGAAAAATCATTCATCTATTCGATGGGAATTTTTGTAAATCGAACTTTCAATCTGCAATCTGTGGGCAGAGCACATTGCTCGCAGTACGGGTGGCCGATGGAGCCGAAAAGTTCTGGAGTGGCGACCGCGAACGAAGGAAGACGTTACGTTGGAAGGCCTCCCGCCAGGTGGACCGATGACCTGGTGAAGGTTGCGGGTATCCGCTGGATGCGAGTCGCACGGGACCGGTCAATGTGGCGACAATTGGGGGAGGCCTATGTCCAGCAGTGGACGTCTTTCGGCTGAAATGATGATGATGATGGACTTTCAATCTTCCAATTATTGTGATGTCGCGCTACGATCACTGGCGAAAAAGTAGGTATACTACTCTGTCAAGAAAGTACCGGGAAACGATCAATAATACACAAAATGTTAGTTATTCCTCCAAAGGTATTTTATCGCCTTCAAAGTATGCTCCTTCAAAAACGATACACTTACGCCAACGCAGCATCAAAACATTTTTCAAATGCTTTTTCCGGAATTGAGTTCAGTTCTCGCCGCGAATTCTCCTTTATGTCTTCTACCGAATGAAAACGGGAGCCACGAAGTGGTAATTTGAGATTAGGAAAAGGAAAGAAGTCGGCTGGAGCCATATCTGGTGAATAAGGTGATTGCTCGATGGCATTTGTTGAGTTTTTGGTCAAAAATTCGTTGACTATGATGGCCTTGTGCGAAGGCGCATTATCGTGGTGCAAAATCCAAGAATTTTCTTTCCACAAATCTGGCCTTTTTCGTCGAATTTGTTCTCTTAAACGCTGTATAACGCTCAAATAATATTCTTTATTTACTGTTTGATCTTCCGGCAAGAATTCCGAGTGCACAACACCGCGATAGTCAAAGAAAACGGTCAATATGACTATGACTTTTGATCGACTTTGGCGTGGTTTCGTTCTGTTTCGGTTCAGTTAGAAGGCGCCAATCCGAAGCTTGTTGACTAGTTCGGATCGACTCGTGAGACACAGAAAGTTCAGCGGCTATCTCTCTCAAACTTGAATGAGAATTTTCAGTCTTTATTTTCTTCACTTTTGCGATGTTAACTTCAGTTGAAGACGTTGATGGCCTACCAGAGCGAGGCAAATCTTCCATCACATCTCAACCGCTTTTGAACGCTTTGTACCACTCATAAGCACGTGTTTTTGATAAAGTCAATTCACCGTAAGCCTTCTGTAACGTTTTCAGGGACTCCGAACACGAAAGTCCATTGGCGATGCAAAATTTAAGACAAACACTTTGTTCGATGTTTTTGTCCATTATTAATTCGCAATACACACTAGATATGCTGCACGGTATTTAATCTAAATAACATATGCAACTCAAACGCCGCGCCAAAATGGAAAACAGTTGTGCCAAAATTAATGCAAAAAAAAACAAAAGTTATTTTTATTGTTTATTTCTGTTGTTTTTTTTATTATTTTTATCATACTAAATCATCAAGCATTTTCTAAATTCAAAAACTTGCGAACTTGCGAATTGATCAGTAAAATATAGAAATCGGTAAGTAACTTAAATTCTAAAAAATCAATTTAACTTACCATAATAAAACTACATTTTAAGTACATATAATATCAACAAAAAATTGACTTACATGAAAATAGTAGCAAAAAAGATATCGCACAATATACTTTTATATGCATACATACCGCCGGGGCAGACATCGTGAAATTGATAAAGTAGCTAATTTCAAATTTCAATAGTAGTTTTTCGATGCCTTTTTTATAGTATGTTGTTAGTTTATTTAATAGTTTTTAATTAATAATGTACAATTAGAAGTAATAATAGTTACTTTACTTAATAAAAATTCATTTCAAATTACAGTAAAAGTAATTTGATTATTTAATGCTTTTAGGTAAGTACCTAGATTATGTTAGGTAATACTTAATTTGAAATCACGTGTACTCTCGTTGGTCTAGTAGTCGCAAGTACCACTTCTGGCAAAGTGTTAAATGGGGTTTTTCATTAGGAATTTCTTTGCAGCAGCGACGGAGTCTGCCCGGTTGATGGCAATAGGCTCGCCCACTACTACATGGGACTTAAACATAACTGGCGAAATGTGGATTTACGATTAGGTACACCTCCGTCTAACCCTTCTGGGATTACAGGCGTCATATTATGTTATGACATCTGTCAGATTTGAGGATCCGCCAATAGCGGCTTAGTATACGATTTGGTGGGTGTTTTGAACCGTTGCCGCATTGTCATGACGACTGCGTGTAAGTGAGCTGAGCAATTGACTTAAGACGGATCTAGAAAAAACCGGCCAAGTGCGAGCCGGGCTCGCGCATGACAGGTTCCGTACCTACCATTGTAGTATGGTAATAAATAAAAAATGAAGGGGACTTATTTTTATTAGTTGTTGTTATGGAGGCAACAGAAATACACATTCTGTAAAAATTTCAATTGTCTACCTATTACGGATCATGAGATACAGCCCGCTGACAGACCTACAGACATACGGACGGAAGGACGGATGGACGGGCGAACGAATGGATGGACGGATGGATGGACGGATGGACGGATGGACGGGCGGACGTATGGATGGACGGATGGACGGATAGACGGATGGACGGGCGGACGGATGGATGGACGGATGGATGGACGGATGGACGGGCGAACGGATGGATGGACGGATGGATGGACGGATGGACGGATAGACGGATGGGCGGGCGGACGGATGGATGGACGGATGGACGGATGGACGGACGGACAGCAGAGGCTTAGTAATAGGGTCCCATTGGTTACCTTTCGGAAAAACCATAACGATTGTTGAATGCTATCGCGGACGCATTTCCAACACGTTAGATGTGACAGTACCTTGAAAAAATTTACGTCGGTGTGGTCGTACCCTAACAAGTGTTTATATAAGGTCTAACTTCATACACGAAATATTTTAAGAGTCTTTAATAAGTCGTAAAGTCGCCATAGCAACGAAAAAAAAGATTATCTAAGTGTTTTTTTTTACGAAATTATTATAATTCAAAAAAAATTTGAGACTTTTTTTATAAAATCTTTACTCCCATATTCTAACAATGACACTAGGTAGATACGACGTAGTAAACTAGCGTAATGGATGTTCAAAAATAAGGAGCTAGTATTTATTTTGTGGGTCAAATAATTTTAAATAATTTATATTTTATAAAAATATAACTCAGATAAAAAAAAAATCCCTTGAAATGGCTTCGTTATAGCCGTTAGATGATTACCAAAAAATATTTCGTGTATGAATAGTTAGACCTTATATAACCAAAGAATTAATTAAATACTTATAACCTAATCTATACGATTAACTACATTCTTAACGAGAAAACTATGTACTTTAATAGCTTTTATAAAAGTAGTTAAGTATCTAGTGATAAGGTGGAAAATATCACGGAATCGTATTAAAAATTTTAACTGTAATTTTTTGAAAGTAACAAAATAATGATGTTATCTTATATTTACACTGTCAACACCTTTGGAGAGAAAAGACGGTCGCAGTTTTTAAAGCGTGATGACCTTAAAGCTAGGCCACCTGCAGCTATACCCTACAATTTCGTCAATGGTGTTCTGACATGTCCGCTTTGTGCTCGGAGTTTTTCGGCCAAAGTTGGGTATGCTAGCCACTTGAGAGCACATCATGATAGACCAGCACACCAAAGCTCTCGACAAACGTCCTAGAAAGTCATCGAATGCAGTCGTTGTGGCCGAAACCGGCTAGACGGCATCATCATCACCATCACACTAGCTAACCAACCAGTTTCGCAATATGACGGATTAACCATAAAAACTCAACCCCTATTTCGCCCTCCATTGCTGTGTACACTTTGAAAGAAAAGAAGAAAGAAAGAAAATATATTTATTTGCCGCAGGTACATGACGTGCATCACACAAAATTAACAAAAAAAAAAAAAAAAAACAAATTGGTGAATGGAACATAAAACACACGCTAAAACAAATTCGCCTTGTTGTCAGGTTAATTTCATGTTCATCATCATCATCATCATCATTTCAGCCGAAAGACATCCACTGCTGGACATAGACCTCCCCCAAGTGTCGCCACATGACTCGCATCCAGCCGATCCCTGCAACCTTCACCAGCCCCCGTAACATGACCACCGTAGACAAGGATTTATTTGACGGAAGAATCGACAAAATGACAGATTGTTTCGACACAATGACAGATTTCTTTGCACTATCTGGCCTGTGCCTGTGTCCAAGCAGTGGGAACATTTGTGGGAAATTAAATTGTTTGTCCAGCTCATGAGCTGGACTCTTTCGCAAAGGATTGGCCTACAATCGCACTAGAACGCGAAATGTGGAAGGAGGGAAGGGAGGCCTTTGCCCTGCAGTGAGACAATATAGGATTATAATAAAAATAATAATAACCTCTTCGGAGAAACCGAAGGTTTTGTCTGTGTAATTATGGATGAAGTTATGATGACGAATTACTACCGGAGATTTATTGTGAAGGACGGTGTTCAAACCGAAACCAAACAGCAGCACAACGCATCGGCTAATTACCTACCTATACATATATCTTTATACAGTCCACTTAGTTTACCCGACACATGTAAAAAAAACCAGTATTAAATCAAAGTTAAAACAGTCCACACGTCTCCTTATTCGCAAAACAACCCACAAGCAAAAATACACCTTATCGCCCTGAACATTTGGTCCAAATCGAGACGGATAAATATCACCGGTCGGCCACTGCGAGCGAGCCGTGAGAACAAAAGGCGGCCGCATTCCACAGCGATAAGGAATTGTCGAAGATACTTTTTACTAATTACGGTGTAGTTCGTGAATTCTAGAAACATTAGTGAGTGAGTGTGTTCTACAAACATTATAACTTCGAGTATTAGTATTGATGAACTTCTGGTGTATCAAAGGGAGCTACTAGACAACTTGAAAAATGCTGAGAAGAACTACAAAAAGTCACCTAAGGATAGAATAAAACGAACTTATTTGGAAACGAGGCTAGAAACATTAGAAGAACTATGGAAAAACTTTAAGGAGGGACACAAACAAACTATTTTGAAGCTTAGTAAAGACGATGACAAGGAGGATTCGTATTTTGAAGAAAATATGTGCGAACAGTTTGAAGAGACATACATACAATATAAGTCGAGTTTAAAGGAAGCTCTTCAACCGTTTTTGGATTCATCTAAGTTTCAATTCCCTACGTGTCCGCAAATATCGACACCGATTGACGGTACACAAACGCCGTTCAATTACGATGTTAAGCTACCGCGCATCCAGATACCTACATTTAATGGTAAATATGAGGAGTGGCAGTCGTTTTATGACTTGTTTTGTTCGCTTATACATAGTAACAAGTCTTTATCGCCCGTACAAAAATTGCAATACCTTAAGAGCAATTTATCAGGAGAACCAGAAGTGTTACTACGAAATTATTCTATCACGAATGCGAATTATGAAGAGGCGTGGAATGAACTAGAAAAACGATACAATAATAAGAGATATAATACTAATGAGATTTTAAGAAAACTATTTACACAAAAATCGATACAAATAGTTGCGGCGAGTTCTATCAAACAATTGCTGGACACAACTTCGACGTGTTTGAAGGCTTTGAAGAACATGGATGTGAACATTGATTCTTGGGACCTGATCATCAACTATTTGGTGCTATCAAAATTAGATTCCGAATCGGTAAAAGAGTGGGAACAACATTTGAGCATGAATAACAACGATATGCCTACTTGGCCGGAACTACGAGATTTTCTGAGTGTGAGATTCCGGTCATTAGAAATGATAGATGGCCATAAACCAAGAGTGGTGCAAGCTAAGCCTGTTGCCAAGCCTAAAGCCTTTCATTCAAACATTATCAAGGAAGAGAAAAAACAAGATGTGAAATGTGCGTTATGTAATGAAGGACATTACGTATACCATTGCAAGAAGTTCGGAGAAATGTCTACTAAAGAACGACAAGACTTTGTTCAACGGAGTAAATTGTGTTTCAACTGTTTAGCGCCATCACATTCTGTAGTGAAATGTCGACAGTCAGCGTGTTGTCGAAAGTGTGGACGGCGTCATCACTCACTTCTACATTTCGAGCGAGGAGTCAACACCGAGAAAACGAGTGAGGATGAGTCAACATCTACAGGTACTGTGACCGAGACACAGAGAGGTAAGCCTAATACTTTGTCTAATGATACACACATTGTAACCAACTTTTCTAGAGAGAATTTTCATACAAACAGTGTCCTGTTAGCTACTGCACAAGTGTTAGTAGATAGTAGGAATGGTTGCAAATATATACTTAGAGCATTGTTAGACCAAGGGTCACAGGCATCGTTTGTAACGGAAGCGACAGTTCAGTTACTTAACCTTACGCGTAAATCTGTCAGTGGTTGGGTGTCAGGCGTGGGAGAGGAGCAAACTAGAATTAAACACATGGTTTCAATTACAGTGAAATCACGCTGCAATCCCCAGGCATTAGTTAGAGTAAATGCGTATGTATTGCGTTCATTAACGACACTTTTACCTAATACTAACCTTGATACTCCTGAGTGGTCAGATATAACAAACTTAGAGTTGGCAGATCCAGGATTTACTACACCAGGTAAAATTGACATTTTACTTGGCGCTGAGATATATGGTGATATTTTGTTAGACGGTGTGATTAAGCATCCTAAGAGTAAATTATTAGCCCAAAATACAATCTTAGGTTGGGTAAAATCTGGTAGGATGTCACAAGCACCAACCTCAGCAAGGAGGCACGTCACAAGTATGCATGTGCAACACAAAGAGGACGACCTACTTAAACTATTTTGGGAAGTGGAAAACGAACCAAACATTATACAAAAGACACAGTCAGAAGAAGAAAGAAGATGTGAGGAGTTTTACGAGGCTACCACGGTCAGAGACGAGAACGGAAGATTTGTAGTCAGGCTGCCATTTAAAAAGGAAATTCCAGAGTATCAAAACGGTAGATTAATGAAAATAGCGGTTAAAAGGTTCGAATTCTTAGAGAAAAAGTTAGCAAAAAATGATAAACTGCGTGAAGACTATCATAAAGTAATAAACGAATATATACAGTTAAATCATATGGTTGAAGTTGATGTTTCAGACATTAATAATCCTAAAGCTGTTTATCTTCCGCACCACGCCGTAACAAGAGAAGACAAAGATACTACGAAGCTTCGAGTTGTGTTTGACGCATCGTGTAAAGGAATTAATAACGTTTCCTTGAACGACGATCTTCTTATTGGCCCTAAACTGCAGCAAGACTTACGTCACTTACTGATGAGATGGAGGGTACACAAAATTTGTATAACTGCTGATATCATAAAGATGTACAGAATGGTTTGTGTCGCAGAAGAGGATACAAACTATCAGAGGATACTTTGGAGATTTAAAGAGAACGAGCCAGTTAAACACTTCAAATTATTACGAATAACATTTGGAACAGCATGTGCTCCATATCTTGCAGTTAAGTCGTTACAGAGACTAGCTGATGATGAGAGGTGTGAGTACCCAGTTGCGGCGAAGATAACGATGAATGACTATTACATGGATGATTTGATGACGGGCTGTGAGACAGAAAAAGAAGCGATAACTATATACAACGAAATGAACAAATTGATGAACTTGGGTGGATTTGACCTTCAAAAATGGAGTAGCAACAATGAAAACGTGTTGAAATACATCGGAGAACATAAACGTATCGATCATGAACTTCCGCTCAAGCTCAACAACCTAGTGAAAGTACTTGGTGTGATTTGGAATCGTCTTACAGATAGCTTTGAATATACCATTAATTTACCGGAACCTACACAGTCAATTACTAAACGTCAAATCCTGTCGGAAGTAGCCAAAATTTACGACCCTTTAGGGTGGATAGCTCCTGTCGTTGTTGTCGCAAAAATGGTCATACAAAAATTATGGAGGTCAAGGCTGGAATGGGATGACGTTGTACGTGGAGAGCTGTTAGAGGAGTGGTTACGTTACAGAGGGAATTTGATACATATTAAACGAGTAAGCATACCGAGATGGTTACACTACTCTTCTACAGCTAAGACAGAGCTGCATGTCTTCGCAGACGCCTCGCAACTGGCATATGGAGCAGCAGTATACCTGCGTGTTGTTGACGAAAACGGAGTATACGTTAATCTCATTTCTGCTAAAACTAGAGTCGCCCCTATTGAGAAACAGCTTTCAATACCAAGGCTAGAACTTTGTGGCGCAGTATTGGGCACAAAATTAATTTTCGAGATAGCTCAAGTGATGAGTATACCTAAGTCTAATTTATACGCCTGGACTGACTCATCAATAGTCCTCGCTTGGCTAAAGGGTGGGTCGAGTCGATGGACAACATTCGTAAGTAATAGAGTATCAGATATACTGAATATCTTAGATTATGACCAGTGGGGACATGTTGCTACGGAAGTGAATCCAGCAGACTGCGCGTCGAGAGGACTTCAAGCGTCAGATTTGATAAACCATACATTGTGGTGGAACGGACCAGACTGGCTGTCTTCACTACGCGTACACTTGAGCACAGACGATACTATTGAGGACACACAAGAGGAGGAAAAAGTTAAGGTATTAAATGCCTCTATAAATACAGAAGAGGATTTTGTTTGGGCTAAGTTTTCCAACTTAACAATAATGTTGAGAATCATATCATACTGTAGAAGATTGATAAACCTAAAACTACCTAAGGAAACTCGACAAACATTCACTAAATATGTAACTTTAAAAGAAATAACCGAAACGTTAGAGATGTGCATAAGACAAGTTCAGAGCAAGGAATTTATACAAGAAATAAAACAATTAAAATCTAAGGGATGTGTACCTAGAAGAAGCAAACTCCGATCTCTTTGTCCAATTCTTGATGAGAATGGAATATTAAGAGCCAGCGGACGTATACAGCAGTCTCAAGCACCATACGAGACACAGCACCCGGTAGTTTTACCGGCTAAGAGTCATCTTAGCCGGCTAATAATTAAAGATGCTCATAAAAAGACAATGCACGGTGGACCACAAATAATGCTTAATTATTTAAGGTCAAAATATTGGATACTGCGAGCTAAAGACGAAACAAAACGATGTTATCGCGAATGTGTCACTTGTGTTCGATACTCTGCGAAAAACACCACACAATTGATGGGCCAACTACCAGAGGTGAGAGTGAAACCTAACAAGCCCTTCAGATCGGCTGGAGTAGACTACGCGGGACCCATTAATATTAGATTTTCACCAGGTAGAGGAGCAAGGTCCTATAAAGGATATATTTGTTTATTTGTTTGCATGGTGACCCGAGCTATTCATCTAGAAGCAGTGACAGATTTGACAGCAAAAGGTTTCATCGCAGCCTTTAGGAGATTTACGTCAAGACGAGGACACTGTAATGACCTTTATAGTGATAATGGCACTAATTTCGTTGGCGCAAATAAGCAGTTAAGAGAAATGTTCGACAAAGCCATGTCATCAATCCCTAGTGAGATAACCCAATTGTTAACCCTTGAACGCACTACGTGGCATTTTATACCTCCGCACGCACCAAATTTTGGAGGGCTGTGGGAAGCTGGGGTGCGCAGTACGAAGACTCACCTAAAGCGAGTAATCGGGGACACGACACTAACTTATGAAGAATTGTCTACAGTATTAGCGCAAGTAGAGGCTTGCCTCAACTCGCGACCGATAAGTGTTCTAAATGACGACCTCAATGATCCTCTCCCACTGACCCCAGGTCATTTTTTAGTTGGTGAGCCATTACTGAACTTAGCTAACGAGAATTACACGCAACCTAATATTACTTACCATGAGAGATGGCGACTAACACAAAGAATGGTCAACGATTTCTGGAACAGGTGGTACAAAGAATATCTTGTTAATCTTAATCAAAGGTACAAATGGAATACAAGAAATGCTGAACCAGAAATCGATGACATAGTGCTTTTAAAAGAGGACAATATTCCTCCTAGTAAATGGATAATGGGTAGAATTCTACAAAAACATGTGGGTCCTGATAATATTTCTCGTGTCGTGTCAATTAAATGTAAAAATGGAATTCTTAAAAGACCTGTGAGTAAAATATGTGTCATAACAAAGTCTAATTCTACTGAAATAATGTGTTGATGTTAGCTGTATTTAAAACTTCATAAAGCAAAACGTTTAAAATACCTAATTACTTATCTAGTTAAGATTTCAAAATCTTTTTTAAATGTATACTAAATATTGTGTATAAGGTATACATACTCACCTGTGTTAACGTTGTTATTTTGAGCTATATCACACTTTAATGTCTAAGAGATGTTCAGTACACAGATTCGAACTATTTTTTAAATATAAGATAGTACGGTGGGCGGTTGTATCTTTAACGTTTCAATGAAAGCACACTTGTCTGTAATTAATTTATTTTTAGTAAATGTTGTAATGTTATAATTTGTCGCCCATCAAGTAAGAAACATTGTAAATCTACTTTATTTAGTTTTGCTACTTTGCCTTGTTCGATTCGTTGGTTGCTGGTTGTATTTGAAAAGTTCCTACTACTAGTATCCATAGTTCAAATTAGTATTAGTTAATTTTGAGTTACTTATGTTAAAGAACTGCGTTCTTTGGTGGGCGGAATGTTCAAACCGAAACCAAACAGCAGCACAACGCATCGGCTAATTACCTACCTATACATATATCTTTATACAGTCCACTTAGTTTACCCGACACATGTAAAAAAACCAGTATTAAATCAAAGTTAAAACAGTCCACACGTCTCCTTATTCGCAAAACAACCCACAAGCAAAAATACACCTTATCGCCCTGAACAGACGGTACGGTTGACATATGTCGGGCAATGGGCATGCCACCGTCCAGGCGAATCAATCCGTCACATTATCTCCGGGTGTTCTCGTCTGGCTAACGGAGAGTACTTGCATAGACACAAACTTGTAGCCAGGATTATCCATCAGCAACTTGCTCTAAAATACAACCTTGTGGAATCGGAAGTGCCGTACTATAAGTATGTGCCCGACCCAGTTCTCGAAAATGGCAGTATCACATTGTACTGGGATCAATCCATCATCACTGACAGGACTATTGTAGCCAATAAGCCTGATATAGTGGTGGTGGATCGATCAGAGCGGCGCGCAATGATTATTGACATAACGGTCCCGCATGATGAGAACCTCGTGAAAGCCGAGAAAGATAAGAAAATCAAGTATCTTGACTTGGCTCGCGAGGTTGTCGACATGTGGGATGTGGACTCAGCGATCATTGTGCCGATAGTCGTCTCAGCCCATGGCTTAATTGCCAAGAGCCTCGACCAATACCTGAGGAGGCTCTCGTTAGGCAGCTGGATCAAGGGCTTGATTCAGAAAGCGGTACTTCTGGACACGGCTCGTATTGTTAGGAGGTTCCTCTCTCTGGAGCACTGACCGCCGGTAGCTTAGACCCTGTTCCCGATACCAGTGGGCTACTATTTTTTTATATTTTTAAATGTTATTTTATATGGTTTTTGTTAAGAAATATTTAAAAATGTAATTAGTGTGTAGAAAAATAAATAAAGGAAATATAATAATAATAAATTGTTTGTCATCATCGTGCTCCTGCTATTATTTAAATTCATTTACTGTTGGCGCAGCGTGTTTTCTTTTAATTTTTGTATTATTGTAATTTCATCCTTTTTTTTGTTTTGTCCTGTGTAAGTCTAATAAATACTTTTTCTTTCTTTCTTTCTTCTCTATTTCGCAGTCACCTCCTTGCTAGCCATGTTATCCTTCTCACAAGGCATTCATTGTTTCTTTGGTCTTCCTCTGCTCTTTCAGGCATCCACATTTATACTCAAAACTTTCAGTACACAGCACAATATTTAATTTCCTTATTCCTCCACATCACTTGCCCGTGCAGCTAAATACCAGTATTTTACATGGAGCGACTGCCTATCTGACCTCCCGTCCCAGTTAGTACTGGTTAATACGATACCTATTCCTAAGACTGATTATCGTCAGACTTACAGACCACTGACTATCAAAGATCTACAAATGACATCCGGGACCAACGGCTTAACGTGCTATCCAAGGCACGGTGAAAACTTGGTATGTAATGGGTGGTCACCCATCTATGGATCAAACTAGGCAAGCGCAGCTTAGTCTAAAGATCGATCCGAGCGGTTGTTACCATTTAGCCACGAGCACCTAAAATAAAGTAAAGTAAAATTTATTTTTATAGATTACAGGTACATAAAATAAGATGTAACAATAAGATGGGTGAGCATTGTACAATCTACCTTATATTAGGCATGCAAACATTCATGAGATTGTTAACTATATACATTGAAAATTAAATTAAATACTGGTTAACAGTTGAACACAATAGTCGGCTATAGTACATTCATAATACAAAAATAAAATCTACTTAGTACAATTGGAATAGAAATAGGATAAATTAAGAAAATGAGAACATTAGATATGTCAATATTAATTAAATTACATTAAATTATTCAATACATCCAACTATTCAATCATAGGTCAGTGTCATTTAAAAAGTCATTTACTGAATAATAGCATTTTGCAATCAATAGTGATGTCAGACTCTTTTTAAAATTTACCTTTACGCCTATTCAAATGTACGTAATGAAGTATAATTTTTTAGGCTTTTTTGAGATCTCTCGAGGATTTGATAAACCTGGTAAATTTGACAACGAGGATCTATTTAGTTTATGGGTTAGACATCATATCGGAAAATATTATGAAAGGTAAAAAAAAAACTGCTAAATATCGTGAAAGCGCAGAGAGTAACGTTTCATCTCACATTCAGGAGGTTCTGGGTTCAAGTGCGGTCAATTATGTCCGACCGAAGTTCATTTTCTGGCCAAAGTCGAAGGTTTAATCATCATCTGTCTGGTCTTTTCCCAACTATGTTGAGGTCGGCTTCCAGTCTAACCGGATACAGCTGAATACCAGTATTTTACATGGAGCGACTGCCTGTCTGACCTTCACAACCCAGTTAGTACTGGGTAATACGATACCCCTTGGTATGACTGGTTGTCAGACTTTTTGGACCAATGCCTACCTAAAGACTGTCAAAGATCTACAACTGACACCCGGGACTGATAACCGGTTAAAAAGTTCTAGATTGACTAAAAGTAAAATATATACATACATATATGTATATAACTTTGGTGACTTTATAAAAACTTACACTTCTCATTCCAGTCCTTGGACGCCACTCGGACACAGTTTACTCCACCTGTCATCCGCGCCTTGCTAGATGTCCTGCCCAACTCCATTTGAGTACCATAACGCGATTTCCATAATCGAAGACCTTCGTACGTCTCCGGATTTCGATCTTTGGAACACCTGTCTACTGATGACAGATGATTTGTTTAGGGTCTTAAATTAGAACTGACTTGATATAGCCATATTCCATAAAATCCTGTATCTATCAAATGCCGATGATGCGAATGGGACCGCCATACATATTGCGATTATAAAAGTCCCTAGCACAGTCTCGGAGTAAAATGGCTGTGACATACGGACGGACAGACAAACAGAGGGACAGGACGAATCTATAAGGGTTGCGTTTTTGCCATTTGCCCACGGTACCCTAAAAACCTATTGTTGCCGACACAGCTCACCGAATAAGCAAGCTGAAGTAGCAATGGAGCGGCCACCGTATCGTAGAACCAATGACCGTTGCGGTAGACGTTTTCTTGAATAGAGACCGCGAATCGGTAAGCGTAAGATGGTACGCCCTCAGGCAGGCAGAGTGTCGATCTCCGCAGGGTAGCTGATAGCAGTTGGATGAGATTTACCAAGAATCGAACTGCCATTCAGGTTGGTTCTCAATTTATTTATTTATTTAACACCTGAGCTCTCTCAAGTGTTAAATAAATAAATAAATTGAGTCCGCCTCTCCCTAGAGGCGGACTTAAAACGCGCACTTGCGCACTTGCGGACTTGCTGTTCAATTCTCAATTGAAGAGCAGTGTAGTACTGTAGGCCGATGATGAAGTCTTATTGTACCTCTTAAGGGTTCCGAAGAAACAACAATGAATTATACAACACATAACAAATTCATAAATACAACAGGACGGTACAAAAAAAGTTGACAGTTTACACATCGTGACTCAGCATACCACCACTACGCATACCACCACGGTGTACCACCAGTGGTGGGCACCCATGAAAAAAACGTACGGAAGCCAAGACAGTATAAATGTTTGATTACATGGATAAGAAAACAACACACACGTGGGACATGGTGTTCGTCGACCTCGAAAAGGCATACGATCGGGTCCCCGTGAGGTTTTGAGGTAGGCTTTTAAGGAGGTGTGCCTGGGAAGTATGTGCAGTTGATCCGAACGAAGTACAGTCGATGTAGAACCCAAACACGGTCTATAGCGGGTTATATCGGCAGCTTCAATGTGGCAGATGGCTTGTAGGTACCTCTTCCTGGTGATAATGGACGCTTTTACGTTGGACATCCTCGAAGAGGTGTATACTGTTTGCCAACTACATTGTACTAGTTGCCGAGAGTGACCTAGAGGTCCAGAGCAGATTAAATGTGGTGAGAAGTGGCAAAGACTAGAATGTTGGTCTGAAATATCGCAATGACGGAGAGAACAAGTGCCTTTCGGATATGTTAAGGGTCTATTTATACCCTTTATCATAATGTGTATTATTACCGTCAGGTGTACAGAAACTGACATAGGGGTCATAGGGGACCTTTAATCCCGGACAAAAGTACTGTTTCTGAAGAAAACAACAATACGTTCTTATGATAATAGATGGCGCCACTAGTCTTTCGAATCATGATTGATTAAGACGAGTAAAGTACAACCCGAATTAATTGTCAAATTCTAAATTAACGCGAGCGAAGCCGCGGGCTAAAGCTAGTAAAGATATAATTATTATGTCCTTTATTTATTTTCTTACATACTAATTACATTTTTAAATATTTTTTAACAAAAACCATAAAAAAAAAACATTTAAAAATATAAAAAAAATAGTGGTCCGCCGGTAGCGGGAGCAGGGTCCAAGCTACCGGTGGTTAGGGCTCCAGAGACAGGAACCTCCTCACAATACGAGCCGTATCGAGCAGTACTGCCTTCTGAATCAAGCCCTTGATCCAACCGCCTAAGGAGAGCCTCGAAAGATGGTCGTCGAGGCTCTTGGCTATAAGGCCATTGGCAGTCACGACGATCGGCACAATGATAGCCGAGTTCACATTCCACATGTCGACAACCTCGTGTGCCAAGTCGAGATATTTTATTTGTTTCTCTTTCTCAGCTTTCACGAGGTCCTCGTCATGCGGGATGGTAACATCGACTATCATTACGCGGCGCGCTGATCGGTCTATCACTACTATGTCCGGTCTATTGGCGACAATAGTCCTGTCAGCAATGATAGACTGATCCCAGTACAGCGTGACATGGTCTTTCTCGAGAACTGGGTCGGGCACATACTTGTAGTACGGTACCCCAGATTCCACAAGTTTATATTTCAAGGCAAGTTGCTGGTGAATTATCCTGGCTACTTGGTTGTGCCTGTGTAAGTACTCGCCGTTAGCCAGACGAGAACAACCAGAAATAATATGTCTGATGGACTCACCCGGACGGTGGCATGCCCGACACACGTCAACCGTCCCGTCCTTCATAATATATTTCCGGTAGTTGTTCGTCAACATAACTTCGTCCATAATCGCACAGACAAAACCTTCAGTTTCCCCAAAGAGGTCGCCGAAACGTAACCAGGACACGGACGCTAGAAAATCTACATCGGGCCCATGAAGAGCCCGGTAGAAGCGCCCGTGAAGCTCCTTGCCTTGCCATACTTCCTTGCGGTCATCGGTAGTAACTACTACAGGTTTGTGCCAGTTCTCTTGTACTGCGTTTTTGTTTTCTAATAATGGTACTGTTGTACCAATATTAGAAAACAAAAACGTAAACATGACAGAGATCAACTTTCTAAAGCGCACAAAAATCCTAAAAAACCAAAGTGGGCTCAGACTGTCGCCCTGGAATATTCCCCGTTTAATCCATACAGGTTCATCGTTCCCCTGGATCTGTCGACATCCTGGATATCGAAGGACCGTCCTCCATTGCCCCATACACGACTCAAGGAAGGCGCGTAGAGTTGCATCTATCTTGTACAACTCCAGCACCCTCATGAGCCATGTATGTGGCACCGAGTCGTAGGCCTTCTTATAATCTATCCAGCATGTAGACAGATCCTTGCGGGATCGACGAACCTGTTGGCTAATGGCCATGTCGATGAGTAGTCGAGTAGCTCCTTAGTGCCGCGGGACCCATTCCTACATCCATTTTGAGAGGCAGACATAATGGAGTTTTGTCAATTTTAGCTCTCAAAATGGATGTAAGAAGTTTATAGACCGTAGACAAACACGTGATCGGTCTATAATTTTTGGGTTCCGCGGGACTACCTGACTTATGGAGCAGGTGGGTAACGCCTGTTGTTAAAAACTGCGGTAAGTACCCAGACTCTAAGGATGACTGGAATTGGGATGCCAGGCAAGTGTGTGAACTACTAAGCCATTTGAGCCAAAAGTTGTGCAGTCCGTCCGGTCCCGGTGACTTCCAGTTCGGTAACGGACGAACTGCTATGGCTATAAAAAAAAAAAAAGATATAATTATTATTATGAAGGGTGATGTCCAACTATCAAATCGAGGCCCTAGCACGAGCGCGCGGTGTAAACGTAACGTAATAACTTCGATTTTAAAATGAAAAACATTCGTTTCACATATAATTATTTCTTTATTTTGTAATGTAAAATGACACCATAATTCAATTTAATCAATATTGACATGACATGACTGTAATTATTACTTATTCCTTATTATTGTTATTAGTTTATTCTACTTTTTACGACCTACCCACAATCTGACTTAGATATGACTTTATGTATGTTTGTTATTGTATAGTGTATAATAATTAATTTAAAAATGATGGCTTGATTCAGAAAGCGGTACTTCTGGACACGGCTCGTATTGTTAGGAGGTTGCTCTCTCTGGAGCCCTGACCGCCGGTAGCTTGAACCCTGTTCCCGATACCGGTGGGCTACAATTTTTATATTTTTTAATGTTTTTTATGTGGTTTTTGTTAGAAATATTTAAAAATGTAATTAGTGTGTAAGAAAATAAATAAAGGAAATTAATAATTTAATATTTAATTTAATTTTTTAGAGAGCAGCGGTGGCCCAGTGGTGGCGGTCCCGACTTACGAGCAGTAAGTCGTTGGTTCGAACCCCGGCAGGCGCATTACTCTGTGTATTTTATTTCATCACCACTGTTCTCAAAACGGTGAAGGAAAACATCGTGTGGAAACCGGCATGTCCTAGAACCAAAAATTCGAAGACTTGTGACATCTACCAACCCGCACTGGGCCCGCGTGGTGGATTATAGCCCATTCCCTCTCATAGGGAGGAGGCCTGTGTCCCAGCAGTGGGAACATTATAGGCTGATTATGTATGTATGTATGTAATAATTTAATATTGTTAATTTTGACGCATCTGTATCATAAACTCAACAGCAAACCCGCATTGTGCTTTGCAGTGCCCTGACAGGGTTCATGTACAAAACCGACAATAATATGTAAAATGTGTAATGTGCATGAGAGCAAATAAATAAATAAATATTTTCATAATTTTAAGAAACATCCAAATAAGTTTGCGGGGCAGCTAACCATCCCAGAAAGCATACGTCGATTAAAGAAGCGACGGGACATTTTTGACCAGAACAGTCAGTGACGACTTCGAAAAGATAGGGCAGACTCCACTGGGAGTAGCGCCCAACACGCCGTCAGAACCATCCCATGTATGAGCACATGGGATGGTTCTGATGGTCTGAAAGACTGATCGCAAGATTAAAAAGAGAAAGAATTAATAATAATTTTAAAAATTTATTCTTATCTATGGATGGTACTGATTGTGCTTGTTGCAAACAATTTAACTAAAATGCTGTAGAATTGTATGATCCCTCGCTAGACCATACATTACTTTTAGATGATGGGTGATTGTAATGAAAGAAGGTAAAGTACTTTAAAACACTACTGTATTGTCCGAAAGAAACTAAAGGTAAAATGAGCTTAATGGACTGATGGTGTGGAAATGAAGTGAGTGACGTGGCCCTTGTTGGCTGTAACGAGAACGCCTGGCTGACTTGACAGCTCAACGCGAACTGAACTAATTATTATGAGTTGAAATTAATGTGAAGTAAACTGCTGAATTGCAGAAGGTGCGGTTGCACCGTACAATGAATCATTTTATTTTCGATCCAAAATCTACGTAAGTAGTTACGTCACCTTTACACCGGGCACTCGTGCTAGGGCTTCTGAACAACTTGCTCTATGAGACCGACGCCCTAGTTATCGTGAAAAAAATAATCAGTTGTTCCATATTTAGATCGACAAGCTATTAAGTTTTGTATGGGAAACTGGGAAGACTGATTTTATTCTTCGCAGTTGTGTGCGAATTGTGAGTCGCGTAATTTACGACACATTCGGTCTTACATAAATTCCTAGTTTGTGCCACATGGCGTGACGTAGGTAATGGAGTTCACTTTTGCATGCATCATGCCGAGAGGTAACTTTAATGCGTTTATCTCACCATATATGACACGGCAATACAGTTTTTAATTATAATTTGCAGAACAATAATATACCTATCCGTCGTTCCGGAGCAACTTTTTTGAACTGTCCATGCGTCGTGGTACCAATTGAATGAACTATTTTAACGTTGATGACGTCACCTCATGACGTCATCAAAACTGCTAATTTCAGAAGTAATAAAATAAGCTTGTTTTAAGGGTGTGATGGTACGAAAACGCAAAGTAAGGTTAAAATAAGACTGCTTCAAGACGTCATGGTAGGGCTAGTTCAGTCACGACTTGCAAGCTGTCGTGTGTTCCGTCCTATAGTATTTAGAAATATTTGTTATAGCCGTATTTTTTGTCTTTTGTATGCACGTCATGTGTCTGAGATAAATAAACATTTTATCTTTCTTTTCGTTATTTGAAACTGAAGTACGAGACTCAAAAAACACGAGTCAGCAGCGGTGGCTTCGTGGAATCGGCCCCGACAGACGATCTGATGGTCGTGGTTTGGAACCACTGCATCATCGCCTAGCCTTTTCCCAAATATGTTGGGGTCGGCTTCCAGTCCTACCGAATGCAGCTGAATACCAGTATTTCAAATGAAGCGACTGCCTATCTGACCTCCACAACCCAGATAGTACTGGGTAATAAAATACCTCTTGGTAAGACTGGTTGTCAAACAATACAAAGGACAACTGGGACCAACAGCTTAACGTGCTTTCCGAGGCACGGAGGAAACTCGGTATGTGGGTTGGTCACCCATCCACAGATCCTTGGCAATCGCAGCTTAACCTTAAAGATCGAGCAGTGCCGTTATTACTTAGCCACGAGTTCCTTATATCATTACCACTACACTGCTCTCAAAACGGTGACAGAAAACATCGTGTGAAAACGTAAGTCCTAGAACCAAAAATTGAAGACATGTGACATCTACCAACCCGCACTGGGCGCACGTGATAGAGTACAGCCCACTCTCTCTCATAAAGAGGCCTGTGTCCTAGCAGTGAGAACATTATTATCCTTTTGTACAGACGCCAGCACATCAAGCTACCCGAAACTGTCAAATTTGAACAATCAACCTTGGACTTAATGGTTTAGCGATAAAGTTGAAAATCTATGGGTATCATTTAAGCTATCACCAATTTAATTAGTTTTGTGTTTCTTAAATAATAGGGTTTGTCCTCAAAATAGTAGATCTGTCACCAAAATGTAGTCACCAAACAATGCAAAATCATAACCTAACCTAACCTAACCTGGGATCGATAATCGATTTATTTGGTGACAGATCTACCATTCTGAGCACAGAGCTATTATTTAAGTAACAAAACTGTTATTATAAGAACGAAGATATTTCGTGGCGATAGATCTATTTATTAGGTGATACAACTTGATGACAAATATAAATTTTGGTGATAGAAAATATAGTTCCCAAAATCTATTAAAGAAATTTGACAGATTGTAATTTGCAGTAGCTTGATGTGCTAGGGTCTGTACTATACATACATATTTTTATTATATTATAAGCCTATATTGTCTCACTGCAGGGCAAAGGCCTCCCTTCCCTCCTTCCACATTTCGCGGTCTAGTGCGATTGTAGGCCAATCCTTTGCGAAAGAGTCCAGCTCATCCCGCCATCTCCTTCTGGGCATGGCACGTTGTCGTTTCCTGCTATTTGGTATCCACTGAGTGATAATTTTTGACCATTGCTCCTCCGACAAGCGGCAGACGTGAACAGCCCAGTTCCACTTCAACCTAGCAGCTGTAAGGCCAGCATCAGCTATTTGAGTTCTGGAGCAAAGTATAGAGTTTCTGATGCGGTCCGTAAGTTTGACACCCAGTATACTTCGCTCCATAGCTCGTTGGCAGACCCCAAGTGCGGACTTCTGACGTTTTGTAAGCGACCACATTTGCTTATCTTATTATTCCAGAAGAAGCCCGCTTGGAGTTCGGGAATTGCCCACGGCATTAAGCTACTTTTTGATATAGTCATAACTTATTACTGACAGCTTTTTTTTTGTCTCATTCTAAAAGTTACTCTCTATTCAGTGAACTATAAGTCAAAAGAGGTCTCATTAGTGGTGGATATTTGGACCATTTTTGTTCATTCTCCTTTGACAGATTCAATGGAACAGGGAATCATCGTCTCAATTAAAGTAAAAACACAGCAGACGTTAAAAGCTTTTAATATGTACATTATATTATGAAGTCAAATGTTACATCATCATAATTTTGGTCTTAGCTCGAAGCACAATTTGTTTTTATCAAAAATGGTACAGCAGTTTCCGAGATAGCAAGTCTAGAAAATTGTATACTGTTTAAGAAAGTGCTGTATCAATTTTGGTGAGTTTATTGATTTATCTTCGTTTTTTTACAAATTGAGCTTCGGTTAAAGTATTAAAGGGTTTTTTTAAACAGTTGTAGGTAGGTATATATTTTTACACAATTTTTTAACTTTAGTTATTATTTCCTTTATTTATTTCTATACAAATCAATTATATTTTTAAATATTCCTTACAAAAAACAATATAAAAAAACATTTAAAAATATAAAAATTGTAGCCCACCGGTATCGGGAACAGGGTCCAAGCTACCGGCGGTCAGGGCTCCAGAGAGAGGAACCTCCTAACAATACGAGCCGTGTCCAGGAGTACCGCTTTCTGAATCAAGCCCTTGATCCAGCTGCCTAACGAGAACCTCCTCAGGTATTGGTCGAGGCTCTTGGCAATTAAGCCATGGGCTGATACAACTATCGGCAGAATGATCGCTGAGTCCAGATCCCACATGTCGACAACCTCGCGAGCCAAGTCAAGATACTTGATTTGCTTATCTTTCTCGGCTTTCACGAGGTTCTCATCATGCGGGACCGTTATGCCAACAATCATTGCGCGCCGCTTTGATCGATCCACCACCACTATATCAGGCTTATTGGCTACAATAGTCCTGTCAATGATGATGGATCGATCCCAGTACAATGTGATACTGCCATTTTCGAGAACTGGGTCGGGCACATACCTATAGTACGGCACTTCCGATTCCACAAGACTGTATTTTAGAGCAAGTTGCTGATGGATAATCCTGGCTACAAGGTTGTGTCTATGCAAGTACTCTCCGTTAGCCAGACGAGAACACCCGGAGATAATGTGACGGATTGATTCGCCTGGACGGTGGCATGCCCGACATATGTCAACCGTACCGTCCTTCACAATAAATCTCCGGTAGTTATTCGTCATCATAACTTCATCCATAATTGCACAGACAAAACCTTCGGTTTCGGAACGTAGCGAGGCTACGGACGCTGATAGGTCTACATCGGGCCCATGCAGGGCCCGGAAAAAGCGTCCGTGAAGCTCCTTACTCTGCCATACCACCCTGCGGTCGTTAGTGTCAAGCACTACAGGTTTGCGCCAGTTCTCTTTAGCCAAGGAGAGCGGGGTGAGACCCTTGTCCACCGCGACCACATCTCGATGCATCCCCACGTCGGCTTCAAGGAAATATTCCCTGAGACTGCATATCTCGCGATTGTGGAGTCTTAGCGTTTAAAAAGCCTCGACCCCCATACCTCCGCGGGATATACAGTCTCATAACCGAAGAACGCGGATGATGTATTCGATTTGCCGTCAAAAATGTACGGACCCTCATATCCTGGGCGTCTAGTTCTGTTTGAGTCCATTTGAGTATGCCGAAAGAGTACATCAAAACCGGCATGACCCAACCGTTAAAGGCACGTACCTTATTTCCGCCAGATAAAAGACTATTAAATACTTTTTTCAGGCGGCCAAAGAAGCGCTCCTTCAATGATTGCTTCATGTTAGCAACATTGATGCCCAGCGCTTCCGAGATACCCAAATACTTATACGTTTCGGTTGCTGAGAGGGATCTAAGATTTATGGAATCCGAGAGCTGGGTTCCCACAGATTCCACAATCTCCCCTTGCTTTACATGCACGACCGCACATTTGTCCACACCAAATTCCATCCTGATGGCGCTACTGAAAGTTTCAGTTACCTTCAGTAGCTCCATCAGTTGCAAATCGTTGGGGGCAAAGAGTTTCAGGTCATCCATGTAAAGGAGGTGAGATATATCTTGACCACCTCTCCTCAACCGATAGGCCAGTCCTGAAACCTCCAGCAGCGTGGTAAGAGGATTCAAGGCCTAAACAGAACCAAAGTGGACTCAAACTAACGTCCCGAAATATACCTCGCTCTATCCTTATCGGCTCGCTATTCCTCTGGATTTGCCGACATCCTGGATAGCGAAGGACTGTCCTCCATTGCCCCAAACATGACATCAGGAAGGTGCGCAGAGTTGCATCAACTTTATACAACTCTAGCACCCTCATGAGCCATGTATGTGGCACCCAGTCTTAGGCCTTCTTATAATCTATCCAACATGTCGACAGATCCCTTCGGGAACGGCGAACCTGTTGACTAATGGCCATACCAATGAGGAGTAGCTCCTTAGTACCGCGGGACCCGTTCCTACATCCATTCTGAGAAGCGGACATGACAGAATTGTCATCAATGTGTTTGTTAATTTTAGCTCTCAAAATGGATGTAAGAACTTTATAGACCGTCGGAAGACAAGTAATCGGTCTATAATTTTTACTTTAGTTATTATTATTAGAAAAATCGGATATTTTTTTTATCCCAAAATCTATATTATATTATTTAAGAAAAACCAATACATCAATCTGATATATCGGCGAATATATAACATTTTTTATACAGTTTTTTCCAAATGGGACCGATACACGCAAAAAATAAGTCGCAGCGACAAAAAAATCGCTCATGTGTATAAAGCCTTAAGTTTTTTTTCATCTTTAATTATAATTTAAACCACTTACTCTCTACTATAAAAATTTCGAACGACCATATCTGTACATTTTTTCTATTTACAATTTCAACAAAATTTTAGAAAAATCGTTTACGATTATACCTTATTTTTTTTTTCAAATATATCGTAATATAATTGTTTATGTAACATTGAACTCAACCCTCTTAAAAAAATTGGCATGAAATGTAAAAAAAAAAATTTTACGAATTAATTTTAACAACATATGACCTCACGCCTTTTTCCAATTGGGGTAGGCAGTAACTACAGAACGCCACCTGCTTCGATCCTTACGTACTTCTTGCACCACGTCCACGTTCATACATCTGGTCATACACATACGCCGGTTGCGAGTACTACGCACTTTACTGAAGAACATCACTACATAGTATAAAACAAAGTCGCTTCCCGCTATCTGTCTGTCCCTATGTATGCTTAGATCTTTCTCTTTTTTTTTCTATAGATAGAGTGATTCAAGAGGTAGGTTTATAGGTCGCTAGTCACCAATAAAGTTGGTCTTTGTAAATCCTCCTAGGGCGTGCCGGCGCAAGGGCAGCGTTGCGTTTAAGAAATAAAATATTGGCTTTCCATTTATACATACTACGCAAACCCTCATCATTTGAGTAGGCAGAAATCACAGAACGCCACCGGCGAAGATCTTTACTTGAAACTTTTCAAGCTCTCAAAAAACGTTATAAAACAAAAGTGAATTTCTCAATGTTGGTCATAATGTTTTCAGTTATTTCACCCAAAAGCCAAATTATTCTCATAATAAAAAACATTCGGTGGCAAAAGTCAACGAAACAAACAAAGTCAGCGACTTCCGAAAGTAAAATTATAAGGTGGGTAGGTAGATTTAGTTGTGTTGTTAGGACTTTACTTTTTTCCGTGTTTTTGGAAGTTGGTTTTTTTTTGCAAGAAGTTTTTTATTTTACCTTTTTGAGTTGTACACACGGCAGCACATGAAGCTGTACATTTCCAGTATAACTTGGTCTCGCTATGTTTAGATTTCCTATACACTGAGAGATCCGCATAAACTAGTTTTGTATAGCTTGATTGACCGTCGTGCGTACACCACACAAATTCACAAATTCTTGTCATGAATTAATTGTTACATTCTAACTAGAAGTTTTTAAGGGATCATTATGTCATCAAAATAGCCCAAGACGAAAAAAAAAGTAGTTAAAAAATTAAAAAAAAATTCAATTTTCATAATTTTATATTCAAATGGGCCCCGCCTGCTTCCAACTTTTGTTTAATTTAAAATGTGCTTATTTTTCGGTCGGGTTTTTTACTTTTTTCAACAAGTTTTGTTTTCTGCTTTTGATTAGTAACGAGAAAGAATTCGCAGACGATTTAACTTTTTTAACATATGGGGCGTCTCACGGCTATGCCACACGAAAGGAAAGTACCTTAAACTTTGTTTATAGGTAACAAAATTTTAAATAAAATGTTAAATTTCCTGGCCTCCTTTTATTTTAGAGGGTAGTTATTTTGGAAAAGAATAATCCTTATAATTAACCCCTTTGACCTTTGTCATAAAAAAGTGTGTTTTTTTTCACATTATTGACGGGTTGGATTGCCGGTATAAGCAGGCGATAATTTAAAAATCTTTGAAAGCAATTCTAATTATTTTTAAAAACAAAACGAAGTCTTCTTTCAGTAAAACTTATAATTTAATATTTAAGGTACTTTCCTTCCGTGTGACATAGCCGTAGGACGCCCTGTTTGCGATTTGTCTCCTTGAATTACTTTTAAACTTATATGTTGCATATATATTTGACCGCCCTTTAAAACCCTTCATGTTACCCCCACTCGATGGTATAGGAAGAAAAAAAAAGAGTTACGAGGGAAAATAGAAACAGACATACATACAGGTTAAACACATAACCCTCCTTTTGGGCTTCGCCGCAGTCGGGTAAAAATACGTATTAAAGAGAAAAAAAATTACTGAACCGATTTTGATGAAATTTCTATGGGACCAATCGGGAAGTATACAATATGTTAAAAAAAACCCTGTCCGATCCTAAAGGGAAAAATAGGTATACCAATGACGATAAAAAAAGATTTTTTCAAATCGGTTCATAAATGACTTGAGTTATGAGTGACCTTTTTTGAAGTCGGTTAAATATTAAGATCACTATACTTTTGACAGACTTGTCAGTGATAACAACCTAAGAACAATTTTATTGCTACTGGTTTAAGGATCGTTGTGATTTTGACATTTTTAATTTGATCACCTCTGAATCGTGGGAGAGAATTCATAAACAGACCTTTAGTAGTAAGGTAGGTTTACAATGGCGAATGTTCCATACAACCCGATTCCTACCGGCTTCCTTTTGAAAAATGGCACAGTCAGTATTATATAGCCAATAATATTCTATACAGTAAAGATACTCCGACTACAAAAATTGACCCTTCGCTACTGAGGCGTATCATACGAATATCAACTTAGTCAACATCACGCCTGTTATCGCCGGAGGGTTAGTCTGAGCTGTATCTAATAGTACACCCATGTCTCACCACGTTAAGTCCCGTGTAAAAGGGGGCGAGCCTATTGCCAACGACCTGGCACAAATCTACACTCCGTTGCTGCTATACAAAAGGTTCGTTTTTGCATGAAACTCTTATTCAGTCACTCATACGAATAAATAATTGCGTAAGCATAAGGTTCAATTTTCGTATGAACCGCTTTCTTCGAAAAATAAAAATTTCCTCATAGGTAAGGTTACCAAAACATGCAATAAGACACAATCATTCTTTCACGCAAGTCTATTTAAATCAAAATTACTTATCATCATCATCTGCCCAGCCTTCTCCCAACCATGTTGGGGTCGGCGTCCAGTCTTACCAGATGCAGCTGAATACCAGTATTTTACATGGAGCGACGGCCCATCTGATATGAGAATTTAATCAATAGTATTGTTATAAAAGAAAATACTCATACCAATTTTTTTAAGAGGGTAGTGAGAAAATAAAAGTCGTATCATACAAGTTTTAAGTACTTGAATAGTCTATACAACTAAATGTTTAGTCGACTATTAGGAATACTATACATGTTCACGCATGGTAAGTCACATTTGGGGGTCAAAGCGAATTTAATGTTGATAAAAACTGATCGTTTTTATTGAGCCGCAAAAATAATTAAGAAAGGAGCTTGCCGATCGGTACAGGATGAGTAAAGACCAAATACAGGTAACAAGACCCATTACGAAGCCGTCAACCAAGCATTATGTACATCAAACTAAGTAACTTTACGCAAAAATTATTGCTGGAATACAACTTTTCTTTTAGGGGTAAAAAATCACGATTTACGGTAGGACTCCATGTAACGTACTCAAAACCTTGTGATCATTTTTTTGTTGTAGACCATACCTGGGAACCTTCTAGTTACGGAGATATCGAAAGTTCCAACTTTTTCACAGGTTTTTATTCAATACATATGTTAAATTTTATAAATTTACTTTAAATACCTCCATGACCCCTGAACTATTCAATCAGCACAATGTTTTGTGTGCTTTACACTGAGCGTTACCGTAATCCATCACACCAAAAAAAGACCGTTTCCCAGCAATAATTTTTGCGTAGAGTTACTTAGCTTGATGTACAGAGTGCTTGGTTGACGGCTTCGTGAAGGGACCGTTTAGACCCTGTATTTAAAAATAGCTTGACCTCATTGGTTAGATTGTGACTTAGCTATGGACACACCTTCTACCGTGGCTCATGAGCTTCAAATGGCCTTCCCCAATGGTAAATAGAATCATCCCAAACATGTACATAGCACCGGTTACAATTTTAACACCAATAAGTTGAAATTGATAATCCTATATCAACCACACTTTGGAGGGTAGTCAGAGTTTTAAATTTCTTGTGAATTAATTTTTTTGTGATTTTCCCTGAAATGGCTATACAGTTTGATGTGAAACTGTCTATACAAGATAGCTGTTCCTTCAAGCTTAGAATTACAAGCTAATCACTGTACTGAAGTATTTTCAAAGCTACACGTCTGACGGCAGCGGCAACAGCAACTAATGTCACGAAAATAAAAATCACTGTAGTTTCGATAAGACTTGTCAGTGGTGGTAATCCAAGATCAACCTTATTGGAACGAGAATAAAGATAATGGTGATACAGAGTTAGAGGAAAAACACCCGTGAAAGACCTGTAAGCCGACGATAGAACGGGGCCGTTTGACGCGACGAGTATCACCGCGCAATACATTTACAGCTAAGGAAATATTTGAGGTCAAAGTTCCAACTTTTTCACAAGTTTTTTTTTTTATAACTTTACTTTAAATACCTCCATGACCCCCGTAATATTCAATGCATCCATCAGCAATCAACAATGTTTTGAGTGCGTTACATTGAGTCCTTAAACAAGATTGTGAATCCCAAAAAAAAAATCGTTTCTCAACAATATTTTTTGTGTTTGTTGTACAGAATGCTTGGTTGACGGCTTCGTGAAGGGTTCGTTTACACCTTGTATTTCTCAAATAGTAGCCTAAGTCACCGGAGAACTTAAAAAGAGCCACTTGAAATATGTTGCCTTTTCCTGTATTTTTCCCCAACATAGACTCTACAGTCACTAGACGATTCTAGGGACCTCGGTCTAGCTCGGATTAATTAATAAAAAAAAACACAATATTTCCAACACGACCTACTTTAAAAACAGATGCCTGTTGTAGACAAATCTTCGACAAAATACAGGAAATTTCAACTGGCCGTAGCTCTGTTCTCCGACGACTTTTGTACTTGTCGCAATAGTATGAAATAACTAATTGTCAGCTATGATTTGAGATATATTTCAATTCAGCACGCGTAGCAAGATCACCGTAGAAACGAGTTTTGTCGACGAAAGAATCGACAAAATAACATCTGTCATTTTGTCGATTCTTCCGTCGACAAAACACGTTTTTATGGTGGTCATGCTACGCGTGTTGACTTAAGGTACCCATACACGCTAGGTTATGCTGGTTATGCATGGCAGTTTTAAATGCGCATGCAAAACCTTCATTCAATACAGAGTTCTGTTCCAAGGAAAACTGTACAGTTATCTCTTACACTCGTTCATGCATGCCCGTACAATTTGACTATACAGACAAAACTGCATATGCATAACCTACCGTGTGTGGCCGGCTTTACGTCCATTTTGACCAAGACCCACTACTTAACCAATTTTTCAGTCGAGATGCAAGACTAACCCAATACCCTGCAAAAATGGGGAATCGACTTTCAATGCTGATCAGTATAAAACCACATACTGATACCATGGTAAAAAAAATTGAGTCAAGTTGTCCTTTCAGCATGTATTGTTTAAGTTTTAAAACTCTGACTACCCTCATTTCGTAAAAAAAAAATACAAATACACATTAATAATACTATTCAAGTACAAAACACGAAATAATAATTTACAAATCGATAATTTCTTTACATACAAATGTTTTAAGTCATATTTTTACTTTGAAGTACAAAAAATTTCGTATTATTTTTTTCAGTCCGTGGAAACATAGTCTCATTTAGGTTTTAAGTTAGATTTCCTTTGTCTGAAGAAGTGTTCAATCTAATAAAAAATGTTTATATTACACCAGTTAAGTCAATTGGTATTCATCATTTAGATTTTGTTAATCACTGATCACACAAAACTAGAAAACATATTAACTTTTACTGATTTCAGATATATGACCAAAACAACAGACGAATGTAAAAAAATAAATCCGCCTTTATAGAATATAAGACGACACTAAATGTCGAAATTGGTTCTAAATACATGTATTTTTTTTTTAGTTCAGTATTTTTACAAATTTTACAAGAAAGAACACTTCCTTTTACCCGACTGCGGCGAAGCCTAAAAGGTGGGTTATATGTTTGATTGTCAATTTATGAGGCTAAATTAAATAAACTTTGCCTTGAGCAATTATGGTGATCAGTGCTCATGAGTTCTTTGTATGTGAAGAAAGTGGGTCAGTGGCTGGCATTTCTTACTTTATTACAGTACCAGCAGCCATTGACATCGTAAGCTAAAATTACTTGCAATTTAAGGGGGGATTCGATAAGGCAGCCAGCAAAATTCAAATTTACGTTTTTTTTGCAATTTGCAGGTCAGTGTCAGATTGTATGTTGATTAAAATATGATTCGGTTCCGTAAAAAATATGGCTTTACAGAGTTAAAATCATCAATACAACCCTCTAAGTTCATTTAATCCCAATTATTGTTTTTTTCTTGAAATAGTAATCCAATGGGATTACAATTTGAAGTTCACGGGCTACCCTGGTTTTAAGATATTTTTGTGTTGTTTCTTAAATATCGACGTCTGCAAAAGTATCGCTTGTTTATTTAATTCGACCTCAAAAAGGAAGCTTTAAAATGTCATTTGTATAAATAAAACAACGAAATGATACAATAGTCGTTTATGTTTCAGAATAAAGAACTAAATGATTTTCAACGCAAAGCGCCGGGAGGCAAAAATCAAACTTGCAAATTAGGCATTACACAACATAACATAACATCGCGGTAGTAATCCTTAAAGGGTTAGACAGAGATGTACCTAATAATACACCCACATTTCGCCAGTTAAGTTTTTAAGCCCCATGTAACAGAGGACGAGCCTATTCCCATCAACCGGGTTGAGAAATTCCTGATGGAATTCCTCAACTGGCAGACATATTGTTGGCATAATGTTATTCCGTTTGACATTATAAATAATATTTTTTATTACTTTGACCATGTTGACATTTTTTTATTTTATGTAATTCCAATGACATGCCAATTATTTTAAATTTATAATAATTTGTAAACCAACTATTGGCATGCCCATGTGACGGCAAAATGTGGAGAATTTTATTATAAGATAACATCTATGTACCCCATGTTTGCAAAGAAATAAATGATTTGATTTGGAAATCCCCAATAACACTTTGCTCGACCCGGGAACACTAGACCTCATGTTCAGCAGTCGCGCTTGCGACCACCACACCAACGAGGCAGCATTACATTTATTAGAAAAAATACATTACTTTCACAACTGACATTTTAAAACTTCCATGATTTATTTAGTCCAAGTCAAGTCCATTTCATTAGATTTTTCATTTCTAAATGCGAAATTCCACACGTGAAACTGAACGCGGTGAACAGTACTAACATAACTCAACATCACGCCTGCTGTACCAAAATGTTATTATGGTTTTAAGAACTTTATTATTCCTCATCAAGAATTAACAATAATTCACTTACTGAGAAACCAAATTTCAATAAAATGTTTATGAGCGTACAGAATCTACGTTCATAGCAAAAAATAACAAATATGACATGTTAGGTAGAGGTACCTAATCCTATTCTATTAAATGAGCAATATTTGTATACAGGTTGAGTGAAAAATCGCGCGGGCGCCGGTTACGGAGCAGGCTTGCGAGCAGCGCTGAGACAGAACGGCGTCACGCGGCTAACAGCTGATAGGTCAAAGGCACACGCGCGCGAATCTCATACGGCTGTTGTGTTATTGTGATAGTGAATGAGTAAAAAATAATGTTTCTTTGGGAAATTTGTTTGTATCATGAGTACAATCACGTGTTTAAGAATCGGTCACTAATTACCAGTCACGCTATATACAAGGAAAGGACACCGACGCTAAAACGATTATCACATATTCAGCATGTCATTCTGGACACACTTAGAATTTTTTCATCGGTTAATTTAATGAAATCTGCTGTTCCATATATTTTGACCGTGTAGGTATTGCAGTTTTGTAGGAAACAGCTGTTTTTTTTTAATGACCGACGAAAATTTCTATGTGGAGGGGTTCAGAATGATGCACTGAATACGTGGTAACCGTTTGTGTGTCGATGTCGCTTACATCCTGTATACATAATAAAGGGTGTAAATAGACCCTTAACATAGCCGAAAGGCACTTGTTCTCCCCATCTTTGCGATCATTTTTTTGTTCTAGACCATACCTGGGAAACTTCTAGTTACGGAGATATTGGGGGTCAAAGTCAAGTTTTTTTTTAAATACATGTTTTTAATGTAAGATTTTTACTTGACACACCTCCGCGACCCCCGTACTATTCAATCCATCCATCAGCACAATGTTTTGAGTGCGTTCCATCGAGTCCTACCGTAAAACGTGATTTTTCACCCCAAAAAAAAAATCGATGCTCATCAATAATTTTTGCGTAAAGTTACTTAGTTTGATGTACAGAATACTTGGTTGACGACTATGTGAAGGGTCTGTTTATACCTTGTATTTGTAATCACGTTCTCAAAATGTACGAGAAATCTATACAAAGCGGGGCCGTGTTATACTTGAAATGTGTAGCTTAATGTGTATGTACACACAGTTATTTCTCAGTGATTTTTTATCCTAACAGTAACCTTACTGTAACTATAATAAAGATCATTGTAACTTTAATAAAGATCATTGTAACTTTGACAAGACAAACTTTTGAACGGCAGAGCATAAACGCACGCGCGTGCCTGTCACGCCAAGCCACAATTTCACCGCAAATACTCACAAAAAGATTATTTATTTATATATTTATTATTTATTTGCATCAGACACAACGATTAGGGATTCCAAAACTATTTAATTCTTTATTTCGTGTTATAGTGCACCGCATTTCTTTTGTCACATATTTGTGTCATTAGCGTTCTGGGCACGCACTTGTCACGTATATGTGACAACGGCGTTCAAAAGGATAAAACAACCCCTTTTTTAACAGGAACAGGTGAAAGTGAAATAGCTGTGAAAGAACTGTAAATCGCTTTTAGTTTCAATTGTGAAATTCGCCGAAAGTGGGTTTAGTTATTCGAATCTGTTATACATTTCTGCTTTTCTATAAAAAGGGGTAAGTTGAGGTGTAAGTCAAGATTAAAATTGTATATTCTTTATATTCTGAAGATGGTTTCATGAGCCTGCATAGATCATCGTAAATTGAACTTTAAGTCAGTGAGGTATCACCCGTCTAGCCTTCTCCCAACTATGTTGGGGTCGGCTCCCAGTCTAACCGGATGCAGCTGAATGTAACACAATACCCCATTGGTAAGACTGGCTGTCAGACTTCGGGCTTGTCATAAAAATATCAAAATACACGCCTAAAGTCTACAACTTCTGAATAGTCAGATACCCTAGACTTCAAAAGTTAGGTTTTATATTAACTAACTTTTATTGGTATAAAAACCCGTCGGTAATTTTAACCCGTAACTGTTAGCTAGAAACCGATTTAACCTATCAATTAAACTTGATACCGCCAACCGCTATACAAAGTCTAGAAATAGACCAAAACTATCGACATCGCCTTTCGAATAGAAAATCTGTCAAATGTCATCAAAATATTTCATACTTTGACATTTACTTTACGACTGACAGCTGCAATACAGACGCCAGCACACCAGACAACAGTCATGGGCGTACCCACGGTGGGGCAAGGTGGGGCACTTGCCCCACCCTGCCCTCTGACCCGAAGTTAAGAATTTTTAGGCAAAATTAATATAATGACAAAATTAAATATTCATTTAGGTACTTTAACATTTTTCACATTCAAATAAAAACTTGGTTAAGGTCAACAATGACAGAACCGTCTTGTCGGCCTCTGTATGATGAGTGAGCATAGAAAGAGGGTTCTGGACGCACAACATACATTTGAAAACGAAATTTTAGCTAGATTTAGCCAGAACCCTCGCAGGTTATTATTGAAATAAGGTGTAGTGCAGTCAATAAAACGTATCAGTCAGTAAATAAAAAGCATTTTTAATTTCCTACTACTTAGTTTATTTACTTCTGCCCCACCCCTTAAAAAATGCTGGGTACGCCCATGACAACAGTACTAATCAATGCATTCATCAGCACAATGTTTTGAGTGCGTTACATCGAGTCCTACCGTAAAACGTGATTTTTCACCCCAAAAAAAAGGTCGTTTCCCAGCAATTATTTTTGCGTAGAGTCACTTAGTTTGATGAACCAAACGCTTGGTTGACGGCTTCATGAATAGTCCGTATACACCTTTTTATTAGGGTGACTGGTAATTAGTGACCGATACTTAAACTCGTGATTGTACTCATGATAGCAAACAACTTTCCCAAAGAAACATTTTTTTTTTAATACTCATTCACTTTTATCACAATAACACAACAGCGGAGCATTACGGTGCGGGCTTGCGAGCCCCGCGGGTGCTCTGCCAACCCATTGTTGCACGGTACGATAGTAATGAGACAGAACAGCGTCATGCGGCTAACAGCTGATAGGTCACAGGGGCGCGCGTGCGAATTTCATACGGCCCGCTATTATGTTAAAAGTGAATGAATACTTATTTTAAAAAAAAATGGTTCTTTGGGATATTTGTTTGTTATCATGAGTACAATCACGTGTTTAAGTATCGGTCACTAATTACCAGTCACCCGATATGTCATTAACACAAACCCTCAGTCAACCAACTTAAAAGCTAGCAATAAATAAACTTTGAAAAAAAAAACTATAAAACTTGACTTACACCTCTACCCAAAAACAAAGTAACAACTGACAACATACGTCTTAAAAATTAAAATTCTCTATACATTAAAAAAAAAAAACAATTTATTTTTCAGCTTTAGCAACCCTATCTCGCGGACTTGCTAGTACGATCGCATTCATCCGTGCATCTACAATCTTCTGATATAGAATCTAGGGACATTAAGCTTTCTTGGGATTGCCTGAGACAGGCTCTGCATCTTGAGTCAACGGAGTTACCGCTCTCAGAGACAGATTCTAACGATTTCAGGCTCTCAACCGACGTAAGCTTGTAAGAGCGTCGGAATTCTGCTATTTCTTCTTCACTCATATTTAGAGCTAGTAATGAATCTCTGGCCATTTTACCGAGAGATGAGACTTTTTTCTTTTTCTTTGTCAATACTGACTCCATTTTCGTTAAAGGGCACGGCTTATTCAAGCTTTCGGGCAAAGATTTCGGGCTCGACCCGCTTCGGGTCCGAAGTTTCGATCTGCGCTCAGGTATGTCCCTAGGTGTTGTACTTTCGGGTACTTTGAAGGCAATTGTTTTAGCTTTAGGACCCTTCTCGTCTGATAATTGCGATAAATCTTCTAGAGAGTTCGATTTCTTCAGTTTAGCACGTTCGGGAATGATCGGCGACGTTCGTAAGCCGACGATTTCTTTCGCTGTGAAGACGTTGTCTTGAAGACTGTCATCAACTACTAATTCTGGTGAAAGATCTAGGATTTCTTTGATTTCCGCTTCTTTTAACTCTTCGGCCAACGAGCCTTGTTGGGCTGCAGTATTCACTATACTCTCTGCCCCTATTTCAAAGTCCCTATTTTCATATATTAAGTATGATAACGCATCTTTGCCTAAATCTATTTCTTGCGTTTTAGCTTCTGTCTCCGCTTCCACGTTAACTCTGGCCATATCCTCTAGCTTTACGTCATCTATATACGCCAGTTGCAAGGGATTGTCTTCATCTAATGTTTCTTCAATAGTAGCTATTGGCGCTAGATCACTTTGGACTTTAATTTCTTCAATTTTGGGTTCATTTTTCACATCCCATGGGTTTACTGTAGGATTCTTTACTTGTTTTTCTAATTCTACTGCTAATGCTTTAGTGTTAGTCATGCTTGAAGTAAGTGTATTTTCTGGGCTTATATTTTCTTTGATGCCTCTTATAACTTTGCTGGGGAGTTTATCAACTGATTGCCCATTATCCGGGCTGTTCTGTTTGTCCAATGAGTTTTCTGAACCAGAGCTTTTGAGAACAGCGGCAAAAGACCTAGGCCTGGCTAGCTCTTTCTCCTTCTCGTCCTGTCCCTCTCTTACGAGATCATCACTTCTCCTATCAACTTCTCTCTTCATATTACTAATTACACTTAAGTCTAAATTTTGTACTTTTAAATCTTCGGTGGTTTTGGTAACTCTATCTTCTGTTAACTCACTCTCTTGCGTGGGGAAAGATTGAAATTCACTTAGCGTGTTGTCTGTGTCTGTAGAGGGAGTTTTTGAGTCCAACTTCCTCGAGAAAGACTCATCAACGAATGAAACCTGCACTCTTTCTGAGAGAGTAGAGTCTGTAGCTTCTGAACTATCTTCCTCTCTCTCCCTCTCTATTGTACTGCCCCAAGACCAGAAAGAGCTAGTAAGAGAAGAATCTTTTCTAGGTGGCGTGTTTGATGCAGATTTTTTCTCATCCTCACTTGTGAGACTTCGGGAGAATATGCTGCTTGGATGTTGAAATAAGCTTAATAGTTTCTCCAAGTGAGATGGTTTAGCGTCTTTTTCTTCAGGTCGGGGAACATGGAAGCTGGATGACGGTGCTACCCAGGATATCTTCCTCATCCTATCCAGTCCTTTATTCTTCAAAGCTGGTACATCTAGTAAACTAGACGCACGTTTCGGAGACGCAGTCAAGGTATCAACGAGTTGGAAGCTCTCAGCCTTTTTGACAGTCTCCCTCAAGCTGGAGTTGTTCGTCAAAGTACCCTCGTTTGAGGAATTATCGTCTCGATTCTCTGAGGGGTGCTGCAAGGAGTATTCTATGCCCGAATCAGCGGAAGTAACCATGACCCTATCCTGTTTTGCTGAATCTAAGGAGCTGACACTTGCTTCCAGACTGGATAAGGAATCGTGGATAAGTTTTTTCTTTCCAAATATAGGTGATACACTCTCGTTTGAACTGAGGGAGAGGTTCAAGAAATTTCCACTATTAACAGGTGTCACTTCGCTTGTCGATTCCATGCTTCCTTCATTTGACAGTATAATAGTTTTCCGTCTATCAAGTTCCTGTACCGTCTTATTCTGTTCATTAAGACTTTCAACGGAACTCCCCGAGATCTCCAAAGAAGAATTACTATCGAAAACGCTTCTCTCTTCTCGTCTATTCTCCATTAGTCTAGATACTTCTAGATCTGGGCTATCTAAGCTTGATTCGCTCTTATTCTTTTTTAGTATTACACTATCAGCAGGTACATTGTCGTCTATACTATTTTTATTTTTAACTAGAACTTTGATTTCTTTTATAATATTCCCTAAATCTTCAACAATGTTGTTCATTGTATCTGTATTTGAGTCTGTACACGTTTTGGTGTGCTTTTTATCACTTTTAACCACTTCACTATAACTTAAATCACTTTTAACAATTGTCGGTTTATTAATAATACTAGAATCTATCACATTTGAGTCACTTAAAGTTTTAACGTTTTTGAGATTTGAATTGTCTGACTTTATTTGAGGTTCAGACTGAGGCACATATTGTTGAGTACTTGATTCAGTACTCTGAGGTGTATTACCTAGTTCACTTAAGATTTCCGTTACGATTTTTGAGTCGGTGAACTCGATTTTTGAGTTTTCAAATGTCACACTCATCGTTGAGTCCCAATTCGCATGCTCAACTATATAATTGGACTTTGAAGTCTCACACTGAATATTCTTACTAGAGTCACTTGCAGCGTTATCCGTCGAAGGTAGAGTAATACTCGATGCCGTAGAGTCACCGAGTTCAATGTCGTCACTTTCTGGAAACTCTTCTATAGTTGCTATTGAAGTCTTCGGTAAAATTGAATGCGAAGGTGAGGTTTTAATCTTATTCGAAGTTTCAATTAGACCTCTAAGTTGAGTCGCTGAGTCCAAATCTGATGGTTCTTTAGAACTGGAAGACTCAATTAGTATTGGAAGCTCAGTTTTGAGTTGAGTATCAGATTTGATGATTTCTGTTAGACTCACTGGCTCAGATTCGAGTCTAATAGAGACCACAGGTGGTTGAATCGTTAATTCTGCTTTGATTGGAGTAGCTGCGATATTCTTTGCTTGATTTTCGGGTTTTATAATTATAGATTCAACTTGTTTGATTCCAATATCAGCTAAACTTATAGACTCAAGCGACAAATTTTTGAGTTGATTAGCCAAGTCAGTTAAAAGTTGAGTTTCGCTATCTTTAAATTGAATTGAAGGCTCAACAGTCATAGTTTTAATCTGTTTGTCATCAGTATTCGTTTGACTCGACCCAACCTCATATGTCTTTGGTTCTGTCGAGAATATAGTAACCGTTTTATTTCTTTCTTGAATGGCAGGCTCAACGTTTGGACTGGCAGACTCAACAGATAACTTTTTAAGTTCAGCTGTTAATTCAGCTATGGGTTGAGTTGCTCCATTTTTGGTTTGTATTACAGACTCAACATTTGATGATTTAGACTGTTTATCAGCATTAGTTGACTCAAAATGTAGATTCCCAAGTTGAGCAACGGGTGCGATGCTGCATTGAGTAACTGTATTAGTCTTCGCTTGAGTAAAAGGCACAATAGACGGTACATTCCTAAGTTGAGTCGGCGTTTCCATCTCCAGTTGAGTCCCTAATGTGATTTTGTCCAGAATTACAGACTCAATACTTGTATATTTCGTCTGTTTTACATTATCAGTTTGACTTGTGGAAGCAATGTTAGGATTAATTTGGCTGCCTGTACTTTGAACTTGAATTTTCGGCTCATATTTTACTATTACCGGTTGCTTATGAAGTTGACAAGTAACTGTATTCTTGACAGCTGTCAAAGACTCTAGTTTCGTGTCAGTCGGCTCGTTTTTCACAGGTACATTTTGTAGTTGAGTTTCCGTTACATTTTTGACTTGAAGTACTGGCTCATTTTTATGTAAGTCATGTCTGAGTTGAGTCGTCACAGTATTTTTGGTTGAGTCTGAAGGTAAATGAGTTGTCGTTTCAGTTTTAGGCTCTGTTTTCGTTTCTATTATTTCTTTCGATTTTTCAGTTAGTTCATTTTTGATCGGTATTGAGGGTTCAGTCTGAACTTGAGCTATTGACTCAATCTTTGATTGTTTCATAGCGTTGTTCCTAACTTGTGCCGTTATTACTTTTCTACCTACAGACTCATTTTCAACTTTAAACCCGACTTGACTTTCCGCAACCGTCGGTTCACTTTTAACCGTAACAATTTCATTTTTAACTTGAGTGCGAGCGTCGTTTTTGACCTGCATCTCATTTTTAACCTCACCTTTGTTATCTTGAGTAATTCTTTCAAGACTAACCGGTTCATATTTCATATTAGCTTCGTTCCTACATTGAGTCAAAACATCGTTCTTAGTCTGAGTTAGCACGTCAGTTTTGTTGAGACTGGCTTCGTGCTTGAGTTGAGTCACTACTTCGTTCTGTAGTTGAGTGTACACTGAGGGTTGAGCGGGGCTGTTCGGCGGGGTGGGGTTGGGGTTGTAGACTGAGTCGTAGTTTCTTGTCACTGAGAACCTGGAGGGAGATTTTCGGGGTTGACTTGAGGCGGGGTGTACTTGAATTTGAGGCGGTTCCATTACCTGAAAACGATTTTGTATAATTATTAATTTGTTCTAGAATATCTCGTTCTTACTCTTTATTTAACACACTAACTTCTTCCCGCGCCTTCGTTCTCGTTATGTTCGGAAAGGACCCCACGTGACCACCCTGTATACAACATTATTTTTAGTATATGCGAAACCTGAATATAGTTTGTTCAGAATAAGTAACTGAATCGATTCCAATCATTTTTAAACCATGTTATATTTTATCCCAAAAATATTTAAAAAAGGCTATAAGTTGGACTCCGGTCGACATTAAGTATCTATCGCAATCATTTAGGTACCTACTGCCAAATTATTATTATCAATGAGCTCAAAACGACGCTGGAGGCGCGCGCTGCGTGTTGACGACGTTTTTGTGCGGACAACTAGGCAAGAACAAGCCTATAACTTTTTGTTTTTTATGATACAGTTTTGAAATTTTGTACATAGATTCTTTACATAAAAATACTAGACACGTGTATCAGGTTTCACATATACTAAAACTAATGTTATATAGGGTGACTGGTAATTAGTGACCGATACTTAAACACGTGATTGTACTCATGATAACAAACAACTTTCCCAAAGATTATTTTTTTTATACTCATTCTTTTTTATCGACATTTATATTCATCACTCTTTTAGTCATATGTGTTCCATCCCTTCTCATCCATTCATTCACATGCCCATTCATTCGTTCATAATCTTTTTAATTTTTGTCAACACATCTTTTGATCGCCAGAGCACAGGCGCACGCGCATGCCCTTCCCGCCAAGCCACAATTTCACCTACCATTTTGTCACACATTTGTGTCGTTTGGCGCACAGGGCCCGCGCTTGCTTGTCACGTATATGTGACAATGGCATTAAAACGCAATATTAACTATCAAATAATTTCTGGTAAAATATCTCAGAATATTCAGGTAATGAATGTTACCTGCACGACTTTAAATCGCGAGGGTGGGCAGTAAGCGAGCCTGGTGGGAGTGGAGGATGGTGATGAAGTAGACCCGCTGCTGTCCGTTGAGGAGTCGCGTTCTGGCGTCACTCGAGTCACCTGGAAGTAAGGAATTTTGGATTTTTTAGTTTGTATTAAATAAGGCGTCATTTTACAATGTTTACATTATTTTTATTTTACAAAGTGGCTCAGAGGCGAAGAGGAGCTCGTGGCTAAATAATAACAGCTGCTCGGGTCGATCTTTAGGTTAAGCCGTGCTTGCCTAGGTTGATCTGTGGATGGGTGACCACCCATTACATACCGAGTTTCCTCCGTGCCTCGAAAAGCACCGGCTGCCATTTTATAGATCTTTGACCGTCGTTACAGGTAGTCAGTGGCCCGAAAAGTCTGACAAGCAGTCTTACCAATGGGTATCGTATTACCTAGTACTAACTGGGTTGTGGATGCGACGCTCCTCCTCGTGAGGTACTCACCATGAACCGTGAGGTAGGGTGCGGCGCGGGTACCGGGCTGCCGGCGGGCGAGGGCGCGGGGGACGGCGCGGGGGAGGGGGCGGGAGAGCGCAGCCGCGTGCGACGCTCCTCCTCGCCAGGGCCCATGCCTTGCTGTAAAACAAAAACCAAAAATCATAGTAAAGTAATCATATATTTATAGTCTAGTCAACAAGTTCAAAACCGTGTTAATCTATACTAATATTATAAAGCTGAAGAGTTTGTTTGTTTGTTTGTTTGAACGCGCTAATCTCAGAAACTACTGGTCCGAATTGAAAAATTCTTTTAGTGTTTGATATCCCATTTATCGAGGAAGGCTATAGGCTACATAACATCACGCTACGACCAATAGGAGTGGAGCATTTATGAAAAAGATTGCAAAAACGGGGAAAATCCAAAGGCAGACGAAGTTGCGCGGGTCAGCTAGTTCTTGATAAAGCTCCTAAAAATATGAGCGATGGCTCATTCGATTCGGAATTACGCGTGTATTTTAGGAACATAGTATGGACACCTTTGAACATGTTCGCGAACGGTTAGCTTAGGTTTCACGTTAATGACGTCTAGAAAAATGTATCGAAAGTATGTATTCTCCTCATACCCCTTAAAAATCGCAATTATTATTAACAAATTAAAAGAAAATAAAAATTTAATTGGCAACCAATATACTGAATGGGCGACTATTGTGCCAAGTAAGTAACTATTTATCCGGTCATTGCGGCAAGGAGAATATAGGAAGCAAGAGCGAGCGAAGGCTGAGAGAGACTTGTGGCACCCCGACTCGGACAGGTTAGGTTCGAAGGGGATGGCGGGGTCTATTGACCGAGCGAAGTGAGTGAACTAAGAACCCGGAATACCCTTCGTGTTTTACTTTAAACCCTGCAAACTGAAATAGGAACCCCGCCCAGCGGTGCTACGTCGACTAAGCCTTATCTACAATCTAGTGGTTAATTGTAGCTGCCAACCTATTATTTTAGCTACCCATTTTAATTATTTTTAAACCCCTAAATCACATCAGTTTGTCGCCGCTTTAAATACATGCCTTTAAATTTTCGTTAATTCAAAAACTATTAATATTTAAAGAATTTTGAAAAAAGTTCTTTAAAGAGGAGGAAATTATAGATTATTGTTGCTTGTTCTCCTCGTCTTTGCGATCATTTTTTTGTTCTAGACCATACCTAGGAACCTGCTGGTTACGGAGATATTGGTGGCCAAAATTCCAAATCTTTCACAAGTTTTTTTTATTTATATGCTATTTTTTTAATGTTTATTTACTTTAAAATACCTCAACGACCCCCATACTATTCAATGCATCCATCAGCACAATGTTTTGAGTGCGTTACATTGAGTCCTACCGTAAAACGTGATTTTAAACCCAAAAAAAGCAGTTTCCCAGCGAAAAATTTTGCGTAGAGTTACTTAGTTTTATGTACAGAAAAGGGAAAATGCATGTAATTTTTTCTTCACTAAAATCGATCAAATATAGTACCATCAACCCAAAAAAATAATTAAAAGTTAAATTCAATGACTGCTTCTCTTTAAAAGAAATAAATATTAAACTCCTACAATTTTCTACGACAGTTCAAACATCCGTGACTGTCGCGGCCATGATGTGACGTCATTTACCTCAATCTGCCTTGTTTACATGTAATTTTTTACCCTTCATTTATTAATTTTACTAATTGTATCTGGTTTATTCAAGCAAATATTGCAATAACAATATTATAATAAAATGTTAGTGAAACTTTAAGTACTTTTCAAATAAAAGTGTTTCTTTGACTCATAGACTTTGACGTCACGGCTATCGAGGGACGATGCGTTAAGTTTGCGTTCCGTTTCACCAAAAACACGCTACATAAAATATTAAATTGTAAAATAAGTGTTGTATTAGATAACTAAACAAGTGTACCACAATGTTTTTATGGGCGAATACAAGGCATAATTAAAAAATAAAAATAGTTTTGTATTTCTTGCATATTCCCTATTACCGATTTCGTGAAGGGTCCGTTTACACATTGTATTATTTATTTATTTAAATGCCTTAAGCTATCATTACAGGTATATAACCTAATGCAATAGTCCAGTCACACACACAATATTAAAATTAAAGCACATCTCATTGTTTGTAACACAGTGTAAACAAAAGTACTTTTGCGAATTCACCCCAGTAACATGTAAATATATCTATTTCGACCTGAATGTAATTCTTTTTTTTTTTTTTTTTTTTAAAAACGTTGCCCCACACTAGGAATTTCTCCTGTATCGTGGGTACGTTTACAAACATTTAAATTCACATACACAAACAGCCAGACCCGGAACAACTACCTGTAGATCATACAAATATTTGTTCCGTGCGGGGATCGAACCCGCGACACGCAGCGCAGCAGTCAATCTCTTAGCCACTGCGCCAACCGTGCCGTCGAATTGCTCGAGTCAGAGGGGTTTTGGCCAGCAAGTAGGTCCTAGCTGAAGGAACGACCAGCAGCGGCGGGGGCCGTCGCCTCCACACATAACGGTCGGGAACGCACCAGTGCAACCGCTGCGACACCGTCGGGTTGTATGTTACTTACTCTAAGCAAACACGCAGTGTGACACGTCAGACTGATCTTCCTATGTACAGGGTGCGTGCCTTCCTCGTCATGTCTCACTGGGGGCTCATTCCGTCGGCACATGGCTCTTATCTCCCGCGTGAGCCGACGTATGAGGGCCGTCTCCGAGTCCTCCGCTGTTAAGTTTGTAGAGTCCTGGAAATGAAGATAACATAATCAGTTTGAATTGAGGAGCTCCTGTCTAAATAATAACGGGTCGATCTTCAGGTTAAGCCGCGCTTGCCTAGGTTGATCCGTGGATGGGTGACCACCCATTACATACAGAGTTTCCTCCGTGCCTCGGATAGCACGTTAAGCCGTTGGTCCCGGGTGTCATTTGTAGATCTTTGACAGTCGTTACAGGTAGTCAGTGGCTCAAAGAGTCTGACAACCAGTCTTACCAAGGGGTATCGTATTACCCAGTACTAACTGGGTTGTGGAGGTCAGATAGGCAGTCGCTCCATGTAAAATACTGGCCGACCTAAACATATTCGTGAGCACGTTAGGTAGCAGTAGCGAAGGGTCAATTTTGTAAGAGGTAAGCCGGAGTACATATCTTTAATGTGACTATATTATTTGTCTATACAATACTTAGGACTGTGCCATTTTTCAAAGGGAAGCCGGTAGGAATCGAGTCGTATGGAACCTTCGAAACTGCTAGGTAGACAGACTACTATGAGGGATAGCAAGATAATATCACGCCTGTAACCCCGATAGGGTTTGCAGAAGACTAAGCAGATGACAGACGGACGACACACAGATAGCAAACAAAGAGCAGCGGTGGCCCAGTGGTGGCAGCCCCGACTTACGAGCAACAAGTCGTGGGTTTAAACCCAGGCAGGCGCATTACTTTGTGTTATATTTTTTATCACCACTGCTCTCAAAACAGTGAAGGAAAACATCGTGAGGAAACCGGCATGTCGTAGAACCAAAAATTCGAAGACATTTGTGACATCTACCAATCCGCACTAGGCTCGCGTGGGCCTGTGTCCCAGCAGTGGGAACATTATAGGCTGATTATGCTATGCATTGCCGACGTCCTACTTACCAACGCTTTACTGAGAGACGGCGCGCAGTTCTTCGTAAGCTGATTGTTCTTCTCATAGAGGAGGCCTGTGTCCCAGCAGTGGGAACATTATAGGCTGATTATGCTATGCATTGCCGACGTCCTACTCACCAACGCTTTACTGAGATACGGCGCGCAGTTCTTCGTAAGCTGATTGTTCCTCTCATAGAGGAGGCCTGCGTCCCAGCAGTGGGAACATTAGAGGCTGATTTTGCTAAGCAGATGATGATGTTTGAGGTATAACTTACAGGCGTGGTCGGTTCATCTAGATCGATCTGTGTGAGAGTGTTATTATCCTTCATGGCCGCGAGGATCGCCTGCAGACCCGCGCTGCCGAGGCGGTTCTCACGGAGATCTAGCCTCTGGAATATAAATAATATTATTTTAGACATCACTGTAAGTACGTATTGGTACCGTGACAAATTTATTTATACTTTCCTGCCAGGGCTGCGGGACTATTCGAAAGAGATACCGCGGCCCTGGAACACAAAGGGCAAAGAAAGAACTTGGATGGGTTTTAGTCAGTACAAGTCTGACACTCCCTTCCGCTCCGCCCAGAGCGGGCGGGGTCATTTGATGATTTTCCACCAAAAAAAAATAAAAAATATTTATATTAAAAATTAAATTCAATACGGTAGTTTCTTTAGTAATAAATATGGGGTGGATGGGACACCGACGCGAAAGAGAAAAGACGTGCGTTTATTTCAATGTAAAATTACATTCCCTGTATGCAGCACTCCATTTATGTAAATAATACGGCTAAAATCAAAAGTCTGTTGGATTTTTTCAAAAAGATGTTGAAATACTCTAATGAGTGACGCGTGAAATCAGCTGTTCACTTCCTGCCTAGCTACAGACTTCATCGAACTCGTCGTCGCGCTTGCCGTTTTGCTACGGTAACGATACATTGTGTATGAAGAAATAAAACAAATCAAATTTATTGAATTCCCACAACATTCCTGAAATAATTTCTTGTACTGGTCATCTTAGTATGATATACTGAATTCACCCCATCAGTTTGTGGAGGGCTGTCCCTTATATCCTGTATAGTCAAGTCTCACAAACTACCAGGCGGTCAGAACCCTCTAGGAACTCAACAAAAAAAAAGTCCCATGACAATCCGAGCACTATAAACTTCGTTCCACATTTTTGTCTAATTGCACTCGGCTATTTGGCAAAATAGACAAATCTCACCATTCGCGACAAAAAGGTTATAAGGTGGAAAATTCGTAACCAAGTTTTCGCTAGAGCCTACCGAGAGACGCTTGAGAGTACCTCCCCTACGGGACTGTTCAAAAGAGCCCTGGAACACAAAGGGCAAGGGAATATGGATGGGTTCTAGTCAGTACAAGTCCGATGATCAGCCCCCGTAGCATGACCACCGTAGACAAGGATTTCTTTGACGGAAGAATCGACAATATGACAGATTGTGTCGACACGATGACAGATTTCTTTGCACTATCTGTCATTTTGTCGATTCTTCCGTCAAAGAAATCTGTGTCGGAGAAGGTTGCGGGAATCCGCTGGATGCGAGTCGCACGAGACCGGGAGGCCTATGTCCAGCAGTGGACGTCTTTCGGCTGAAATGATGATGATGATGAAGTCTGACACCCCCTTCCGCTCCGCCCTAAGCCGGTGGGGTCATTAGATGATTTCGTGATACCGACAACAAGACGTATCTCAGTCACCTGTAATTTGGTATCAGCTCTGATCAGTTCAGCGAGTGCGGCGGCATCAGGGCCCAGGCGGGAGGCCTGCAGCCCCAGCGACACGAGCGCCGTGCCGCGTGCAAGCGCCCGCACCGCGTCGTTACCGAGCGCGTTTCGACCGATGTTTAGGACGCAGAGGGATTGAGATGAGCGCTGGAAAAAACAATGAGAATATAATATTAAAATCTAGAACGATAAGAATAAGGTATCTACAAGATTAGTTTTAGTATATGCGAAAGTTGAAACACGTGTCTAGTATTTTTATGTAAAGAATCTGTGTACAAAATTTCAAAACTGTATCATGAAAAATCACAAAGTTATAAACTTCTACTGTCACCAGGTTGTCCACACAAAAACGTGGTCACCTACAGCGTCGTCTTGAGCTCATTGATAATATAAATATTTTTGGGACAAAATATAACATGGTTTAAAAATTATTGGAATAGATTCAGTTATTTATTCTGAAAAAACTATATTCAGGATTCGCAAATACTAAAAATAATGTTGTATACAATTAAATAAAATTGAAGTGTCTGTTTGTAATATCAAAAAAACAGCTTTTTACTGAATGCATATGAAAATATATACAGCACTTATAACAAAAACACATTTTTTCCAATTTTTGTATGACTGTCTGTTTGTTTGTTCTGGCTTATCTCCGAAACGGCTGGACCGATTTTGACGGGACTTTTACTGGTACATAGCTGATGCCCTCTCATAGAGAGGAGGCTTGCCAGTACCATTGAGAACATTTTAGGCTGATTATGCTATGCTTATGCATGGTTGCCGACGGGAAATCCTACTTACCAACGCTTTACTGAGATATGCCGCGCAGTTCCTCGTGAGCTGATTGTTCCACAGCACTAGAAACGCCAGCCCTCGAGCCTCGTGTCCACCCACTGGAAAAATCAGGACAGTATCACCTTCCATTCATTCGCAAACATATCAAGAGCTGCGTTTGATAACAGGAGAGCGTTAATAGCGGCTAATGTCCGAGGAATAGGCAAGTTGGAACAGCCAGTAACCGGTGTTTCCTGCCACGACAGTAATTGTCTGGGACAAAAAGATTGCAGATTTCATTGTGCAGATCAGGAACATCAGTAATTCCCCTAAGAATTTTAAATATTACACCATGACGTCTTAAAGCATTAGTAATTCCAGTGTGGACAAGAGATGGCGCTAGACGACCTGTATAGCTGTCTCTTTCCCACGCGTCGACGTCATAGTAGCCCCCACTTTTTTTATTTTTTGGGATTGGAAGTCATCAAATGACCCCCCCCCCACTTTGAGTGGAGTGGAAGGGAGTGTCAGACTTGTACTGACTAAAACCCATTCATCTTCCTTCTTAGCCCTTTGTGTTCCAGGGCCGCGGTATCTCTTTCGAACAGTCCCGCAGCCCTGGCAGGCATCGGCCCGACCTGTATAGCTCTGTCTCTTTCCCACACGTCGACATCATAGCAGGCTCCCTGGCCGTCACACGGCGGAGTATGTATACCTTGACAGCGATGCGGCGACAGTGGCGACGCGGCGGCTGAGGGCGGCGACTGGGACGCTTGCTCCGCCAGCGCGTCCGCCAGGTGCGCTGTGCCCGCGTCCTGCAATAACACATTATTTTTTTAGATTTAACCTTTTGAACACCATTGTCATATACAACATTAGTTTTAGTATATACGAAATCTGATACACGTGTCTAGTATTTTTATGTAAAGAATCTATGTACAAAATTTCAAAACTAAAATCACAAAGGTATAAGCTTGTTCTGTTACCTAGTTGCCCGCACAAAATCGTGGTCACCACGCAGCGCGCGCCTCCTGCGTGGTCTTGAGCTCATTGATAATAATAATTTGGCAGTAGGTACCTAAATTAGTGCGATAGGTACTCAAAGTCGCTCGGTATCCAACTTGTAACTTTTTAAAATATTTTTGGGAAAAAACATAACATGGTTTAAAAATGATTGGAATCGATTCAGTTACTTATTCTGAACAAACTATATTCAGGTTTCGCATATACTAAAAATAATGTTGTATACGTGACAAGCAAGCAAAACGACACAAATATGACAAAATGGTAGGTGGAATTGTGGCTTGGCGGGAAGGGCATGCGCGTGCGCCTGTGCTCTGGCGTTCAAAAGGTTAAAGTATTTAATAGAAACATTAAATAATTAAAAAGATCCCTGAAATTTACTATCCAATTTTATTTTAACTAAGAATATTAAGTGGCAACCATTTTTCCCCTCTTCACCCTGTTCTCCTTCCACCCATAGAATTATCTTTACGTACACCAGCTCACAAACGGTCGGTCTCAGATTTCCATTCGGAAACTCTAATTCTATCTTCTTTTAGCATAACGAAAGTGAGCGAGATAGCCATAGGCTTCCCGAATCAAAGCGTTTGTGAATGAGAGGGTCAGGTCCGGTCATCGGTCCACCTTGTGGGAGTTAACAACCACGTTCATCCATGAATGGAGAAAGCTGTCAAATTAGTTCCGCGTAGATGGCGCTGTGTTCGCTACTTTCATTCAACTACCATAGAGTTCCTTGCTGAAAACTTTGCCGCGAGATGGCGCTAAGAGTCTTGTCTTGTCGCTTTTCATTCAAAGTCGCCTTGACCAGTCACAAACAGCGCTCTTTCATGGCCAAGCTTCCAACAAAGAACTGGTGGCCTACCATGACGTCGTAGGAAAGAGATGGCGCTACACGACCTTCATAGCTCCGACTCTTTCCCACACTGGAATTACTCCAGCTTTATGACGTCATAGTAACCTCCCTGAATAGTTAAAAAACTATGAATCTAATTGCATTTTTTTATCCGTCGATTATTTTTTTAATTTTCTTTCGCAAATCTACCTGTGAGGCTGGTTTCTGCTTACAGTAGCGAAGGGTAAATTTTTGTAAGAGGTTAGCCGGAATACATAATCTTTAATTTGATTATATTATTTGTTGATAGAATACTGACTGTGCCATTGTTCAAAGGGAAGCCGGTAGGAAAGCAGACAGTGGCGAAGGTTCCGGACCTTCGCCACTGTCTGCTTAACCGGACTATCCAGTCATCGAAGTAGGCTAGGGCCTATAACTGCGTGGTAATAAGTCACCTCCCCCCATGCCACAGTACTCAACTGCCTCAGACACGTCTCAATTGAACATCATCATCATCATCATTTCAGCCGAAAGACGTCCACTGCTGGACATAGGCCTCCCCCAAGTGTCGCCACATTGACCGGTCCCGTGGGACTCGCATCCAGCGGATCCCTGCAACCTTCACCAGGTCATCGGTCCACCTAGTGGGAGGCCTTCCAACGCACCGTCTTCCGGTTCGCGGTCGCCACTCCAGAACTTTTCGGCCCCATCGGCCATCCGTTCTGCGAGCAATGTGCCCTGCCCACTGCCACTTCAGTTTTGCTATTCAATCTCAATTGAACGGCCTGTAGTATATCATTCAGTACCTGTATCATGTTGTTGGAGAGGTCCAGCAGCTGTATCCGAGAGTTGTATCTGAGCAGCGACGCGAGCTGCGACGCGTCCGACACGGACAGCCTGTTGTCGCACAGTCGCAGCTCGCGGATTGAGCTATTTGATTTAAGGGCTATCACTGCGGAAGAAGAGAGAATAATGTTGTATTAAATAATTGCTTAAAGTATGAAATATACATGTGTGTGTGTGTGTGTGTGTTTGTGTGTGTGTGGGGGGGGGGGGTATATGTATGTGGTGTATGGTTGTTTTGAATTACCGTTTTTTTTGTTTACTTTTATTCACAGAAATTAAGAAATTAGATGACATATAATTAGTTATTTTACATTGAATGTGGATTATTACTGTTTTGAAATTGTTATTCCATCTTTGACATGTTTTTTGATTGTAATGTTTTAATGGTATTTTTTAATTTTATTTTACAAAATTTCTATACAATGTATATTGTTCTGAAATAAATGACTTATGACTTATTGCCGATTTGTATGGACGATTTCGTAAGTGATATTTCCATACAATTTTTTTTTTTCTTTGAGACGTCTGAACCGATTATGTATGCTACAACTGCGATAGTTAGAGTGAAAAAAGCGATTTACCTCTTTTTATTTTTCGTGGGATTTGGGGCTGATTCTCACTTACCTAGACATAAGAGTGGTTCTCCGCACAAGCTCACTCGCTGCAAACACAGTGCTCTCAGGGTACAAGTATGTGCCCTCAGTGAGCGCGCTAGCACGGGCGCGTGTGACGCTTCTAAAGGCGCGTCTGACACTTCCAGTTCTGAGAGATCTGCGCTCTGGAAATAATAAAAACATCGGTTAAAAAGCAGAAGGAGAAGCCTACGTCCAGAATAAGGAAAAGTGCGCCGTTGGATTCTCAGCGCTGAGAGTTGCCTCCAGCCCGAGCCTAACACTGCCGGAGATTGCCGAGAACAGCCGAAGCCCTACAAGGCAACGTATACTACTCATCGCTCCTGCGCCGTTAATTCTTAACGTTCTTAACGTTCGACTCCGCGCTGACACGTGACATTCCAAGGATTCAATTAGCTCAGAGTTGAGACAGGTCATATCCGGGGATCGTGGAAGGCGACTAGTTCCCATGATCTCCGGTGCAAGAGTGGGAGGGGAACAACAGGGTGGTTTTAACCAGTTACAGTCTGACAGACCCCTCCCCGCCCCAGGGCGGAGGACATCCATGAGGATTTTCCACCCCGGAACAAAAAAAAAGGTCTCCCGTGTGTGGGTGTGGCCAATAATGCACCACGCGAGCCCAGTACGGTGGTGGTTGGTCATATTTATTAATCCGATCTGTATTCGGTAAAACCAAGACCTGAGATCATTCACACCTAAGAATGATCCCCGGTCCTGCTCAGAAGATGATGATCATGAACGTCAAGTCATCTGTTAGCTGTCATCTCTTTCACAGAATCCATCCAATGTTTCTTTGGTCTTTCAAACCTTACCCTAGTCAATCGGAATCTGGCTATATTACCTTTTTGATCATCCTCGAGGCAGCCTGCCAGCCCCTGATGCCGAACTGTCGCGGCCCAGTGATAGACAACACCGTCGCACTTTCGTAGTACTCTATCATGTCAAATATCGCCTCCTGGAACATTGAGAAATATGTCTTTTATTGTATTGCATAGTAGGGCTCATGGCTACAGTAATATAACTTCCAAAACTGCCCGATCCAAGGCTAAGGATCTGTCCGAAGATTGGTGCCGAGACCCCTTCGTGCATCGAAAAGTACGTTAAGCTGTTGGTCCCTACTATCATCATCTGCCTAGCCTTTACCCAACTATGTTAGAGTCGGCTTCCAGTCTAACCGCATGCAGCTGAATACCAGTATTTTACATGGAGCGGCTACGTATCTGACCTCCACGACCCAATTAGTTCTAGGTAATACGATACCCCTTAGTACGACTGGTTGTCAGACTTTCGGGCCACTGACTACCTGTAACGACTGTCAAAGATCTATAAAAGACAGCCGAGACCAACAGGTTAACGTGCTTTCCGAGAAGCGGAGGAAACTCGCTATGTAATGGGTGGTAACCCATCCCCAGACCAACCTAGGCAAGCGCGGTTTAACCTGAAAGTTAATCCGAGCGGCTATTATCATATAGCCACGAGCTCCTGTTGGATCCTGCTATCATTCGTAAATCTAACACACAGTCGTTACGTGCAGTGAGAATTCCGAAAGTCTGCCAAGGGGGAATCGTGTTTTCCAGCAACTGGGTCGGGGATCTGATAGCCAAAAAACTACATCCAGTTAGACTAGAATCCTAGACCTTAACCTAGTTGGGGCAAGGTTTCGCAAATGATGCATCGCTAAAAGAATGAGTGCTGCCGAAGACTTGCGAGAGTATCCGAAGTGATTCTAGACCTAGTGTGGCGCCAAATGGAACCTCACGCAAACAGGAGAGCCAAACGTTTCTGAAGATGTCTATAGACAGATAGGGTACTTCTCATCCTGCGATGATTTCTCGAGCTAGAGTCCATAGAAAGAATAGACAAAAATGGCTGAGACTTGCCGAATATGCTATAATAAGACACCGATGTTGACAATGCACCGTTCTACTCTCGTCGTTTTCTATATTGGCAGGACCTATTTCAGAATTTTTGCAGAACACATTACCGAAGATTTCCGAAGATAGTCAAGGTGCTCGAAATTCTAAGTCGCGCTTGCGACTTCTAGTTAGATTTTTCAGAAGACTATCCGAGATTTCGCGAAGATAGCCGGACTCTAACGAAGACTTCTAGTGCTCTGCTCACCGCTCCTTCCTCGTCTATCGTGGCATGTTCCATCGCGACTCTTCTGAACTCTATTTTACCACCGTCCCCGGTACGAGCCGGAAGCTGAAGAATGATAACCGAGGTGTGACGTGCCCGCAACCTCTGATTAGATTCTTCAAGACTACCCGAGATTTACCGAAGATAGGCGAAATCTAACGAAGGCCAGTAGTATTCTACTCACCGTCTTTCATAGTCTATCGTGGCATGTTCAATCTCAACTCTTCTGAACTGGACCTTTCACGTGACAGCTGCCAAAACGAGCCGATCTCTGTCGAAGGTTGCCGGGAACAGTCGAAGCCTTACCTAGCCCTACAAGGCAAGGCTACTCACCGCTCCTTCATCGTCTATAGTGGCATGTTCAATCTCGACTCTTCTGAACTGCACTTTCCGCATGACAGCTTCCAAAGCGTCTGCCGGCGCCGGCCCTGATAGGGAACATTCAGCCAGCGTGAGCCGGGGGGCTCGTGCAGCCCCGCCGATCGTACCGTCTGGTAACTCCTGGAAAATAAGACAGATGGAGTTAGTTACCTATAGCAATTTTGTTGTCTGTAGAACAAGCAGACTGGCATTTGTGACTAGGGAGTTTGTCGCGACCGCCTTTTTAACCTCAGACGCAAAAAGAGTGGTGTTATAAGTTTGACCGCAATGTGTATGTGTGTCTGTCTCTGGCACCGGAGTTCTTAAACGAGTGTACCGATTTGGATGCAGTTTCTTTTATTTGAAAGCTAGTTTCTCGGCGATGGTTCTCAGAAACGTTTTGTCAAAATCGGTGCAGCCATTTACTAGATATGGGAGATGAAAGTGGGTATGAAAAATTTTATATTTTCAAATATACCCAAGTCGGGTATCTAATGAATGTACATGTGTATATTATAATTAGACATGTTTTATCAAAACCGGCTCAGCCATTTTATTGACTTTTCAAATGTTTGTTCGCTTTTCTTTGTTGCGATGGGTGTTTTTTAAATTTATTTTTTTTTGTTATTAGTTTAACATTTAGGGAGTTTATGTATTTATTGAAGGAGTGGGGTTAAGGAGCTAACTTTTGCAATTTTAGGCCCTTAAAAGAGTGTTGCTTCATTCGGAAAGATATTCTTGACTTTTCAACCATTGACGCTTCGATTACACATAGACGTCAAAAATGCTTTTCTAAGTTTCAGCCATTCAGACCCACCTTGGCTCTAAGTTCAAGTTCCACTCAACTTACGCTCGTCAATCGTCAGCAGTAAGAAGTGTGACTTGTAAAGGAAATAGCTATTCTGAACATGTTGGTTTGTCTCTGAAGTTTCCGATTTCACTTTCATATTCAGGTCATCTAAATCATAAATAAATAAATCATAATTCATATTTATTTCTGTAAATTGGTTTACAAAACTCTTTTACATGTCACAACATGTTGTTTTAAAACTAGATGGGGCCGGTGTTTCGTACCTGACTACTCTGAGAAAAAACATCCGAAACAAAGTCAAAGGTCACCGTCTCTTTTAAAGTCCAGACATTGCTCAAGTCATATGAGGACCATGTAGATTAATGTCTGAGATGGTATTTTGAAGAAATAACCACACAGATTTGAGTGGACCTGTCCAGACAGTGCAAGCATTTGTCAGTGATCGTGTAGCTCGACTCATAATCCAAGGAGCTCAACGACACGATGAACAATACCAAAGAAAAGACATTATTAAATGACAGTTGCCAACCTTGGCAAAAGATTTTTTACTCACTACTAATATTACGATAGGCAAAATACCGGAAGAGTTGGAAAGGGATAGGGGAGGCCTTTGCCCAGCTGTGGGACAGGCTAATAGGTTCAAATCATTTATACATCTTTTGCTCAGAATAGTTACAGCACTGATAACAATATTTGTGTCACTTGTTTAATTTAGTACTGCACATTTTTTTTTTTTACCTCTGCAAAGATTCTTTTTTATCGATTGTTTTTGAATGTGTGACATTGTAGGCTTTGTAGATTCCCAGCTGCTTGTTAACTTTTTATTTTGTTCTACATTTTTTGTGTAGTAAGCAAAGACTTATTGTCGGGCCTACGCTGTCCCCCCATACTTAAGTACAAATGCTGTAACCATGATAATATAGTAATACCAAATGATTTGAAAAGAGTAACCATGGATTTTCTTGCCGGTTCTTCGCCATAGAAAACGACCAACCCGAACCGTGCACCTTTTTGTCGACGTTTTATAAGTGCCCATCTAGGCCTATGTGAAATAAAATATTTTGATTTTGAATCAAACAAATAAAATATATATTCGGGAGATAGGCAACTAATTTTTTTTTACATGTCCTTGTCATCTGATTCTGCCGAAGTCCACTCCAGTCAGAGGCATCGCCACATCACAGGGCCCGTAGCTGCCCACTACCAGATCCTGATCATAACATATAATGCCATGTACAGATTGGTGAAATGTATCATAAAGTGAACCGTTCAGACTTATACAATGCAAAAACAAAAGTAAGAAAAAAAAATTGTAAAATGTAACACTAGGCGTGTTTACTTCAATGTGTATTACATTTCTTGATACTTTTTTCCAATCTGTACCGGGCAAAAGCTATACAAATAAATAAAAATGAAATTAAATGTCTGTTTGTAATTTCAAAATAGCAGCAATGTTTTTTGTCTCTGTACTGACAGATAGTTGATGTTATAAAGAGCAACTAGTAGTAAGCTACTGTAATTTAAGAAAAAGGATTAGTATCGTGCAAAAAAAAAATAAAACCCTTGAAATTGTTAACAAAATCCGATTCAAATAAGGAAATAATATTTTTTAAATAATTTCACGCGGCCGACAGTCGCGTTGGAAGGCCTCCCACTAGGACCGATGACCTGGTGAAGGTTGCAGAGATCCGCTGGATGCGAGCCGCACGGGACCGGTCAATGTGGCGACACTTGGGGGAGGCCTATGTCCAGCTGTGGACGTCTTTCGGCTGAAATGATGATGATGATGTCCTCTTACCCGTATCTGCTGCAGTACAGAATCGATGCATGACGTGTTATGTCGTCGGCACGCCTCCAGGTATTCGGCCGCAACTTGCGACTTCGTCGTCGACGGCACTGTGGACCAGCAGAGGAAATTTGAATTAATAATGGTTATTTTTACATATCTTGCATGATTTTACACATAATTGGACAGCATGGATTTCCACAAAGTAACATCCGATTCCATAATTTAGCATTTATCAGAAGCAACCAAAAAAAGTCAAGGGAAACATCGAGAAGAAGCCAGAATGCCCGACTACCATACACATGGTGGATTACACCTCACTCCCACTCACATACAGGGTGTAAGGGACAGCCCTCCACAAACTGATGGGGTGAATTCAGTATATCATACTAAGATGACCGGTACAAGAAATTATTTCAGTTCGCAATGAATCGTTACCGTGGCAAAACACACGTAGCGAACGGCAAGCGCGACGACAAGTTCGCTGAACTCTGTAGCTAGGCAGGAAGTGAAGTGCTGATTTCACGCGTCGTTCGTTAGAGTATTTCAACATCCATTGTTGGATATTGATTTTTGATTTTAGCCGTATTATTTACATAAATTAAGTGATGCGCACAGGGATATAACTGAAGTAAAAAATAAAATTTTCCGCAGAAAAAATCCAGTAGAATATGATTCAAAATAAGGAGCTTAATGCACCCTGTCAGTTTGTGGAGGGCTGTCCCTTACACCCTGTATAGAAGGCTTGTGCCCAGCAGTGGGAACATAACTGCCGAATTATGCTATAAACAACTACTAACTATCACAAAGATATTAGCAAACGCCTAGTTTACGGTTCACCCTCTGTTGTATACCGTACTTGGTTATTAAAAAAGGAACATAGGCTTGATAAACACATTGCCCTCCTTTGGGCCGCGCAGTCGGGTAAAAAGGTTTTCATTCACAAAACCACATAGCTTATAAAAACGCGATCGACAGGGAATGGTAGGTCAGTGTGAGTTATGACGTCACCCACTTTTAATGCTCAAGTGCTTGCCTTGCTCAGTGACTGTCAAAGTTTTTCAATATTAAAAGTTAAAGTACTCCTTTGTCATAGAAGCCTACAGATGCTGGGTAGCAAAGAGCTAGAAAAACATCACTTTCTGTACTAAAAAGAGAAGCAAGAAAGACCCCTGAATTTGTTTTTAACCCCCGACGCAAAAAGAGGGTTGTTATAAGTTTGACCGCAATGTGTGTGTGCGTTTGTCTCTGGCACCGTAGCTCTTAAACGAGTGAACCGATTTGGATGCAGTTTCTTTTTAATTGAAAGCTAGTTTCTTGGCGATGGTTCTTGGATACGTTTTATCAAAATCGGTGCAGCCATTTACTAGTTATTGGGGATGAAAGTGGTGATGAATAATCGAATATTTTCAAACATACACAGGTGGGGTATCAGATGAAAGGGCATGTGTGTATTACAATTAGATTTATGTTTTATCCAAACCGGCTCAGCCATTTTCTTGACTTTTCAAATGTTTGTTCGCTTTTCTTTGTTGCGATGGGGTTTTTTTTAATTTTAAATTTTTGAGTGTCTTGTCAAAGTCAGATAGGACAGGCATTTGTTTACCTAAGTTACTATTTTTTGTGATTGGCATCTCGCAGGTCTCTGTTTGGTCGCTTATATCTTCGAAACTCCACGATGGATTTTTATAAAGCTTCCTCCATATGCCAGAAGCTTTGAGTAACTTAAATTAGAAAATTAAGTATTGACATGGTGCCATTGCACCAGTAGCAGCGGATCTCTTTTGTAATAAAATCTGAACTGAGTGTCTAGATTTTAAATTAAATAAAACCTGACCTATATTCCATATTGTCCTATCAATGACTCATACTTTACGAAGTGGGTTTATATCCCCATTGAGATTGCATCACGGGGTGGTCTTTCTAACGTCACTCTTAGGATCGGTTCACACCAAGACGCAACGCCACGGGACGATGCTTCAAGAGGCTAGATGTTTTGCGCGGCCCTGCCAGACGCAGCGCGACGCCGCGATAACACGTGATGCGATTGTCTACAATTCACCACCTCCTTATAAGAGCTCCACGGTATTAATGATCCTCTTTCTTTATCGTTTGGTTAGTGCCTCCACCTGGTGTCAGAGTGAGAGACTTGGCTTTTCATGCCGTCGAGAAATATCATGTAGGCATGTTGGTTTCCTCAATAATGGAATTTACGGTTATCCCTTCCCTTAATTTCAAAAGATTTATAGTCGTTTCGAGTACTTCTTTCTTAAGAGGAAATGCGGGTGGTCTTTTCTCCATACAAACGCTCTCGCCTGTTTTATTTATGGTTTATGTCTTTAAAGCAATGATTTTTTACAGTAAAATAAATATTAACTTCTGCTATGTTTTCCGTTTTGATAATACATAATCTTTATAAGCATAAGAACCTTTACAAAATGACCAAAATTGCCTATTTAGACCGCAGTCAACAGAGGCCTAGGGTACAAATTTGACAACTATTAATGAAAAAAGAAAAACATAGGGACACAGGATATATCCTTCTTATTCAGTTAATGAAATATCTTTTAAATTGATCGAATATTGGAGGAGGAAACAGTCGAGAGCCAAACCTCGAATTCTGACTTTTTACATATTCAGTCGGATCTGCAGTTGTCCTTATCGCACCAATGTCGACATAGCGCTCGCAGTGCGACAGCGATAGTATCTTCAAATCCCTAATTTTCAAAAGTTTCTCCGACCGCATTTCCTCTTATGTTTAATCATCGGTTCTTACACTTGTCGGATTAAATCGTGTTTCGCGAGCCACAGCACGGGCTTAGCCAGCTCTTGACGGGGACGTCGCGTCTACGCAAGCATCGCTGTACCTCCAAAAGCCACGAGACGTACCAACGGGGGCGTAGGGCGTATTCGAATTCGCTCATTGAAATATGTACGTTTTTGTGTAGTAAACAAAGTTTTATATTGTATCGCTATCTTAGAAAAAGCGCGCCTCGTCTCGGTGTGAGCTGGCCCTTATTGAATACAGATATCCGGGTTTATGTCTGAATTAACGACATCCTGAAGCGAATGATGACATCACGTTTCATAAGAGCCGTCGAGATTTTATGGAAAGTTCTGTTTAACTTTAAGTGCTTTACGATAGAAATTGCGTACGCGTGAAATCCAAATACATTTATTTTTACTTGTCTCATAGTTTAACTTTTTATGGTCGTTCACTCAGTAGTTAATCACCAAGCTCTAACTTCCACAAATAATGCTCACAACACACACTACTCACACAACACACTTCTCTCTTACTCAAATAATACTTACAACACACACTACTCACACAACACACTTCTTCTCTCTTACTCAAATAATGCTCACAACACAAGCCACTCACACAACACACTTCTCTCTTACTCAAATAATACTTACAACACTCACTACTCACACAACACACTTCTTCTCTCTTACTCAAATAATGCTCACAACACACACTACTCACACAACACACTTCTCTCTTACTCAAATAATACTTACAACACACACTACTCACACAACACACTTCTTCTCTCTTACTCAAATAATGCTCACAACACACACTACTCACACAACACACTTCTCTCTTACTCAAATAATACTTACAACACTCACTACTCACACAACACACTTCTTCTCTCTTACTCAAATAATGCTCACAACACACACTACTCACACAACACACTTCTCTCTTACTCAAATAATACTTACAACACACACTACTCACACAACACACTTCTTCTCTCTTACTCAAATAATGCTCACAACACAAGCCACTCACACAACACACTTCTCTCTTACTCAAATAATACTTACAACACTCACTACTCACACAACACACTTCTCTCTTACTCAAATAATACTTACAACACACACTACTCACACAACACACTTCTTCTCTCTTACTCAAATAATGCTCACAACACAAGCCACTCACACAACACACTTCTCTCTTACTCAAATAATACTTACAACACTCACTACTCACACAACACACTTCTTCTCTCTTACTCAAATAATGCTCACAACACAAGCCACTCACACAACACACTTCTCTCTTACTCAAATAATACTTACAACACACACTACTCACACAACACACTTCTTCTCTCTTACTCAAATAATGCTCACAACACACACTACTCACACAACACACTTCTCTCTTACTCAAATAATACTTACAACACACACTACTCACACAACACACTTCTTCTCTCTTACTCAAATAATGCTCACAACACACACTACTCACACAACACACTTCTCTCTTACTCAAATAATACTTACAACACACACTACTCACACAACACACTTCTTCTCTCTTACTCAAATAATGCTCACAACACAAGCCACTCACACAACACACTTCTCTCTTACTCAAATAATACTTACAACACACACCACTCACACAACACACTTCTCTCTTACTCAAATAATACTTACAACACACACTACTCACACAACACACTTCTTCTCTCTTACTCAAATAATGCTCACAACACACACTACTCACACAACACACTTCTCTCTTACTCAAATAATACTTACAACACACACTACTCACACAACACACTTCTTCTCTCTTACTCAAATAATGCTCACAACACACACCACTCACACAACACACTTCTTCTCTCTTACTCAAATAATGCTCACAACACACACCACTCACACAACACACTTCTCTCTTACTCAAATAATACTTACAACACACACCACTCACACAACACACTTCTTCTCTCTTACTCAAATAATGCTCACAACACACACCACTCACACAACACACTTCTTCTCTCTTACTCAAATAATGCTCACAACACACACCACTCACACAACACACTTCTCTCTTACTCAAATAATACTTACAACACACACCACTCACACAACACACTTCTTCTCTCTTACTCAAATAATGCTCACAACACACACCACTCACACAACACACTTCTTCTCTCTTACTCAAATAATGCTCACAACACACACCACTCACACAACACACTTCTCTCTTACTCAAATAATACTTACAACACACACCACTCACACAACACACTTCTTCTCTCTTACTCAAATAATGCTCACAACACACACCACTCACACAACACACTTCTCTCTTACTCAAATAATACTTACAACACACACCACTCACACAACACACTTCTTCTCTCTTACTCAAATAATGCTCACAACACACACCACTCACACAACACACTTCTTCTCTCTTACTCAAATAATGCTCACAACACACACCACTCACACAACACACTTCTCTCTTACTCAAATAATACTTACAACACACACTACTCACACAACACAATTCTTCTCTCTTACTCATATAACAGTTCTCAACTTAAATTTGGACCCATTCATATTAATGATAATATTTATCCGTGGTCCTGCCAAGCCCACCACACTATTCCCAAACCACTGCAAATCCTAAAAGCCAGAATCAATTGTGGCGATCACCAGAAAAGCACCGAGACAATGAATCTCGCCCAAGTCCTGGAGAAACAATTTAACCGTCATGGATCCCGCAACGAAATTAATCAGAAAAGAAAAGCTGAGGAGTAGGAAAAACGTGATTTCCACTTACCTCCATATCAGGAAGAGACAGAACGAAACAAAGCCAATAGGACGTTTAAAAGGTAAGTTTAAAAAATAAAATAAATAAATCTTTATTCAGAATCCCAGAAGGTAAAATACAATCATCATCTGCCTAGTCTTTTCCCAACTATGTTGGGGTCGGCTTCCAGTCTAACCGCATGAAGCTGAATACTAATATTTTACATGGAGCGACTGCCTATATGACTTCCATAACCCAGTTAGTACTACGTAATACGATACCCCTTGGTAAGACTGGTTGTCAGACTTTTTGGGCCACTGACTACCTAACGACTGTCAAAGATCTACAAATGACACCCGGGACCAACGGCTTAACGTGCTTTCCGAGGCACGGAGGAAACTCGGTATGTAATAGGTAGGCACGATCTTAACCTAAAGATCGACCCGAGCGGCTGTTATTATTTAGCCACTACCTCCTTTGTCTCACCCCAATTTGAATAAATTACTTTCATTGTAGATGATTTGATTTTTGATTCCTATGTGGCAGTGACCACCGTGCGCTAGTTTAGCCATCTAGAAACAGTTTGAGAATCACTGCATGGGAGTGTGTTACCAAGCATGGCGTATGACTCACGTCCAGAAATAAGCACAAATAATAATAAAATGTAGGTCAATTGTTATTATAACATGGTAAATGTATTCATAATATTTGCTTTGCAAACGATAACTTTGTGGTTACTGAGGTAACGCGTAGGAATCAAACCGGTTCTTAGTTTCTTTTCCACACTTCCGAAGAACAGCCGTACGGTTGTTTGGTCGATTTTGAAGGTAAAGCAACGCTTGCCGAGGTCGGTCAGTGGATCGGTGACCATTCATTACATACTGAGACTCCTTTTTTTTCGGATGGTAAATAATGAAATGACCCCCCACGCTCTGGGCGAAGCGGAAGGGAGTGTCAGACTTCTACTGACTAAAAACCTTTGTGTTCAAGGGTCGCGGTATCTCTTACGAACAGTCCCGCAGCCCCGGCAGGCAACGCCCTTGCGGACCCCTTTCTGTGTGCTGACATCTCTTTGAGGCGCGCGTGGAAAACGAACGCGCCGTCGACACGGCCTTCGTCATAAGACGGCCGGACGGCGAGCTAGCCCATTACTCACCGTCCACAGGCCCGCGCCTACGGTAGCCGGGGGCCAGCACATACTGAGACCCCTTAACCCCGAAAGTCTGACAACCAGTCATACCAATGGTTATGGTGTTACCCAGTAACGGAGGTCAGATAAGTAGTCGCTCCATGTAAAATACTGGTATTCAGCTGCATCCTGTTAGACTGGAAGCCGACCCCAACATAGAATCAGTAGCCCGTGACTGTTTTAAACTTTCACAGTTTACAACTAAACTTATACTGTCACTAATGGGGATATCTTCCGTGATTGTTCATTATTTTGAGCTCCCGATATCTCTCGCGGGTCAACCCGCGATCATGGCGCTTGCAACAGTGCCGAAATATCAGGAGCTCTGGGAGCTCAAAATAATGAACAAGCACGGAAGATATCCCGTAAGTGACAGTATAAGTTTATTAGCCCGTGATTTCAGCTACTGAAGCCTTATTAAAGAAAGATCGATTTTCAATAAGCAGGCTACTAATTTACGCCACGCACCACTTTTCTGGTTTCCGCACGTTGCCGCACCTCACCGTTTTGATAGCAATGGTGATGATGACTAGCCTAGGACAGGTAGAGGAAAAGATGGATGGATTGTGTGAGGAATGATGTGATAAAACAGTAAATGATAGCGTGACGGCTGACAGGGGAGAATTGAAGAAATCAAAATCAAAATATTTTATTTCACATAGGCCTAGATGGGCACTTATAAAACGTCGACAAAAAGGTGCACGGCTCGGGTTGGTCGTTTCCTATGGAGAAGAACCGGCAAGAAACTCCATGGTTACTGAAGAAGAAAACAAGTTCTACCGACCTCACCGCACAAAGACTGAAAGATGATGATGAAGCATTTAAAAGCTTTTGTTTCTTCTCATCATCAATTGAGAGAACTGGTGATGAAACAGTATTTTAACACGATTTTAATAGCTTCACCTGAAATATACTGTGTAAAAAAATTTTTGAAGTTAAACTTGACGTGATGATTGAACAGGGGGGCAATTTTTTTTTATAATTTGGCAATCACGTGCGACAAACTGTTACGCAGTTTGGTGAATGCATAAAATGTACAAAGTGTGTCCTGAATAAAATTAAATGATGTATTTATTTACTTATGTGTATTTTTTTGTGGGACAAAAACAATGAATTTAATCTGTAAAGTGTAAAATATTTTGAATGAAATCAAATTATAAAACTATGTGATCATTTCAATAACAAAAAATACACGATAAGCTTGGAAAGGGTAAGAGGGGTAGCCTGAAATCTCACGACGTATCACCAAGGGAGAGGGGGGGGGGGGCTGTTAAAGTGGCCTAAAAAACCTCACGTGATTAAAGGATGACCCCCTATGACAATCAAGAGCCAAAAGATTATTTCAGCTTATTACCAAATAGTTGTACTGTTACTAAGCAACACATAAAAACAATTCTGCTGACAACACAAACCGAGTAGCGTGATAGAACACAATTGTAGATAATTAACTATAACACAAACTGAGTGGGAGATCTGTTATCGGCTTACATTGTAGCGGGTAAAGCTTGCTGCATAGTGTAATGTAAAGACGGATGGTTGTTACTCGTTCACACCAAAACTACTAAACGGATTTTAATAAAATTTGGCACACAGGTAGTTTATAGCCTGGATTAACACATCATCATCTGCCTTTCCCTATGTATATTATGTTTGAAACTGTTCTTCCGTCACTTACCCCCCAAAGGTTCATTGGAAGACCAGCGTCAGACAGCATCACCTGTCAGGCATGAATGCTGAAATGGACCTTTTTGGCGCAGCCGTGAAGCACACAGCACATACCATGTATTTCCTCTTTTTTTTTTTAATTTGTATTTATTTTTTATTTTGTATCTTTTTTTTATTCTTTGTGTTTGATGAACTGACGTCAAATAAACTTTATTCTTTCTTTCCTATGTTGGCGTCGGCTTTCAGTCTAACTGGAAGAAGCTGAATACCAGTATTTTACATGAAGCGATCCACATCCCAGTTAGTACTGGAAAATACTAGTAAGACTGGTTGTAAGACTTTCAGACCACTGACTACTAAACACGACTGTCAAAGACCTACAATTACACTAACTGACTACACGATTGTCAAGGATCTACAATTTAGAGCCGGGGCCAATGGCTTAACGTGCTTTCCGAAGCACGGAGGAAACTCTGAATGTAATGGGTGGTCACCCATCCACCAGGCAGATGATGAGCATGTACTAACCACAACGACGATAGAATCCCATGGTCACGTGAACGAGTCCTAACTAAAGTTATCAACGTAGGCTTGGCAATACTCGGCATGACTTCACTGAGACTCGCGACCTTGTATGTCAGTGTCAGGGACGTTGGACAAGGGTGGGTTATGCTGGCATAAAAAACAAGCAGCTCAGTAAAATAATCCCGCCACTCATCATCATCAGTACAATAAACAGTGATGGCCTAGTGGTGTGACCCTAGGTCTCGAGTTCGAACCCAAGACACGCACCTCCGATTTTTCGGATTCATGTGCGTATTGTATAATTATCACTTGCTTCGGTGAAGGAAAATATCGTGAAGAAAACATCATGTCGGAGAGATATTTCTCGACGGGATATCAAAGGCCCATCGAAGGCAAAAAAAACCCTGTCACCAGGTTATGCACTAACCACACGATAAAGATGAAGACCATCATCTGTCTAGTCTTTTCCCAACTATGTTAGACTTGTCGAATGCAGCTGAAAACCAGATTTTTTCATGAACCGACTGCTGGTCCTAGCTCCATACTTACTAGGCAACACGATACACAATTATAATTGGTAAGACCAAAGGCTAAACATACAACCCGTTAGCTGGTCTGTTGATTACTCATGAGATACCCCAAACCCCAGTTGAATCAAAACAATATCTACGTATAAGTATAATCACTATAATCAGCCTGGCCACCAAGAACAGGCCTCCTCCTCTAGGCGCTCTCTATGAGAGGAAGAGGGCTGGAATCGAACACGCGCACTCAGCATGGGTTGACATCACATGTCTTTGAATTTTTTTTCGACACGGCGCGGCGCACAGTGGATCGTCCCCATACAAGAGGTTGGACATAGAATCAAATATTAGTGAGTTCTATACAAAAAAAAAAAAAAAAAAACTATTTTGAAAAAAATATCGCTAATGAGTTGTAACATCGCATTATATAGCTAATAACAAATCCGCAATATTTTGTCTATAAGTAAGGCAAATATATCTCGGAAGGGGGGCACTCTGGGGGCACCATGTGTCCTTGAAGAAAATGTGGCATAAAATAGTAATGAACACCGCAAATCGAACCAAGGAGGGAATCATGAGATACAGACATTTTTGTATGTTTTCCATACAAAAATAACAAATTTCATCGATTTGCTCCTAAAGTGCTGGGCAAATAAAAAAAGCGTCGTAACAATTTTTGTTGTTCTTCAATAGAGGAATGCAACTGTATTTTTTTTTTTAATTCAATACTTTTTCAATTTTTGATTCTATGTCCAACCTCTTGTATGGGACGATCCACTGTGCGGCGGCGGTGTCCTTCACCGTTTTCAGAATAAGCGACACAAAGTAATGCGCCTGCTAGGGTTCAAATTCACGGCCTACAGCTAGACAACCAATGTTCTAAATACTCGTAATAGCATACTCGTGTCCTAACGCCAACAAAAAGTTGCAAAGTCACGCGTAATTACAGCAACATCATCCCTTACGCGAAAACACTCCTATTCATCATACGTAGGCGTAACGAAAACATGGAATAGTAAATTATAGTATCGAGGGCTTCCGCAAGGGTGACCTCATCGTAGCGACCTTGAAGGGTGTCAAGTTCAGTTTATTGGTACTTATGTAGGGTAGTTTCGTACCACGTGTAATAAAGAAACAAAGAAAACATATTTATTTGGCACATGCCACAAGTGCACACAACAAACAAATAAAAATAAATTAAATAACTTAAATTTACACAATAAAAAAGTTAAAACTAAACAAAAATAAAAAAAGAGATAATATTGTGTGTCTCACGGCTGCGCCAAATAGGTCCAGTTCAGCAAACTGCCGAGCAGCTAGTGCCCGACGCTGGTTTTCAACTGGACCTGAGATGGTGATGTGACGGACATAAAACAGTTTTGTTTCTAATTAGGTAAGTGTAGGTATGCATGAATAGGTACTTAAATAGAACTAATCTGTGTATAGTAATAATAACAAATAAAAATACGTAGGTACTTAAAGAAACCTAAATAAATTAAATGGACGCATAGAAACATAAACCTGTTTCTCACGTTCCCACTTTGTAAACGCATAATACTCGTATGTCATGAATCCGTGCACTTCGTCGCTCAATACGCTTCAAGCTAAAGCATCGATACACTAATCAGAACTGCACCGCATCAGCATATTCTCACCTCAGTTTTACAACCTGATGTCAATTCAAGGCAATGTAGTTACTGTGCTTTCGGCTGCCTGCCCACTGAAATGCAGAGAGAAGAGGAACGGACCGGATCTATGCGAATTTTGACCAATACGATTCATCGGCGTCAGTGCAGGACCTTGAATCTAATTTTTTTTGGCGAAATCCAGTTTTTCATCAAAATGGATAATTTAAGTAGCCTGCCATATAGCGGCAAAACATTGAGATAGCTAGTTAGCACGCACGCTCGGTAAAACAGACGAAATCAAGGACCTTCGACATAATTGTTGATTGATATTTAAAACAGTATTTAGCTTCTCCTGTAAAAAGAGTGTTATGCATTTACAAGGTCCAGCAAGGTCGTGTCGAAAAGCCTAGGGTAGCTGACAAACCAATCAATTGACATACTTTTTAAGAGCTGTCAAAACGTGATTCCCCCTTATATTTTGAATGGAAATAGCACGCTATGACGTCATTATTTAATCAACTCAAAGACTCAACTATTTATTGATTTCAAAGCAACTAAAAATCTAATTTTGCAATTAATTGAAAATTAATCGGGTTTTCAGGTCTAAAATGAAGTAATTTTTTAGAGAAGTTGTGTCTTGGAATTATTGTTTAATGGTGTCAACTACCCAATTACATAAAATCTAAACGTCGCCTCGATCTCCTCATTTTTTGCAATTCTATTGGTCAAAATTCGTCAAGCTCCTCTCCTCTTTTCTCTGCTTCAGTGGACAGTCAATCTTAGGGGTCGACCATTAATAACGCCAGGTTTTTAGGCCACTTTATTACACTCTTCCCGCCAGGCGATCTAGCATCGGGTGTATTTTTTTATAATAAATACTTAAATATTTTCAGTATATTTTTTTCCATAAGCAAAAACCCTCGTATTCATCATCTACAATAACTTCTATACTAATATTACAAAGCGTTGGTTTGTTTGGTTGAACGCACTAATCACAGCAACTACTGATTTGAATTGAAAAATTCTTTTAGTGTTGGGTAGTCCAATTATCGAAGAAGGCTATAGGCTAGACCAAAAGGAGCCGAGCAAAAAGAAAACAAGCCAGAAGCGGCGGGTGAAACCGCAGGACACAGCTAGTCAAATATACATTCGAAGGCTTCCGCATGAGTGACCTCATCGTAGCGACCTTGGGCTATGTCAAGTTCAGTATTGTAGGTAGCTGTGTAGGGGTGCTTCATGCCACGTGTAACATAAATGGGCACACTTAGCTGCAGTTTTAATGGTTTATGTACATTCGCAAAACGCGATCAGGGACTGTACATACAGGGTGTAAACAGACCCTTCACGAAGCCGTCAACCAAGCATTCTGTACATCAAACTAAGTAACTTTACGCAAAAATTATTGCTGGGAAACGACTTTTTTTGGGGTGAGAAATCACGTTTTACGGTAGGATTCGATGGAAAGCACTCAAAGGATTGTGCTGATGGATGGATTGAATAGTACGGGGGTCGTAGAGGTATTTAAAGTAAAAATCTTACATTAAAAACATGAACACATTTTTAAAAAACTTGGGAAAAATTTGGAACTTTGACCCCCCTTATCTCCGTAACTAGAAGGTTCCCAGGCATGGTCTACAAAAAAAATGATCGCAAAGACGGGGAGAACAAGTGCCTTTCGGCTTTGTTAAAGGTCTATTTAAACCCTTTAAACACAAATAAACTAACGCCTTTTACACATGGATGAAGGCAGAAACTATAGAACGCACACTGTCTACCTGAAATACTCCTTAAATTATGTTCAGACATCTGGTTATACACGCCCGCCAATTGCGAGTACCTAACCATTCTAAAGAACATTATGTATTTCTAGCACTCTCTTAGTGACTTCTATTACAGCCTCCAACAAACAAAGTCTTTCTTTGTTTGGGCAGTGTTGTTTTGGACATATTTTCCTGCAAATGCAACGCTTTTAAGCCAGAACCCACAGAATCAAGCCGTGTAACCGCTTCTCAATTACCAGCAAATACCGAAACGGAACTGACCAGAAAATAAAAGCAGTTCAATTTGAAGGTATACAAACACAGAATGGCCTTTCAATTGACGGACACCCCTAGTAGTAAGCCCTTTAATTACACGATGATTACTGAAACCATCTAACGGTCAGTCCAAATAAGTATCCCAAGGTTAAGGGCAATGGAGTCAACGAAATTGAATTAGGCTTTTAGGTTATTCCCCTACAAAATAAACATGATGACAAGCCACAACTATTTAGGTATTTTGCCGAAAGCGACCACGATTGCTTTGGGTGACTGTCTCTTGAACTATTGACGTTCAAAAAGTGCAGAATTTTTGCCTGATTTGAATATATGGCTTTTGATTTCGAAACCTCATCAGCGTTGCAGTCGAAAATAGCCAAAACCAACATGGCTTTAATTCTGAACGCGTCGTTACAACTTCGGCACGGTTCGATTCGGCTTCGGATGCCCGTGGGGGCATTTCGCGGTTTCAGTTTCGCGCAAGTCGAAGAGAAAGAGTACGGCCCGAACTCCGGTGTGGAGACGTGTAAGATTCAACGAATCAAATAGTTATAGGGCTCTCTTTTCTTCTGCCAATCTCCACGTTCTTGTGCCATTCTCATCCAGGTTTTTCCCCCGGTGACAACTATGTCGTCTGACTGATTCAACAAATGTGATTGATTATTCCCGTACATGCTCCTCTCCGCTCGTCTCCGCTTTAGTGACAGCCAATGAATGCACTACTGGTGTGCGGTCTACGGAAGCATTTTAAAAGAGTTGCATAGAAAAAACCATGTTTGAAAACGTAGCAAACAGACAAAGAGAGTCAGTTGTATTTAACTATTTGACTGCCAACGTAGATCTGAATCTGATATAAGATGTAACCCTGATTCATCTCCTAACACATCAAAAACTAGATCTCGTACATCTGTTTGATAATGGAAGTGTTGATACCCTCATAAGTCATCTTTTAATGCGAGACTCTTGGAATACTTCCAAATACTCGGTTAGTGGCCCCTCGAGACACGATAGATACGGGAAAACTATGAGTAAACGTTGGCAGATTGGTTATTGCAAAGGTGAATGCTTGTGACGACATCTGGACATCCAGTTATGAACTAAAACTGGCGTGTGTTCGCAGTATCAGAGTTTCCCGCACAACTAGGCCAGACAACAACCAGCGGGCTATAGCCTACCAGACACAATAGCGACCTGTCCCCGTATACACAAACGCTTCGTTCGATTTCGATTCGGTAACTCTTATGTCTATCTCGCTCGCTTGATGGACGCTACTGAAAATGCCAAACTCGTCGCCAAATTTGGGCTGAATCAATTTAGATAGCCGTAGACACGTTAAGAAGATGTACGAATGTGCATGCAAAAGGCAAAGCATGAGGAGTACGTACGTACGTATTTCTTAGTGACAAAGAATGGACCGTGGGCCGGTAATGGGCTTACGTCAATCTGATTCATGCCAGGTGAGCAGTAGCGTCCTACTGTCTGCTAATATTAAAGCAAGAAACTTTAATTTTAGTTCATAGTTGTAATTTTAGTTGGAGGAGCTCGTGGCTTAATAATAACAGTCGCTCGGGTCGATCTTCAGGTTAAGCTGCGCTTGCTTAGGTTGGTCTCTGGATAGGGCCGAAAGTAGTAACAACCAGTCTTACCAAGAGGGACTGTATTGCTCAGTACTGACTGGGTTGTGTTGTGGAGGTCAGATAGGCAGTCGCTCCACGTAAAATACTGGTATTCAGCTGCATCTAGTTAGACTGGAAGCCAACCCCAACATAGTTGAGAAAAGGCTAGGCAGATGATTCAAAGGCGTAACTGACGACGGTGACATTCAAGAGATAACAAATAATCCTTCGGGTCTTCATTCATCCTTTCAACACAACAAATAATCTTTCACAAAAGTTCATTGTATAGCTCCAAACAGGGCAAGTTTATGGCCTACAAATACGTGCACCGTGGCCTTGACAAACGATTACCATACGGGGTAGTAAAGAGAACCTTGAAAATATGGCATCGTAAAAAATTTAGTATCGCATGTAATGTCTTATTTTCGCTTCCGGAATAAAGACGAGCGTAATACGTATTGTAATATTTATAGAACGAAAACAAAGGGGATGTACTAACCAGATCATTTATGTACTGCTGGGGAGTTAATTCCACCACAGCTGAACACTGTCTGTGTTCTATCTTTGTATTGTATAACGGGCTGGTGTCCGCAACTCCACATCCAAAGCGCGTATTTTGCGTGCGGGTGGGAATATTATTCGATCCAACCTAGCTCCCCTAGTTACTGACAATCTCGCGGAAAGCACGGGGCAAGCTCGGGGTTACCGAAGATATTGTTCTATCTTTTTGAAAAAAAAACGATTTGTGTGTGATTCATATTTATTTGCGAGAACCCGGTAACTCCTAAAACCGACAATTCGAAGACATGTGGCCTCCAGTGGATCATCTAGGGAGCGCCGAGGGAATCTACTGGGTCCAAGAAGCACAGAGCCGGTCGTTGTGGCGACCTTGTGGTAGAATGTTTAGCAGTGGACGTCGGTTGGCTCATATGCTGATGATGTTGTAGCATCAACCAACACGCACTGGGCCCAGGTGGTAGGTTATGACTCGCTCCCTGTCGCAGAGAGCAAGCCTGTGTCCCAGAAATCGAAACGTTTAGGCTGATGGGTGGATGGATCTTTTTTTTTTACTAAAAAAACTTGCGTTTGGCCGAAACTCGCCAGATGTGAAGCGATGACGGTGCCTAGGGTGGAGCACGCGTGCCTAGAAGAAACCGATTCACTCGAACTTTGAAGGGATTTAGATTATAATGATCGAAAAACAGAAAAGCCGGCAGTAAATTCCTGGCGGTTCGCACCATAAATATGGAAGCATAGCGCTTTTTATACGAGTTAAACCCGGGGCTATAGATGAATCTACACAGGGTGTAAACAGACCCTTCACGAAGCCGTCAACCAAGCATTCTGTACATCAAACTAAGTAAATTTACACAAAAATTATTGCTGGGATTGTTTTTGGTGAAAAATCACGTTTTACGGTAGTACTCGATGGAACGCACTCAAAGCATTGTGCTGATGGATGGATTGAATTTATTTTTTTTTTAAACACCTCCCGTACTATTCAGTACGGGAGGTGTTTAAAAAAAAATTGTGAAAATGTTGGAACTGTGACCCCCAATATCTCCGTAACTAGAAGGTTCCCAGGTATGGTCTAGAACAAAAAAATGATCGCAAAGACGGGGAGAAGAAGTGCCTTTCGGCTTCGTTAAGGGTCTATTTACACCCTTTATACTTGTATGATTTCCTGATTAGAGTAGCATTTCAGTCAAATGTTTCAGAACTGCACTAGCCTCCTCATTCAGAACTATAACCACGGCAACTCATTCATATTTTATTTTTCATTCATTTGCCATGGTTATAATTTGTAATTACCCGGCATGACGTCAATTTTCAATAGACGTCAGGTGAACAATTACATCAAATTGGCGATCGATACAAGTACAGTGATTTGAAAAGCAAAGTTCTGCGAGAATTGGTTTGGATAAATAGAAAGCTGGCTAAGTTCATGGCTAAATAATAACAGCCGCTCGGGTCGATCTTTAGGTTAAGCCGCACTTGCCTAGTGGATGGGTGACCACCCATTACATACCGAGTTTGCTCCGTGCCTCGGAAAGCACGTTAAGCCGTTGGTCCCGGCTGTCATTTGTAGATCTTTGAAAATCGTTAGGTAGTCAGTGGCCCAAAAAGTCCGACAACCAGTCTTACCAGGGATTGGCTTGGTTATTTTTATTATTAGGCAGTCGCTCCATGTAAAATACTGATAATCAGCTTCATCCGGTTAGACTGGAAGCCGACCCCATCATAGTTGGGAAAAGGCGAGGCAGATGATGAGAATGGTTAAATAGAAAACTGGAAATTTATATCAAACATCGTCATTTTTGCCGATGGAAAATTACCCACGGCGTTTTTAATCATCAAGGTTGTGTAAAAAGAATATTATGATACCCCGTAAATAACCATAGATTATCACATCATTTTCACGATTCATCGCTTAATTTGAAAACCATAAAATCGACATCTTCGTATTTTAATAATCTATTTTATTTTTGTACTGTCTATTTTTTATTTACTATGGACACTTTTAACGTGCACATCTTGCTACATCGATCTCACATAATGTACCATCTCAACATGAATGATACATCATTCATTGTTGAAAGTGTTATTTCTGCACTATTGTTGTAATTTTTTATGTAATAATTTAGTTTTTTTTTGCTGGGTCTATCGCATCAAATTGTACAGTATGCTTGTATCATATTGCTTGTAGTATTAGGGTAAACAGTGTAACAATTGTAGATAGGCCAATAAATAAATAAGTCCAAAGATTAATCGTAAAATATTCTCCTAATTCATTACAGCGACCAGAATCACATCTACTCATGACTCAAATCTAACACGCAGCATCTGATGCCACCTGAGATGGCGTGGTGCCATGTAACGTGCCAGAACTGGCATAACTAGCATACGTGGCTATCTTCACACCCACTTGTCACGTGAGGTGACCAAGGGATTAGGTGCGGTTTGAGTTATTGAGGAAATTATTAATGAGTTGTTTGAATCTCTGAGCCCGATATCTACAAAAAAAAAAAAAAAACAAAATCAAAGCATTTATTTCAAATAGGCCAGTTACAGGCACTTTTGAACTGTCGAAACAAAGACAAAAATGAAAAGTAGCTACAGTCCCAGTCACAAGGTCTAAAAACTGTGAAAGTACTATAGTTGCCCATTCCCTAACGTAGATCTCTATGGAGAAGAACGGGCAAGAAACTCCATGGACACGCTTTTAAATCAGAATACTTTTACAATAACTTGGTTACATCATTTATGTTGAGATGGTACATTATGTGAGAACGATGTAGCAAGATGTGTACGTTAAAAGTGTCCATAGTAAAAATAATTCAAAAATAAAATAATTAATTCAAATAAGCCGTGGCAACCAAGAGATGATCAGTCACAACTGACAGCGCCCGTTCACGAACATGACGCATGTATCGGCACCATTCAACTCAACCATTTTGAAGGGAACTAAATGATCCGACACACGCGCCATCATCAGCGAGAAATTTGAGTGAGCATGACATACTCTTAACCGTCCCTTTTCTCTGGGGGATGAAGAACTTTACACGTAATGTTGCCTGCCTGTCGGTTTTCTACAGACTGTACTTCGGAGAGTGTGCGCAGGAGCTCCACGACCTGATCCCACCATCACCTTCTCACCACCGGAATAGCAGACGCACTGCGGCGTACCATCCACACTTGGTTGATATCCCGACGAGTCGTACTCAGCGCTTCTCATCCACGTTTATTATGCGCACAGCCAAAGTGTGGAACTCTCTGCTTCTCTGTGTTCCCGGGATTCCACATTTAACCCGTCTGCCTTCAAAGCAAGAGTGAACAGGCATCTTCTGGGCACGCTCGTCCCGTCATAGACCTCATCTATCGCTTTCCATCAGGCGTGATCGAAGTGTGAGCAGGCCCTGTTCTTCATACCACTATAACCCTACCCCGTTTATTCCATTGTATGTTGATATTTCCAAAGTTACCTCAGCCGTATTGTGTGTACATAGTAAACTATTTTAAAGCGTTACTCATGGTCATTAAATATTTTTAGTACTATTCCCAATGTCAATACTGCAAGGGCCAACGTACCAGTAGCGAAGGATCAATTTTTGTAAGAGGTAAGCCGGAGTACATGTCTTTAATGTGATTTCTTTTATTTATATTTTTACAAATTATTTACAAATTACTTAGAAAAAAACAATGTAAAAACATTTAAAAATATAAAAAATTATAGCCCACCGGTATCGAGAACAGGGTCCAAGCTACCGGCGGTTAGGGCTCCAGAGAGAGGAACCTCCTAACAATACGAGCCGTGTCCAGAAGTACCGCTTTCTGAATCAAGCCCTTGATCCAGCTGCCTAACGAGAGCCTCCTCGGGTATTGGTCGAGGCTCTTGGCAATTAAGCCATGGGCTGATACAACTATCAGCACAATGATCGCCAAATCCACATCCCACATGTCGACAACCTCGCGAGCCAAATCAAGATACTTGATTTATTTATCTTTCTCGGCTTTCACGAGGTCCTCATCATGCGGGACCGTTATGTCAACAATCATTGTGCGCCGCTCTGATCGATCCACCACCACGATATCAGGCTTATTGGCTACAATAGTCCTGTCAATGATGATGGATTGATCCCAGTACAATGTGATACTGCCATTTTCGAGAACTGGGTCGGGCACATACCTATAGTACGGTACTTCCGATTCCACAAGACTGTATTTTAGAGCAAGTTGCTGATGGATAATCCTGGCTACAAGATTGTGTCTATGCTAGTACTCTCCGTTAGCCAGACGAAAACACCCGGAGATAATGTGACGGATTGATTCGCCTGGACGGTGGCATATGTCGATATGTCAACCGTACCGTCCTTCACAATAATGTGATTTTTATTATTTGTCTATAGAATACTGACTGTGGCATTTTTCAAAGGGAAGCCGGTAGGAATCGAGTTGTATGGAACCTTCGCGTATATTAGTGTATTGAATACACTATGCCCGACCTGGGAATCGAACCAACGTCCTCATGCTCAGTAGTAGCGCTTGTCACCACTGGTTCAATTAGAATCGTACGAGTAAAGATGTCTTTGAAGGTTGAGTTATGCATTACAGAGTATTTTTTCTGGTCAACATTTAAATTAGCTTTAACTCTTGTATTTGTAAAGTCACATTGGTACTTGCCCGGATTTGAACCTACCACCTCGTGTATGAGTGGCGCGGCCTTAACCAATGAGCTGTGACAACAACCAATTATCCTAAAGTATTGTGTGTCAAGTTCAACTACCTTAGTTGAAGACTTGAGGGTCAGCAAAGGACTAAAAACTAATCGATCTTCAGCTTGCAACTACTCATTGCTTGGTTTTTAGTCACTAAAAGGTTTGTGGTTTACTAAAAACTTTTAATGAGGTGGAGCATGAGGTCGTGGGTTTGATTCCCTGGTCGGGCAAAGTGTAATTCGATTTTTATATCAGGAATTTATAAGTAGTAGCCACGGAGTCTGGGTTAGTTTTGCCCGGTGATGGCAAAAGGCTCGCCCCTATTACATGGGACTTTAAACATTACGGGCGAAATGTGGTTGTACTATTAGGTACAGGTCTGGCTAACCCTTGGAGGATTACAGGCGTGATGTTATGAGACGCGTATGGCGGTTTCAGCCTACCTTTAAGGAGTTCATGTATTTAGGTTAAATAAAACATTAAAATCATACAAGGTGTAAACGGACCCTTCACATAGCCGTCAACCAAGCATTCTGTACATCAAACTAAGTAACTTTACGCAATAATTATTGCTGGGAAACGACTTTTTTTTTTTGGGGGAAAATCACGTTTTACGGTAGGTCTCGATGGAAAGCACTCAAAGCATTGTGCTGATGGATGGATTGAATAGTACGGGGGTCGTGGAGGTGTTTAAAGTAAAAATCTTACATTAAAAATATGTATTAAAAAAAAAAAGTGAGAAAAAGTTGGAACTTTGACCCCCAATATCTCCGTAACTAGAAGGTTCATAGGTATGGTCTAGGAACAAAAAAAAATTTCGCAAAGACGGGGAGAACAAGAGCCTTTCGGCTTCGTTAAGGGCCTATTTACACCCTTTAGAAAAACTTGAGATAATTCAATCTAAACGACAACAAAAACCAAAAACATCGAAGTTATTGTTTTAACTCACGCACAGGTCAAAATAATGTTCAGCAATAATTAACCTAAATTGAACTAAATAACAATTAATGAGAGCAATCATTCTTGTACCGACATAAGTATGTAATGGCTACTAGCAAAAACTAAGCTTTGCCTGTGGCTCAATTTGCAAAAAAACTTTTTTTATATGGCACAATGGGCCTTATCAGAAGGCTTAAAGTCACCCAAAGGGCAATGGAGAGGGCTATGCTCGGAGTTTCCTTGCGTGATCAAATCAGAAATGAGGACATCCGCAAGAGAACCAAGGTTACGGACGTAGCCCGAAGAAAAGCCAAACTTAAGTGGCAGTGGACAGGGCACATTGCTCTCTGAACGGATGGCCGATGGGGCCGAAAAATTCTGGAGTGGCGACCGCGAACCGGAAGACGCTGCGTTGGAAGGCCTCCGACTAGGTGGACCGGTGAAGGTTGCAGGAATCCGCTGGATGCGAGACGCACAGGACCGGTCAATGTGGCGACATTTGAGGCCTATGTCCAGCAGAGGACGTCTTTCGGCTAAAATGATGATGATGATGAACCTAGGCAAGCTCGGCTTAACCTAAAAATCGACCTGATTGGCTGTTATTATTTAGCCACGATCTCCTCGATTGTATTTGTAACATGTTACTTCATGTTCCAAAAACCACATTCACAAGGTCGCGGTCATCAACATAGTACTAAGTCCGTAATATAATGACATAACATGATACGCCTACAGTCTATAGGCCTTTATTAGAAGACCTTGGGCTCAATGATGAGGGCATTACTCCGTCACCCCGTACGCTTGGCAGACATGTCGGCGGCTTGACGTAGATTTTATCACAGGTTGATGTAGCTCTTGCAGTTGATCTGTCTTTATCTTTTGGAGATCATGACACTCGATCTGGCTAATGGAGAGAATTTACTTGGATAATGTGCAAGTTTTTAGTAATTCTTCGTCATAAAGTGTATAAAGACCCTTAACGAAGCCGAAAGGCACTTGTTCTCCCCATCATTGCGGTCATTTTTTTCTTCTGGACCATACCTGGGAACCTTCTAGTTGCGGAAATATTGGGGGTCATAGTTCTAACTTTTTCACAAGTTTTATTTTTAAATGCTAGTTTTTAAGATTATAACTTTACTTTAAATACAACTTACTTTACTTTATATATCAGCACAATGTTTTGAGTGGGTTACATTGAGTTTTACCGTAAAACGTGATTTTTGACCCCAAAAAAAAAGTCGTTTCCCAGAAATGATTTTTGCGTAGGGTTACTTAGTTTGATGTAAATAATGCTTGGTTGACGGCTTCGTGAAGGGTACACCCTGTACATTTGAGAGATTATAGAGGATTTTCTTTGCTTATTCCAGATATCAATTATGCTAGAAAAACATGGACATCCCGGCTCTATTGAGTAACAAGCTGTGTGTCCGTGCGATTTCCAATACAAACTATCAACAACGAATACAAAAGTTTATCCCCTATTAACTCCCTTAAAGTGTGAATTTTACCCGACTACGACGAAGCCAAAAGGAAGGGTTATGATTTAAGCAGTCTATGTATGTATGTTTGTATTTAAGTATATTCCTCCGCAGCGCTTAAACTATTCATCCGATTTTGATGAATAAAGTGTGTCAATCGATCCGTTATCATGGCCTGGGTAACATAGGCTACATTTTAACCGACTTCAACAATAGGAGGAGTCGATTTTACCTTGTAAACGCCGATTTTTTAGTCGGGTTTTTTAGCTGTAGTATACCACACAAATTCTTGTTCTTTCCCTAGTGATCCCCTTCGCTATTATTATGTATAAGGAGCTAATGCTTAAAACAGTATGTGTTGCAGTGGCGAAGGTTCCATACGACTCGATTCCTACCGGCTTCCCATTGAAAAATGGCACAGTCATTATTTTCATCATCATCATCATTCTCTTGCCCTTATCCCAATTCATTTGTGGTCGGCGCAGTATGTCTTCTTCTTCCATACTTCTCTATTACTCGTCATCTCACCAGACACGTCCTTTCTTGCCATATCATTCTTTACACTGTCCATCCATCGTTTCTTTGGTCTTCCTCTACTCATATACCCATCAACATTCATACTCAAAACTTTCCTCACGACATTTTCCTCATTCCTCCGCATCACATGCCCATACAACAACCGATTACCACACAACTTTTCAGCCACCTTTTTTTTATTTTATAAACAAACAATATAATTAAATTAAAGATATGTACTCCGGCTTACCTCTTACAAAATTTACCCTTGGCAACTGATATAGTGTTGTGCAAAATGCCATGCTTCCATCGGTTTATCACCTATCCTTATCCCAATTTATTTATGGTCGGCGGGGCATAATCTTCTTCGTCCACACTTATTTTTTTTTGGTTCTGCCCCTATTCTTATACCCCTCAGTCGTTCACTCTTGAAACAGTGGTCGTGGTCATGGGGGATCGCCCACAACTGCAGTCGCTACCTTCGCGATCCATTTCCACCAGCCTCTATTGTATATAGTACTAGCGACCCACCCCGGCTTCGCACGGGTGCAATATACAACATTATTTTTAGTATATGCGAAACCTGAATATAGTTTGTCTAGAATAAGTAACTGAATCGATTCCAATAATTTTTAAACCATGTTATATTTTGTCCCAAAAATATTTAAAAAGTAACAATTTGGCAACGAGCTACACTAAGTACCTATCGCAATAATTTAGGTACCTACTGCCAAATTTATTATCAATCAGCTTAAGACGACGCTGGAGGCGCGCGCGCGACGCTTTGCGTGGTGATCACGCTTTTGTGCGGACAACCAGGTAACAGAACAGGATTTTCATGATAATTTTGTAATTTTGTACATAGATTCTTTACATAAAAATACAAGACACGTGTTTCAGGTTTCGCATATACTGAAACTAATGTTGTATGTATGTATATGGGCTAAAGTTGTGTTGTATGAATGTTGTTGTTGTTACGTTCAAATAGCCCTTCACATTCATCCTCAAAAATTTTCCTCACGTCAGCTACATTAGGATATTACCAAGAACACATTATTCAACTACTGACTAACAAGACAAAAAACTGTCAATGAACACTCATACTCTTGAGAACTCGTAAAACATTATCGTCATTGATCACACCACCACACATGGTCAGACCACCATCTGTCTGTGACTCAACACCTATAATTGACATGCTAGCCATCACATGCCTCTTGGAAAGACACTCCTGATTTATGATTTTAAACTATCATGGTCACTAACATTATCATTAACACTAGAAACAGGATATTTACCATGTTTACTGATTTGAAAAGTTCGCGAGCGGACAGTGAGTTTTGTATGTCGGGAACAGAATCGAGTTGCGAGTGACAGTGGTAGCGGTACTGAGTACAAAAAACGAACAAGAAAGAGGGTAGAACGATTTGTCTGCTCATAAACACCCACCCGCAATAACTTCAGTTTATCCGTGATCATGGTGCTTGCAACAGCGCCGAAATATCGGGAACCCATTCTTTGAGTTACCGTTAAATATCCCTTTTCTAGTGTTAATGATAATACTCCTGATTATCTATATAGATAATTTAATATTATCTATATGTAGATATACAAAATCAAGTGTCAGTATGTTCGTATTCCTACACGCTAATCTCCGAAACCGCCCGACCGATTTTAATGAAATGCGTATGGTAACACGTGCCTCAGAAAGCATGTTAAGCCATTGGTCCCGCCCGGCTGACATTTGTAGATCTTTGACAGTCGTTAAGTAGTCATTGGCTCTGAACTGTCTGTCTTGAAAGTGTGACACGTGTCAAACGAGTCACTTTTCTACGAAATTTTGTAAACGAGTAAACCAGAACCAATAGACCATGACGGGGACGTCTACTAAGATAAAAAAAACTTTTTTTTATCTCAGTAGAGTCCCCGTTTGATAATTTCGGACCTTCTCGCAAGTGAAGCCATGGGCAAAATTTACTAATTAACTAATATGAAATTAACATCATGTTTCTGTATCTTGAATTAATTAAATAAAAAAACTTAATTTCCTTTATTTTGATACCCTACTCGATAGGTTTAGTTATTTTTTATTAACGTATTACTTACTATTTCGCGCCAAAAATCCGCCATTTTTTTTTTACTGTTTGAAAAAAAAAACAAAATGGCGGATTTTTAAAACCGTGTCCTTAGATAGGTATCTAAGGACACTTGGGTTTTTAAGAAGAATAGAACGATATCTTAACTGTCTAAATCCCTCCAACCATCAAAGCAAGTGAAGCTATGGGTAAAAGTTAGTAATTAACTAATATGTAATTAACATCACGTTTCTGTATCTTAGAAGATATAATCATTAAGATAAGAGGAAAAATGCTTAAAAAAAAAGATACATTTAGATGCTCTGACGCCGCGCTGTCTGATCGACGCACGCACACATGTACAAGCAGCCAATCAGTCACGCACACTAGCCAATCACAATTCAGAATCAGTTGCATACGCACACAATGGCAAAAACAGTGGTATGACAGAAGTACTAGTTTTTTTGTCACCTTCGAAGAACGTATCTTAAACAAAAAACAAGTAAGTTCTGAGAACAGCTTCTTGTGAGAGATTTAATTCTGGGAAGTACTAGCAACACACTTAAAAATATAAAGGGTGTATCAAGACCCTTAACGAAGCCGAAAGGCACTTGTTCTCCCCTCTTTGCGATCATTTTTTTGTTCTAGACCATACCTGGGAACCTTCTAGTTACGGAGATATTGGGGACCAAAGTTTCAACTTTTTTACAAGTTTTTTTTTAAAATACATGTTTTTAATGTAAGATTTTTACTTTACACACCACGGGGTGTGGAAAGTAAAAATCTTACATTAAATCCATACATCAGCACAATCCTTTGAGTGAGTTCCATCGTGTCCTACCGTAAAACGTGATTCTTCACCCAAAAAAAAAAGTCAATTCCCAGCAATAATTTTTGCGTAAAGTTACTTAGTTTCATATACAGAATGCTTGGTTGACGGCTTCGTGAAGGGTCCGTTTACACCCTGTATTTATTCTGTAACATGAAATTAAATGATACCTTGGAATGTAAGGCGCAATACAGGTAGTCAGTGGCCCGAAAGTCTGAAAACCAATATTACCCGGTACTAACTTTGGTTGTGGAAGTCAGAAAGGCAGTCACTCCATGTACAATATGATACTCAGCTGCATCCGGTTAGATCATAGACCATATACAACATTATTTTTAGTATATGCGAAACCTGAATATAGTTTGTTCAGAATAAGTAACTGAATCGATTCCAATTTTTAAACCATGTTATATTTTGTCCCAAAAATATTTAAAAAAAACTTACAAGTTGGACACCGAGCGACTTTAAGTACCTATCGCAATAATTTAGGTACCTACTGCCAAATTATTATTATTATCAATGAGCTCAAGACGCAGCATCGTCTTAAGGCGCGCGCGCGGGCGCTCTGCGTGGTGATCACGTTTTTACCCGTACAACCAAGTAACAGAACAAACTTATAACTTTGTGATTTTTCATGATACAGTTTTGAAATTTTGTACATAGATTCTTTACATAAAAATACTAGACACGTGTTTCAGGGTGTCAGGGCAGTAGCCCACCAGACACGACACCCATCTAAGGACACTTGGGTTTTTAAGAAGAATATACTTTAACTGTCGAAATCCATCCAGCCGTTTGGAAGATACGAGGTAATTTACAAACATACAAGATACGCGCGAAAAACATAACCCTTCCTTGGCAGTTGGGTAAATACACTCAAAGGTCAGGTGAAGGTCTATTTTAAACCCAATTCTCGGTCAACCTATTTCTGCCGCCAGCCCGCCAAGCACTGGCGACGGATCGACATTCGAATGCTTTTCAACCTCCAAATAAGAGCGCTTTGTGGAACGTCTATAAGTTCTTCGTTGTGTCGATGATAAGATTCTACAGGGTGTAATCAGACCCTTCACATAGCCGTCAACCAAGCATTCTGTACATCAAACTAAGTAACTTTACGTAAAAAATATTGCTGGGAAACGACTTTTTTTAAATCACGTTTTACGCTACCGTAAAACGTGATTGAGTCGATGGAAGGCACTCAAAGCATTGTGCTGATGGATGGATTGAATAGTACGGGGGTCGTGGAGGTGTTTAAAGTAAAAATCTTACATTAAAAACACCTATTTAAAAAAAAACTTGTGAAAAAGTTGGAACTTTGACCCCCAATATCTCCGTAACTAGAAGGTTCTCAGGTATGGTCTAGAACAAAAAAATGATCGCAAAGACGGGGAGAACAAGTGCCTTTCGGCTTGATTAAGGGTCTATTTACACCCTTTATAGGGGTCCCATACTTCCGCCACTTCCACAGAATTGACCGCACTGGCAGCGATCCATATTATTATGTATATATTTATTTGTTGTCATATTTTTTTTTCAATCATGGTTGCGCTTTGAAGAATAAACATTTAATATTTTTAATTTGAATTTGTGAGCGCAACTAATGGTTGCGCTTCGAGGAATAATTTAGTTGCGCGTAGTTGGTTGCGCTGGACTGGCTCGTTGGTTGCAAGTGCGACTGCGGAGCACGAGATCCAAGGTTCGAATCCCTGGTCGGCCAAATTGCTATTGGATTTTTCCCGCAGGAATTTCTTAGTAGTAGCCACTGATTATAGACTAGTGCCATGGCCATAGCAATAGGCTCGCCCCCTGTTACACGAAACCAAAATGTGGGTACACTTCTGCCTAATCGTTCGGGGATTACAGGCGTGATGTTGTGTTATGTCGTCTGATTTATTTGTCCTGAGTAAAACTTCTATAAAACCTTTATTGTCTGACCCACCTTTACATCTTTATAAATGTGTATATGCGTGACAGAACACATCATCTAGTACGCACGCAACTCTAACACAAACGTACTTATATACTTCGTTCCTGATTTAGTTTACAAACATGTAAACAAATATGTGTTTCAGAAAAAACAACTTTAAAACTTATACATACAGTTCAGTTTGACCTACAACTTCAAACCTTTGTAATATCATCATTCTCTTGCCCTTATCCCATTTCATTTGGGGTCGGCGCAGCATGTCTTCTTCTTCCAAACTTCTCTATTACTCGTCATCTCATCAGACATGTCCTTTCTTGCCATATCATTCTTTACACATTCCATCCATCGTTTCTTTGGTCTTCCTCTACTCTTATACCCATCCACATTCATACTCAAAACTTTCCTCACAACATTTTCCTCATTCCTCCGCATCACATGCCCATACCACGACAACCGATTACCACACAACTTTTCAGTCACCGGCGCCACTTTCAAACCTTTGTAGTAGTTATTAATAATTCTCTTGCCCTTATTCCAATTTATTTGGGGTCGGGCAGAAGGCCTTCTTCTTCAATACTTCTTTAATACTCGTCATCTCAGCAGTCACCTCCTTTCTAGCCATATCCTCCTTCACACAGTTTCTTTAGTCTTCCTCTATTCTTATAGCCATTCATACTCAAAACTTTCCTTACGACATTTTCTTTCTTTTTCAGTATTGTAGAATGAATTTAATTCACAGAAATTTAGAGTTCATATTCGTTTAAATAGGCAACTACAGTTGGAAGCCAAGATTTGAATAGACTATAACCTGATCATTCATTTGTTGCAACCTCCACAAGCGAGCTTGCCAAACTAATTATATGAAGCAACAGTTCTGAGAACTACGAGTGATTAAAATTATGCTGAAAAAATCTTCAATCCTTTGTGTTGTTTGTTTCAGGTATTTTTTTTTTTATGTAGATGGTAGCTTTGTATTCTTGTTAGTATAAGAGCGTTAACGTCTTACGGCATTTCATACAAACTTTCAAGTGATTTTTTTCCCAAATGACTGAACCGATTTTAATGAAACTTCGTACACAGAAGCAGGATACATGGGTGGAAGGATTTTAGTGACGAATTAGAAAGGAGAAAATATCCTGAGAAAAATTTAAGTACCATGAATGAAAGTCAGCGCAACTGACGGAAAGTCTTCGGCAGTGGCGAAGGTTCCATACAACACGATTCCTACCGGCTTCCATTTGAAAAATAGCACAGTCAGTATTCTATAGTCAAATAATATAATCACATTAAAGATATGTACTCCGGCTTACCTCTTGCAAAAATTGACCCTTCGCTACTGGTCTTCGGAGTACTGTTTTGTTCGTCAAAATAGATCGCTTAGAACTTCATCGCATAGAGCACGAGTACGCGGTACTTTCAGGGGCCCGCGCAGACGAGGGACTTTTCTCCGTAGACTACGCTAAAAATATTTCGTTGACAATGAGATTTACGGCCAAAAATCCCTCGTTTGCGCAGGCCACAATCCGTTTGTTTTGTGTGGTGTAACAGAAAGGGTATATTCATATGAAAGGATATGCTGCAGACCATCAAACTGAACAACTTCCTCCATGGGTCCAATATCGTAAATGCGAAAAAATTATCAGCTGTACCATACATTTGGGTCGAGTAGGTATTGAAATTTTGTATGCGACAGCTGATAATTTTTTCGCATTTACGATATTGGACCCATGGAGGAAGTTGTTCAGTTTGAGGGGCTGCAGCATATCCTTTCATATGACTATCTATACCCTTTCTGTTACACCCTGTATATCATAATAGTTCATATTTCCCAATAAACTCGTCTACAACCATCAGTAATTATTTTGTTCTCGCATGATATAGAGGCACCGCTCCATAGCGGCTCATTACTAAGCAAATCAACTGGTAGAGGAAACCAGATGGTTTTTCCATGCTTAGTACGAAAATGCTTAGATGGTTTGGTCATGTTCTTCTTTTCTTTTTGTGTGGTTAGTGCCTAACCTGGTGTCCGAGTTTTTATTCCGCCCATGGGCCTCAGACTTGGCTTTACATGCCGTCGAGAAATATTTCTTAGGCGTGCTGGTTTGGTTTGCTCACAAAGCAAGTGGTAATTACACAATATGCACATGAATCCGAAAAATCAGAGGTGCGAATCTTGGGTTCGAACTCGACATCTATGACTTGGCAGTCCGACGGTCACACCACTAGGCTAACACTGCTATGTATTGGTCATGTTAAGAGAATGAATGAAAGGTAACTAGCAAAAGGTGTTAATAAGGCAGATGTGAGTGGCATTCTTATGAGAATTTCAGTAAAAAATCCACCAGAAAATCGTTGTTAAGATACCTTCAGTATACTAACAATCTATCAACACAATTTTTATCGGCTACCGTTGACATTGACACATATTTCGTAGATTAAGCACACAATATGGACTCACAGCTAATGTTATCGAATGTCACGTGAGATTTCTAAGATTATGTAGTAAATAACGGAATATTTTGTACTGTATAATGTTTATCATTAACACTAGAAACGGGATATTTACCATGTTTACTGATTGCTTCGAGTTCCCGATATTTCGGCGCTGTTGCAAGCACCATGATCACGGATAAACTGAAGTTATTGCGGATGGGTGTTTTCAGTGGCGTGCAGTGGTCCTCCTCGGAGGGTAGGCTAGTAACTTTGAATAACTGCCTTTGTGTTTTATAAGCCAAAACATAATAAAACTTGTATTATTTCAAAATTTAAAGCGATGACCCTATGTTTTTTTGAACCTAAATTATAGCCTTACTCAGTAGGCATCAAATAACATCATAATAGTGACCACTCTTCACACAAAATTTGAACTAAAGATATTAATAACATCGCGTTGACTAAATTTCTAGTCAAAACAAATACCTACACTACGTAAGCAAATCATTACACACCTTCGAACTTTTAACTAAATGGTATGGAATGAATTGGTACTAAATCGTTTGTTATTAATCACGCTTTTTTTTTTAATTCACAATGACTAAGTACAAACTAGCAATTTACCTAAAATAGTTATATCACGTTTTTATTAATTTAAAGATTTTTCTGACAAAATTATAAACTAACTATTGATTTAATCATTCAATTTACAAATCGATTCGAAATTCACATGTGTAATGGGAAACAAACGACTGCGAATAGTTCCAACTTGTATTTATGTAGATAATATAATATAGGTATAAAACTAAGTTCGCGGAAGGTAACAAAATGTGTATACAGGTTCTCAGAGCTGTACGGCCAGTGAGGCTGAAGCAGTCCGAGAGCGCGGTAAACACACTCTAAACGGAGCGCGCGCGTGGTCGTGTTATATAGGCGCCTGGCCGGTGGCGAGCGGCGGGGCGCGTCGTGGGGAGAAGACTCCGCCTCCTCGGTGACGACTAACGCTGTGGAGCGGGGCGTCGCGTGCGCCGCATGATGATATTATGTTGTTACAGCCTCCCCCTCTGGATCTGAAGTCGTCCCGACGATGATCCAGGATTTGAGGAGTGAGTCTTGGGTCTGCCACGCTTTCTTACTTGTACCTCGTTATCCACAAGCTCAGGTTGCTGTTTTCGTGGCCGCCCTCTCTTTCTGATGGGCTGGACGGGGGCTGGCAGGTCAAGACAATTTCCAACGTAGGGTACCAAAGCGGAAGAGTGATACACTCCGACCACAACATCAGGTTTCTTGGGATCGGCAAGTTCGTATGATGACGGACCATGTTTTTTCTTAATTATATAAGGTCCATCACGTCGCGGCGCGAATTTACTACTCACACCTTTGGTGGCACTGCTCAGGGAATGTAGTGTGGCGAGTACAGGGTCACCAGGGTTGTAACCCGGATTCTCTCGTCGGCGTTGGTCTACATACTTCTTGCGTCTCTCTTCCGATTGCTCATGGACTTCTCGAGCTCTCTGTAGGTTAGTAGCTATTTGCATTAACTTTGGCGTTATTTCAGGTATAAAATTCTCTGATTGCAGGATCTTCCGAAAGTCATGAGATGTATCATCAGGCGTTCTAAGCTCCCTCCCGAAAGTCAAGTAGGCCGGTGTAAATCCTGTCGAGAGACTGGTCGCTGTGTTCATTGCGAATCGAATACTAGGAAGATGTTCTGGCCAGTTTCCGTGTTTGTCTTTGACTAGGATAGCCAGCTTGGGCTTCAGATCCCTATTCTTCCTTTCTACAGGATTGGTTTCCGGATGATATACGGGGGTGAATGCATGTTTGATATTAAGCGAATAAACAACTTGTTGCATGATAGAGCTAACGAACTGAGGTCCGTTGTCGCTTATCATACGTCGAGGGAGTCCAAAACGAAGGAACACTTCGTTGATAAGTGTCATAGCGCAGGACTCTGCAGTGGCCTGTTGTAGGGCAAACAGTTCCACCCATCGAGTCGCCACATCTTCCACAATGAGGATCCAGGTCTTCCCATCCGGGGATGTTGGCAATGGTCCAAATAAATCAAAAGATATGACCTCAAATCTTTGGCTCATCACGGTAGTTTGAAGTAATCCGGCCGGTTTCTGGTTTGTATCGTTGGCACTCTAAACATTTCTTCGCATAGCTATCAATGTACTTCCTCATTCCAGTCCAATAATATCGCTGGCTGATCCGTTGATGAGTCTTATCTGGGCCATAATGGCCTGCTAAAGGGTCATCGTGATATGTCGCCAGCACATTAGCCCATTCGTGTTCTGGAACAACCAATTGTGCTTCGTCAGAGTCCGAATGGGGGCTGTGTCGATAGAGTACCCCATTATTTAGTAGATACCCCTTGTTGCTCCAGTAAACTGCCTTCTCATCGTTGTCTATTCCTTCCAAATCCTTCACAATCTGTCTTAATCTTTCGTCCTTTAACTGTTCTTCTCTAATTTCAGCTATACTGCGTATGGGCATGTCAACGGTCACTGTACATCCGTCACATGCTTGCAGAGTTTCTTCGTTACAGGGTGGTCTAGAAAGACAGTCAGCGACGGTGTTTGTTCTGCCAGGAGCGTATTTGATTGTTATGTCAAATGCTTGCAATAATAGTGCCCATCTTGCAAGCCTTCCTGTCGGCGTTTTTAACGACATAAGCCACTTCAAGGCTTGATGATCTGTTATTATGGTAACAGGAAGACCCTCAATGTAGCCACGGAACTTTGTTACTGCCCAAACGACAGCGAGCGCTTCCCGTTCTGTGGTAGAGTAGTTGCGTTCGGCTGATGTCAGAAGACGACTAGCAAACTCGACGGGGTGCTCATCTTCTCCCTCCCCCTGGACCAATACTGCTCCGATCGCGTAAGAACTTGCGTCACCTTTAATTATGTAGGGCTTGGTTTCATCGGCCTGACGGAGTATTGGGGCAGATGTCAAACGGCTCTTCAGTTCGTAATAGGCATTCTGCTGGTCCTCTGACCATTCCCACTTAGCGTTCTTTTTCGTTAAACGAGTGAGGGGTTCCGCAATCTTTGCAAAGTCTCGGATAAATCGCCGATACCATGAACACATTTGTAGGAAACTGACTAGGTGTTTTAAGGTTTTCGGTGTGGGAAGCTTCATAATCGCAGCTGTTTTCTCAGGATCCACTTGCAGTCCTTTCGGCGTTATGTAATGACCCAGGTATTTAATTAATGAGCAGCAAAAGCGACATTTTCCTCGATTTACTGTTAGGCCATATTCTGTAAGCCTATCGAAAATTTTTTGCAGATCTTTGAGGTGTATTTGGAATGACGGTGACAGGATTACCAGGTCATCCAAATACGCGAGGAGCTTCACATCAGGCAGACCCACTCGCATCCGATCAATCAACCGCTGAAATGTGGCTGGAGCGTTACGCAAACCGAACGGCATGCGAGTGAAGTTGAATATGCCGAACGGCGTAATGAATGCAGTCTTCTCTTGATCTTGTTTGCGCACTCCAACTTGCCAATACCCTGCTTTCAAATCGAGTAGTGACATGTATGGGGTTGGCTTGGCTTCATGCAAGAGGTCATCAATTCGAGGAATTGGGTACGAATCGGGTATCGTAATCGCGTTGAGTCGACGATAATCCACGCAGAGCCGGATGTTCCCGTCGGACTTCGGTACCAGAACTACAGGTGCGGCCCATGGGGACGAAGAGGGTTCGATAATCCCGTCCTCCAGCATAGCGTTGATCTCGCGCTGCAGTGCATTTTTGCGAGGCGGTGAGAGTCTATATGGTGGGACCGAGATCGGCTTATCGTCTATGGTTCTGATGCAGTGCTCAATCAGCTTGGTCGGTTCTCGCTTGGCATTGAAAACGTGCCTATTTTCTTGTAGAAGCCTGTCCAGCTGCTCCTTCTGAGCACTCGTGATTTGTGTTTCGATGTCAATGGAGTTGATTTGTATTTCCCAATTGTTTGCATCAAAGAGACTGGCACTTTGTGGGGATAATTCGATGTCTTCCCGGTGAACATTAATTTGTGAGTCTCGTAGCATAAAATCTGTGAAACTGGGAGAATAGCCATCGAACAGTCGTGGTTTCTTCTTTGATGGGGGCGTACTGAGATCTATCGGTGTCAGACTATATTCTACGTTACCGACTGACTGTTTCTTTGGTGTCGACGGAGGCTCAGGTAATTCCATCAGCGGAGGTGTTGGTGGTGGAGTAGGCTGTATTGTCGCAATACTCGTACTATCTTCGGTGTCTGTCATTGTAAGCGAAGTTATTGGGCTTGGCAAATCCATCATTTCACTGATGACAGTTGTCTCAAAGATGGCAAATTCTTCAGAGTATAGCTCGTATTGTTCTTCTGGTTCGTCGATAAAATTCCACGTGTACTGCGGTACGTTGATGACCATACCCGCGTCCTTCAAAAAGCCAACACCCAGAAGAGTGCGGTTCTCTTTTGCTCCAGGTAACACGATGAATGTCGTATGCACCTTTCGACATATCAAGTCAACCTCGGCTCTGCACATAAGCACTCTTTGACTTTTTTTTATTCCGTCAGCTAATGTTAAGTTGACTGGCTGTTCTGTGAACTTGCATCCGCCCTTTTCCAGTGCTAAATACAAGGAGTACGATGCGACACTCATCTTCGCGCAAGTATCAATGTAGGCGGCACCTTTTATTCCCTCGATCTCCACAAAAACAACAGGGCGTGAAAATGCATCAAAATGTACGTCGATGGCGCAAAACTTCAAGTCTTCCTTCTTGATGTGCGAAGACTTATTGCAAGTGGCACAATTGCTTCTAAATACCCCGGGTGCACCGCAACCATAGCAAGAAAATTTTGGTTGAGAAGGAGATGGTGCCTGCGTCTGGGTTTCCGCAACATCTTTCGTCGCCACTGAGACTGTGCCTTCGGCACGCTTCTTCTTTCGACATACGTCCGCCGTGTGTCCCGGGTTTTTACAAAAAGTGCATCGCTGCTTTCCTTTTCGCAACTGAGCTGTTTCGGTATGTTTAGCTCCATGTGCGTATTCCTGCAGAGTTTCTTCGATACCGCGTGCCGTTTCTAGGAGTTTCTCGAACGTTGGTACTGTATCTCGAGGCATGCGGTTGCGTAGTTCCAACCTTATGAGCGCGAACACCATATCAATTTGTTGGGTTTGAGTCGGTGCGGGAGGAGGAAGTGATGCAAATAATGCCCGCTTCTTGGCGATGAATGCTTCCGTGGTGACATCGGACTCCTGGACCTCGTGTGTTATCTGGTGATAAATCATATATGCCGGTTTCCGCGGAGCGAACGTATGGCGCAGTTTGTTGCAGAACTCTTCCCACTTTTCTACACTGCTTTTCGCGCCTTGCCACCATACCGCTGCTTCATCACGTAGTAGGAGTGGAAGCCCTTGAAGCGCATCCGAGTCACTTAGCTTTTCCACATTTTTGTAGGTGGTTGCTGCTGCTACAAAAGCCTCGACTGCGTCCGTGTCCTTTTGCCCACTGTAGGTGATGTTGCAGGATGCAAAAGTTCCTTGCTTGGAAGCCATGATGGTCTGCAGGAACATCTGGAACTGTTCGTTGGACATCGCCATCTTCAAAGCCCGATGTGGGAGTCTTCGTAGATTTTCCAACTTGATCCCTGGTTCGGGCCCAACGTTGGGCGCCAGATTGTAATGGGAAACAAACGACTGCGAATAGTTCCAACTTGTATTTATGTAGATAATATAATATAGGTATAAAACTAAGTTCGCGGAAGGTAACAAAATGTGTATACAGGTTCTCAGAGCTGTACGGCCAGTGAGGCTGAAGCAGTCCGAGAGCGCGGTAAACACACTCTAAACGGAGCGCGCGCGTGGTCGTGTTATATAGGCGCCTGGCCGGTGGCGAGCGGCGGGGCGCGTCGTGGGGAGAAGACTCCGCCTCCTCGGTGACGACTAACGCTGTGGAGCGGGGCGTCGCGTGCGCCGCATGATGATATTATGTTGTTACACATGTATCATTCGAAAGGCCGTAAAAACAGGAACAAAAAGGTATATAATATTATTTACCAAACAAATAACAAACTCCTACAACTATCACTTCAAAACACAACCACAGAAAAAATAAACAGCTAATTGGAAACAACGCCATCTGCCTAAAATATGAGGTACTTCAATGGCTTTCTATCAGTACAAGAACGAAGGATGTCGCTTCGTTAGAAAAATTCTAAAAAATAACACAGAGTGCGCTGTCAACAAAAAAAATAAGTAATAATAAAATTGGGCGTTGAGCAGTTAAGCTTTTTCGTTCCGGTCCCAATTTTGGCACTTGGGCGTGTGGGCAGGTATTAAACAAAATGCACGGAAAACAATATAATTTATTTGTGTGTAAAATAGAAGCGCTTACCCACACAGCCAGCTTAAATGTTGCATAATATTTTGAAGATTGAAATGACGAGTACGAGGTGAATTATCATATTTTTGGATTAACTCTCGTAATTCGGGTATACATCTATCTACAGACACCACATGAATCTTATCATTAAACGATAATTGCGAAAACTTATTGCTTTTAACTTCTAACACACGTAATCACCACACACTTCACAACAGAATACCATCTTTAAGTTTAAATGTACTTAACAAATAATATTTACATGAATGTACGTTTCAAAACGAATGACTTATAAGTTATAACTTAAGTTAGATATAAAAACATTCATGATTGATTATAATTTGCTTGTCACATGAAACAATATGGCTACTAAAAATTTCTCTGACATAAGTGACAGACGATAGAAACGGTGGTGTTGTCATAATTTTTTTCAAAACTCCCCAAAAATCAAAGCAAAAAATAAAATTAATGTAGTTTTTAATTATTTTTATAGGGCTTTTGCAATTCTTATAAATACAATTTATCATTTTTGTGGAAAGTATAAATTCGACAATAGCTTCATGTTCTTTTAATTGTATCTAGTAGTCATTAAGGAAACTATCGTGTCTGTCTCTTTTGCTCAAAACGCAAAACACAAAACGGGGAAATGTCCACAAATTGGGAACACTGCTCTAATATTTTTTCATTCAATAATCTAGCTAGCCAATCATAACTCGTGGTGATCGTCTACACTGAACGGAGTTACGCCCATAATCTACACATGTGTGCCGTTCCTACACACGGTAATATGTAATAGTGTGCGTAAAATTATGAATGAAATATATTGTTTTATAGGCTTTCTGACGTCTAGCCTCAGAATTGACAATTTGTAGCTACGAACTTACCTTACCTTAGTGTGAGTTTGAGTTACGTCACACGGGCGCGACAAGTTGCTATAAGTGTTCTAACAGGAGTTTTAAGGTTTTTTTTAATATTTTGTATTATTTTATTACAAACTTATAATAAATGCATTTGGCGTTGTTGGTAGGGTAGGCTAGGCCTAATAGCCTGTAAGGTATGCACGCCCCTGGGTGTTTTTATGAGCAGACAAAACGGTCTACCCTCTTTCTTGTTCGTTTTTTGCACTCAGTGCCTCTACCACTGTCACTCGCAACTCGATTCTGTTCCCGACACACGTAACTCACTGTCCGGTCGCGAATTTTTCAAATCAGTAAACATGGTAAATATCCCGTTTCTAGTGTTAATGATAATGTTAGTGACCATGATAGTTTAATATCTAGTTTAATTTTTGTCTTTAAGTGGCAGTGGGCATATAGCTCGCAGAACGGATGGCCGATGGGGTCGAAAAGTTCTGGAGTGGCGACCGCGAACCGGAAGACGTTGCGTTGGAAGACCTCCCACTAGGTGGACCGATGACCTGGTAAAGGTTGCAGGGATCCGCTGGATGCGAGACGAACGGGACCGGTCAATGTGGCGAAACTTGGGGAGGCCTATGTCCAGCAGTGGACGTCTTTCGGCTGAAATTATGAAGATGAAATGTTTGTCTTTAACGGCAAGAAATACTAAGGTGGAAGCACCAGGGTAGCCCGCAAAATTCAATTTTTCTTTTTTTTTTTCAATTTGCAAGTCAGTGTCACGCTGTCATCATCTGCCTAGCCTTTTCCCAACTATGTTGGGGTCGGCTTCCAGTCTAACCGGATGCAGCTGAATACCAGTTTTTACATGGAGCGACTGCCTATCTGACCTCCACAACCCAGTTAGTACTAGGTAACACGATACCCCTTGGTAAGACTGGTTGCCAGACTTTTAGGGCCACTGACTACCTAACGACCATCAAAGATCTGACACCCGGGACCAACGGCTTGACGTGCTTTCCGAGGCACGGAGGAAACTCGGTATGTAATGGGTGGTTGCCCATCCACAGACCAACCTAGGCAAGCACGGCTTAACCTAAAGATCGACCCGAGCGGCTGCTATTGTTTAGCCACGAGCTCCTCCCAGTGTCAGGCTGTATGCTGAAGAAAATATGATTTGTGGCCTGTGTGTGGAATAGACCTTCTACATAGGTACTAATACTAGCGATCCGCCCCGTCTACGCATGCTTATTTCCCAGGATATCATTTTGCGATTACGAAGTCTACTACCTCGTTGGTCTAGTGGTCGCAAGCGCTACTGCAGAGCATAAGGTCCTGGGTTCGATTCTCAGGTCGAGTAAAATGTTATTGAGTTTTTCCATCAAGAATTTCTCAGTGGCAGCCACGGAGTCTGGATTTGTGCCTGGTCGATGGCAAAAGGCTCGCCCCCTATTACATGGGACTTTAGGTACACTTCTGCCTATAACTTCCGGGATTACAGGCGTGATGTTATGTTGAAGACTAACTTAAAAACGACCAGCCCGCGTAGCATGACCACCGTAGACAAGGATTTCTTTGACAGAAGAATCGACAAAATGACGGATTGTGTCGACACAATGACAGATTTCTTTGCACTATCTGTCATTTTGTCTACGGTGGGCATGCTACGGGGGCTGAAGTCACAGAATAAATAGTACAACTGAAGTCTTCAAATTCAGCCGCTAGTTGGCTTTAAGCCAGCTTCTTCTCTACAGGGTGTAATCGAACCCTTCACGAAGCCGTCAACCAAGCATTCTGTACGTCAAACTATTCATCATCATATTTATCGACTTTGTAGCGACAACACGTTTTTTTTTTTTTGCTCCGTTGTTTTTTGTTAATTTAATGTGAAAATGTCAGTGTTTATACAAGTGAGTTATACCATTTTAAAGCTGTGAAAAAGGACCATCTATTATTGATCACAGCACCTTACAATTCGACGCAGTTCGTGAGTAATTAACAAATAAGTTCATTCAAATTTGTGCTCAAGTACATTAATCCCTGACCTACGACAACCCGCGACCGGGCTGCTACGCACACAGACGCATCACACGCACGTGCGGGACGCAAGTGCAGGCACAGGTGCGGTTTTCCGAATTTATGAATTATAGCATGTTTTACAACACTACCTACGCATAAATATAAACATCACAATATTTATGCACAAAATTTTGTTTTTGGCAATCTGTCCGCACAAAGCCTTCACTATCGCATGCTCTTACTGCTGACAAGAAACATTGTAATAATGCCGAACGTTATATGTACTGAATGTAAAAAAAAAATACCTGCTCAGCAGTTTATAATTTGCGTTGAATGTAATTCGCATTATGATCGCAAGTGTTCCAAATTAACGGATAGGAGGTTCGGTATGTTGATTGCTGACAAAAAGGCCAGCTGGAAGTGCAAGGAATGTTGTAACAAACTTCCAAAGAAACGCAATGCTGATACTGGTTCTCCCCAAGTGAACATCTCGAGCGACAACGATAACAGTCCTATGCCTAAGCATATAGGGAGTGGTACCACCGCGATCGTAACCATTTTATCCCCTATCGATAAAAACTTGGCAAGCGTTAATCCATATATAAACGAGAGTACATTAAGAGACATATTGAACACCTTTAAAATGGAGATACGTGATACTATTAAAAAAACGGTCAAAGAAGTTGTTGGTGAAAAACTGGATGAAGTACTTGGACAGATTTCTGGTTTCCATGAGTCTTTAAACTTTATAAATGAACAATTTGAAGATTTTAAAAGCCGCATAGACTCAAACAACTCCATTGTCCAACAACTTCAAATTGAGAATGCAACACTAACATCTTCAATGAAAGGTTTATCAGACAGACTTAATTTACTTGAACAACAACTTCGAGAGAGCAATGTTGAAATAAATAGTTTAACTGAACAACACTCTGAAAACCTTGCTAACTGTTTAGTCCAACTTGCCAGAACTGTTAACTCCCCTATTAATGATGAAGATATAATGCAAGTAACACGTGTTGCAAAACTGGATAAAAGCAGCTCCAGACCTCGCACAATTATTGCAAAACTCCGCAGCCCTCGTGTAAGAGATAGCCTACTAGCAGCTGTGCAGGGCCACAATAGAAATAATCCTGATAACAAGTTGAACACACATCACTTAGGTATGGGTAGAACTAAAGCTGCCGTCTACGTATCTGAACACTTAACTCCGGCAAATAAATCACTCCATGCTGCTACGAGACTCAAGGCTAAAGAAACAAAATACTAATTTGTCTGGGTTGGAAATGGCCGAATTCTTACTCGCAAAGATGAGACTACTCAACCATTGCTAATACGTAGCACTGAAAGCTTAAAACTTATGATGTAAGCATTGTTACTGATATCAATGTAATTGCGTATTAAGAAACAAAATTGACTGTTTACTATCAAAACGTACGAGGAATGTCTGCCATAAAACTTATAAACACAAAATAGAACAGGCTGTGACTAAAAATGCCAAAGTGTTCTGGCAATACATTAAGGAAAAGCGCAACAATAACACCACATATCCTGAACGCATGCATCTTAACAGTATTTTTGGTGAAAATGGTAACAATATTGCTAAATCTGTTTGCTTCACAATTCTCCTCTGTTTACCATGACGATTCCCAAACATTAGTCAACACAACCACAGCAATTAGTGATTCTTTATCTTGTAATATACAGTTCACCACAAAGGAAATATTTGTCAAGTTGAATCAGCTTGATACTAACAAAGGTGCGGGTCCTGACTCAATACATCCCTATTTTCTAAAACGGTGTGCTGGCTGCACCGTGAGCCAAAATCTACAACCGCTCTCTTGCCGAAGGAATTTTTCCAGAAGAATGGAAGAAATCTCGAATTGTTCCTGTTTATAAGAAAGGCGGTCAAGACAACATTAAAAACTATAGGCCCATTGCTATTCCTTCAACCTTGGGCAAATTTTTTGAACCCCTTATTTATCCTGTTTTATATCGACATGTTACTAAACTTATCTCAACTCATCAACACGGTTTTAGAAGTGGTCGTTCTATTCAAACTAATTTGACTTGTTTTATCTCTGATCTAACAAAAGACATTGATGGAGGATACCAGGTTGATGCGATATACACAGACTTTTCCAGTGCCTTTGATAAGGTAAACCATCAACTTTTATTACTGAAACTCGAATCTTTTGGTATACATGACTGGTTTAAATCGTATTTGAGCGGAAGGAAACAAGTAGTTTCAGTGGGAGGTCACGAGTCTAGTTTGTATTATGCCAAGTCTGGAGTACCACAGGGTTCACACGTGGGTCCTCTTCTTTTCATAATATTTCTCAACGATCTTGCTTCTCGAATTAGCTGCGACTTTTCCTTTTATGCTGATGATCTCAAAATTTATAAAAGAGTAGAGTCACCAGCAGATGCCAGTCTACTCTAACTTGATCTTGATCAAATCAGTCTTTGGTGTGAATCTAACAGAATGACCTTGAATGCAGAAAAATGTTTTTGTATACGTTACACTCGAAAATTACAGCCATTAATTTCCCCTTACAAAATAAACAACATTAACTTGCAGGAGGTTTCAGAAATTTCAGAAAGTTAGGTTTTATCAAAAGAAACACGAAATGTTTTGGAGTAAAAACTAAAATTATCCTTTTCAAGGCATTGGTACGTTGTCAACTAGAGTATGCCAGTATAGCATGGAATCCTATGTATGCTGTACATTCGCAGCGTCTCGAGAACATCCAGCGAGCGTTTACAAGACATATTGCATACATGTCCACAGGAATATCGCACCGATTTCCATATGAACAACGTTTGGCTTTCTTTAAGATTGAGTCGCTTCGAAATCGCCGTACTGTCCATGACTTAGTTTTTCTCTATAAGGTTGTCAATAGTCATTGAATGCGAACAGTTGCTAGAACGTGTCATGTTGTCAGTCCCATATAATCGTCCTAGACAGCCAATTTCTAGACTTTTTCAACCGCCAACCAGTAGAAGTAACATCGGGAGACACTCACCAGTATCAAGAATGTGTATTCAATACAATGAACTCAATCCTAAGTTGCCTGACTTGGATGTGTTCTTTGGTTCCCTACCAAAGTTCAAAAGCCTGTTGCGCTCTCATTTGAACCGACATTTAAACGGCTATAATTAGTTTCTCATTAGTTTTTAGTTTTACTTGGATATTTTTTTATTTTATATTTTGTCTTTAGTTTTGTGTTTATTAGTTGTAAGTCAGTTTTTTGATCTCATCTTTAGTTTAAGTCAAAGATGTTTTGTTTTTTATTTAATGTTACATGTTACATTTTATTTCTTAAGATTTACTATAATAACTATAATGTACATAAGAGAATGTTGTGTACACCTGTAATTGGTACCTACATAAGAACCCTAACCTGTACATTTTTATTGTTAAATGTAAAATGTATGTACTGTTGGCGTACATATTTTAAATAAATAAATAAACTAAGTAACCCTACGCAAAAAATATTGCAGGGAATTTACTTTTTTTTTTGGGTCGAACAATTACATTTTACGGTAGAACTCAATGTAACGCACTCAAAACATTGTGCTGATGGATGCAATGAATAGTAAACAGGTCTTTTCACAGGTACTTTCATTAAAGTAATAACTTTAAAAACCCGTCATCATATCATCATCATCATTTCAGCCGAAAGACGTCCACTGCTGGAGACAGGCCTCCCCCAAGTGTCACCAAATTGACCAGTCCCGTGCGACTCGCATCCAGCGGATCCCTGCAACCTTCACCAGGTCATCCGTCTTTTTTTTTTAAAACCCGTATTTAAAAAAAAAAACTCGTCAAAAGTTGGAACTTTAACCCTCAATATCTCCGTAATTGGAAGGTTGCCAAGTATAGTCCAGAACAAAAAAAAATATCGCAATGACGGGGAGATAAAATGCCTTTCGGCTTCGTTAAGGGTCTATTTACACCCTTTATAAAGCATCATTCTACTGCATTCCCCTGCTCTAGCGCGCCAGTAACATACATGAATAAGGTAAATAGTGAATAAATAACAAAACACATATATACATAAACAGAGCTATCAACGACAGCGTTATCGATTCGTAGTGGTCAGTAAGCTTCACTGTTCCGCTATGATAAAGAATAGTAAACAACTTGGATGTATAGTTGACTCACTGTTTTCCCCGGCTTCGCCCGTTTGAAGGACGTATGTTATCCCAACGGACGAACTATTGAGATAAAAAGTTTCGTATGTTGGGAGAGGCCTATGTACAATTGTCCAGCAGTGAAAATTCGGGAGTCGTGCTCCTGACTTATAGGTAGACATCCCACACAGTTATAAAGGGTGAATTTTTTAAAAGCTACCTGGAGGGAAAGTACTCTAAATACTGGTGATAGAAAATGTTACTCAAAGGAAACATTCCTTTATTTTTTTAAATAAATAAATCTGCATTCAAAGATTTTCTAAAATTCGCTTGCCACACTCGGGAATGGACACCGGCTAAATTCCAAAACAAAAAAACAGCCTGTACTTTTATGGCATCAATCGATGTAGGGTCAATCATGAGGAACAAATCTCTCTAACAAACATGATAAATTAAATGAAAGGAAAACCATGAAATCTTAACTTATAAATTCAATCTAAAAGTGCAGCAAGCGAATTTTCGAAAATCTCACCCTGTGTACATTGAATTGTTTTTTTCAACCCTCTGTTAGAGTGTTACCACACCAATCGATCGATCGATGATAGAATGAATAAGTCGACGTCGATCGACAGTTTCCACTACACCAATTGATTGATCGTCTTCATTTCTACCATCGCCCCATTGCTGTGGTAAAACCCTTACATGTATAGAGAGCCACCCCTATTTTTAATTTTTACATAATTTCACGTTTTAATTTGCGTAACGGTTCATAGAAGAGACCGATTCTGCAAATTTCAACTATGTATTGCCAACATACTCGAGAAAATAAGAAATTTAAAATGGAAATGGGCAGGCTATGTGTGCAAGATGACCAACGACAGATGGACCAGGAAACTGACAGAATGGGTACCAAGAGAAGGAAAAAGAAGTAGAGGTAGACCGAAGAAACGATGGGAGGACATATTTAAGGAATGATGTGGACCAGACTGGACAAGACATACTAGGGACGGAGACAACTGGAGGAAGCTAGGGGAGGCCTACGCCAAAGAGGCGACTTCCACTAATTAAAATTATAATTTATTATGTTTTATTCAATAATGTTATTAATTTAAAACTTAAATTCAAATTTACTATTAAATATTTATTAATTGGAATTATTTAATGGTTTTGTATTAATAATTGTTAAATTGTGGCTATTTTTATTTTTTATTTATTTATTGCCAACAGTCTCGGAGTAAAACGGCTGTGACATACATACGGACGGACAGACAGGGCGAAACTACAAGAGTTCCGTTGTAGCCATCTAGCCTACGGAACCATAAAAACAGACTTTGAAAAAAAGATGGAAATCCAAAACCGCGGTTGTAGTTGTGGACGTACACTAAAGACCGACCGCTTTAATGAGTCCTCGCGAAGGTATCAGTTTAAATAGAATATTTTGAAGGTTGATCACGTATGGTTCAATTAGTATCGTAATACCTACGTGGATTATGGTAATTTTAATGCAAATAACCTGTGGGATATTGTAAGGACTTTGTGGACGCTTAATGTGCCTTTGATGGGGCAAGGCGGAGGACTCATTAAAGCGGTCGTTCTATAGGCGTAGTAATTAGATGGTTTACATTTTTCCTGAAACAAAACCAGGACCTAAAAATGACTAACAAGCATAGATTACAGAATGTTTATAGCATAACTATAAGTAATGCTGATCTATGCTATGACTTGCAGCTCATCACTGATAAGGAATAGTAAACAAGTGTAGACGGTACTTCAACGATGACAAATATACACGGTGTAAACAGACCCTTCACATAGCCGTCAATCAAGCATTCTGTACGTCAAACTAAGTAACTTTACGCAAAAAATATTGCTGGGAATCATGTTTTTTTTTTGGGTGAAAAATCACGTTCTACGGTAGGACTCGATGGAAAGCACTCAAAGCATTGTGCTGATGGATGCATTGGATAGTACGGGGATCGTGGAGTGGAGGTGTGTAAAGTAAAAATCTTACATTAAAAACATGTATTTAAAAAAAACTTGTGAAAAAGTTGGAACTTTGACCCCCCTATCTCCGTAACTAGAAGGTTCCCAAGTATTGTCTAGAACAAAAAAATGATCACAAAGACGGGGAGAACAAGTGCCTTTCGGATATGTTAAGGGTCTATTTACACCCTTTATAAAGCATCATTCTACTGCATTCCCCTGCATTCCCCTGCTCTAGTGCGCCAGTAACTGGCTGTCAATGAAATGTTTGTAAATAAACTATACTATTTACCCCGTTTTTGCAACATTGTTCATTGATACTCCACTCCTGCTGGTCGTAGCGTGATGTTATATAAGCCTAAAGCCTTCCTCGATAAATGGGCTGTCTAACTCTAAAAGAATTTTTAAATTCGAACCAGTAGTTCCTGAGATTAGCGCGTTCAATGAAACGAAAGTCTTCAGTTTTATAATATTACTAGCTGACCCGCGCAACTTCGTCTGCGTTTGGATTTTCCCCGTTTTTACAATCTCTTTCATAAATGCTCCGCTCCTATTGGTCGTAGCGTGATGTTATGTAGCCTATAGCCTTCCTCGATAAATGGGCTATCAAACACTAAAAGAATTTTTCAATTCGGACGAGTAGTTCCTGAGATTAGCGCGTTCAAGCAAACAAACAACCAAACAAACAAACAAACAAACTCTTCAGCTTTATAATATTAGTAAAGATAGTATACAGGGTGTAAGGGACAGCTCTCCACAAACTGACAGGGTGCATTCAGCTCCTTATTTTGAATCATATTCCACCGGAATGTTTCTCCGGATTTTTATTTTTAATTTTTTTTTTCCAGTTTCAATTCCTTTTTCAATGTAAAATTACATTCCCTGTACGCAAAGTACTAAAATAAAAGTAGCCTAAGTTACAGAGGTTTCGGAGATTAGCCGAAACAAATACACAGACAATTTTTTTTTTTATGATCCATTTTTTTAAATACCGTATATACTTCATATGCATTCAGTTAAAAGGTGTTATTTTGATATTCCAAACAGATACTTCAATTTTATTTATTTGCATATATAGATTTGACCTACCATCAACCAAGGCAATGCCCAACTCGTTTATGACCAGGGTTAAACATAGGATAATTTTTATCCCTGTAAGACGTTCCCCTGGTATAGTCCCCGACCTCCACGCGAGCGAAGCCAGTGGCAAAAGCTAGACAAATCCCAGCGCGTCAAAGAAACAGGAACCACACGTTACCACATTTAGCTCATGAATAACATATCTAATGTGTTATATATTTAGCTCGTCCAAACCCGGGATTTTCCTATGTTTTCTCACCTACTCATGTTTTGGCAACGGTAGCTCTGACTGCGATGATTATTATGTCTAGTCTGTTTACAGCGGAGTGGCTTACGAAATAATAATATTGTGCTTGTAATAGACTTTGTGTGGGGCAAAGACCTCTGAAAGATGATTTCCACCAAATGCAGAAAGGATACGAACGGATGCGTCCGGCAGGATGTCGAGGCATACGATCGGCTTGGTACCGTCCCTTTTTTTTAGGATTGGAAGTCATCAAATGACACCCCCCCCCCCCGCTCTGGGCGGAGCGGAAGGGAGTGTCAGACTTGTACTGACCAAAACCCATCCATGTTCCTTCTTTGCCCTTTGTGTTCCAGGGCGGCGGTATCTCTCGGTACCGTCACTTGCGAACATATCCGTTTTTGCGCCTAGTCAAATGAAAGTTTCATTTCATCCGATCGTATACGACGACAGGCGAACGGAGCCGTTCGCGTGTCGCAGCATACTTTCGGCTACGATCACGTGTCGCGGTAGACGCCCTTGGTCAAGCTGATGTGCGCGGCTTGGTAATATAGACTTTAAATACCGTGTACACGATTTAATATCGTTTAAAAATTGTGAAATCCGTTCCGATGCGAGCCGTTTGGTGGAAATCATCCTTGAGAAGGAACAAGCATTCATCAACGAGCTGTACACTCAACGGAAGCTCTCTCTCAGTCTCCTCCGAGACGTCTTCAAAAAAAAAACCGACTTGGGACGGAGAGCAAGCGAGGAACATCGAGGCTAGAAGAGTGCTACTACGATGAAATATTTCGATGTTGGGTTACTTGGTAACCATCAACCTTATTATTTAGACTAGAAACGGGATATTTACCATGTTGCAAGAAAGAGGGTAGACCGATTTGTCTGCTCATAAACACCCACCCGCGATAACTTCAGTTTATCCGTGATCATGGTGCTTGAAACAGCGTCGAAATATCGAGAACTCAACAAAAACAGTAAACATGGTAAATATCCCGTTTCTAGTCTAAATAGTAATGTTAGTGACCTTGATAGTTTAAAATCTTAAAATCATCAACCTGTATACAATCTCGCACTCACCCTGCCTCGGAGTGTCTCGGGAGGCACCATAAATGTCTAAGTTTTCTCAGGACAGTTTTTGATTATTGTTGTAATTGGTGATGTTATTCAGAAAGGTCCTGACAGACGGGTATTCCTCGCAAAAGGTGCGCGTGTATGACCAGGTGTATTAACGTGGACGAAACAAAATGATCATAGCAGGCGATATGCGGGCGACAGGCGGGCTGTAGCTTCCCTTTATTGGAAGTCCCTGTTAATATCTGTGGTTTCAGATAGCCTAGAAGTATTCAAGTCTCGAGTGAATAGGTCACTTCTAGACAAGCGTTCTCCATTGTCAACCACAGCATCGCTTTCCATCAGTTGAGATATTGGCCAAACATGAATTAAAAAGTACTAGGTACAAATTTATTATCATGAACCCTTTACTAGCAACCGTGAGTGTCCACGTTTCGGCTCCGTAAGTCATAACAGGCAGGACGCGCTGATTGAAGACCTTAGTCTTTAGGCTCTGTGGAATACCTGACGAGAAGACCCGGCGAAGCATCCCAAATGCTGCCCATGCTGTTCTTCTTCCATACTTCTCTATTATTTATTTAACACTTCAACCACAAAGTACATAGGCGGACTTAATGCCATAGGCATTTTCTACCAGTCAACCTTTGGATGATGCAGAGACAAACAATGGTAGGTGTATATATATCTGCAAAAATACTCGTCATCTCAGCAGTCACCTCCTTTCGTGTCATATCATCCTTCACACAGTCCATCCATCGTTTCTCTGGTCTTCCTCTACTCTTATCAACAACAGAAAAAATCGTTCAAGTATTATATAAAATAATATCAAGCGAGTAGGCTTGCAGAATTTATCGATGCTTCGATAAAAAACCGATAATTGCATATTTCTTGCCTTGCTAATCGCTATATTATCGGAACATGAATGAAAATACTACTAACGACCGCATGGGTGAAACTTTCAGACATTCAGGCATCAGATAAATTCGTAAAGAAAGCGAAGAAATCAACTATCATTAAATAAAATCTTCACGAAATATTTGTTTCTTTTTCGCTTCGCGTCTAGACTTATTAACAGACTGTTTATAATGTTCCCACTGCTGGGGCACAAGGTCCTCTCTATGAGAAGGAGTGGGGCATTATCGAGTACGCGGGTCCATTGCGAGTCTATAATGACCTATGTATATTGAAAAGTAATGTACATATTTTAACCAAATTGGGTATCGAGCAACACAGCCACAGGAGATCCGACGATACTTTTGCCAAGCTACATGAAGTACTTAGTCGTCCTTGGCGTAAATGCCAGTGGAAAAGCGTCACGTCAGATATCAATCGAAGACCTTTGACAGTCGTCACGGTTACTCAGAACTCCGAAGGTGTTAACAGTAACAACCAGTCTTACCAAGGAGTATCGTGATAACCAGTACCAAAGTTGAAAAAAGGCTAGGCAGATGATGATGTTGGGGTGGCTTCCAGTCGAACCGGTTGCAGCTGAATACCAGTATTTTACATGGAGCGACTGCCTATCTGGCCTCCAAAACCCAGTAAGTACTGGGTAATACGATGCCCCTTGGCTAGACTGGTAGTAAGACTTTCGGGTCACTGACTACCTGTATTGACTGTCAAAGATCTACAATTGACAGCCACGACCAAAGGCTTAAAGTGTTTTCGGAGGCACGGAAGAAACTCGGTATGTAATGGGTGGTCAGCCATCCACGGACCAAACTAGGCAAGCGCGGGTTAACCTGAAGATCAATCCGAGCAGATGTTAATATTTAGCCACGAGCTCCTAGAAGCCACCCCACCATAGTTGGAAATCGGCAAGGCAGATGATGATAGTATCAATGCGTAGCTAATTGAATTCTATCTGATAGTAGAAGATATATAAATGAAATATTCAAGATAAAAACGTATATTTATAACTTCGCATATCACCAACGAACTGGTATTTTCCCGTTGTCATTCCGATAGTGTTTTTGGCAAGCGCTCTAATGTTGTTTTTATTATTATTCGAGTTCGTGAATTGATCGTTTTAAATAAAGCATTCGGGCCGAAATATTTTTTTTTTCGTGTAGTGCTGTAATCTGTTTTATAGTGTGGATGTAAATTCTTGTCATGTAGTCACTGGGTATTAAAAGGATATTCTTTTTGGACGTGATAAAGAGCTTTTTAAGGTCTCAGATGTTACCCGTTCCCGATTTTTAAGTTTCGCAAGTATGAGTTGGGGAAGACCAAAGGAACAAAGGACGGACTGTGTGAAGGATGATATGGCTAGAAAGGAGGTGACTATTGAGAAGACGAGAAATAGAGAAGTATGGAAAAAGAGATACTGCACCGACCTCATGGCAGGAGAATAATAAAAAATTAAAAAAAATACCTTTTTTGTAAAAAAAAAAAAAACAGACTTCAAAAAAGTGAAAAATAGCTTCAGAAGTCGATGACTTTTGTTTGTTTGATACAGTTTTTTTTTGCCACCGATTTTTAATTGAAATATCCTATACAAATATTTGCGCACTACTCCAATGAGACAGCGAGGTTTCGCAAATATCGTCGATGTATACAATTTTTAGATTTTTGTTGATTTTTCAAAAACCGCTCGACCGATTTCGATAATATTTAAATGGGGCTTGGGAAACAAAAAAAGAATTTTCCAAATCGGTTCAGGCGTCTTCGAGTAATCGGTGAACATACATAAAAAAAAAAGATTCCGACGAATTGAGAACCTTCTCGTTTTTGAAGTCGGTTAAGTATTAATAATGACGATGTGAGCCTTCTAATCTCATTCTTAATCTAAATACGATGAATTTAAAAATTACTATTTTTGTCAGAACTAATGCGCTCAATGCACTTTATGGCGCGAATTTGTATCTAACTACAGTACCAGTGGCGAAGGTCCCATACAACTCGATTCCTACCGGCTTCCCTTTGAAAAATGGCACAGTCAGTATTCTATAGACAAATAATATAATCCACATTAAAGATATATACTATGGCTTACCTCTTAAAAAAAATTCCCTGCGCTACAGCACAGTACTGTAAGTAAACTTAATAAATCTATAATACTAATGCTAAAATATTCAAACAACTGTATTTATTTGAATAATTTAGCATCATCAACATCATTATGACCTATTCTCAAACTCACACTCCACAATTATCCGAATAATAAATTATTTAGATGCATTACATCCTGCTAACAAAATATTTGGCATGAAACCACACGATACTAAAGGATGATTTTCACCAAACGGCTCGCATCGCATCTTTAAACGATATTACATCGTGTACAAAGTATTTAAAGTCTATATTACCAAGCCGCGCATAGCAGCTTGACCGCGGGCGTCTTCCGCGACTCGCGCTCGTAACCGAAAGTATGCTGCGATGCGCGATCGGCTGCGTTCGCCTTCGTTCGTATCCTTCCCAATCCAATGCGATGCGAGCAATTTGGTGGAAATCATCCTTAACGCATCATTCTCATAACTATGTTGGTGTCGGGTTCCATTCTGCCAGGACGCAGCTGAATACCAGTATTTTACATGGAGCGACTGCCTATCTGACTTCCACGACACGGTTGATGGAAAACACGATAACCTTTGGTAAAATTAGCGGTCAGATTTTCGGTCTTCTACAAGTAGCGACTGTCAAAGATCTACGACTAACAGTCAAGCAGGACTTCACGTTCCTTGCGAGACATGGATGGGTCTACTACAAGGTGTAAACGGACCCTTCACGAAGCCATCAACCAAGCATTCTATACATCAAACTAAGTAAGTCGAAGCAAAAATGATTGCTGTGAAACTGCTTTTTTTGGTGGGTGAAAAATCATGGTTTACGGTAGGACTCAATGTAACGCAACGGATGCATTGAATAGTACAGAGGTCATGGAGGTATTTAAAGTATAAAGGGTGTAAATAGACCCTTAACGAAGCCGAAAGTCACTCCTTCTCCCCGTCTTTGCGATCATTTTTTTGTTCTAGACCATACCTGGGAACTTTCTAGTTACGGAGATATTGGGGGTCAAAGTTACAACTTTTTCACAAGTTTTTTAAATACATGTTTTTAATGTAAGTATTTTACTTTAAACACCTCCACGATACCCGTACTATTCAATCCATCCATCAGCACAATGCTTTGAGTGCTTTCCATCGAGTCCTAAAACGTGATTTTTCACCCCAAAAACAAGTCGTTTCCCAGCAATAATTTTAGCGTGAAGTTACTTAGTTTGATGTACAGAATGCTTGGTTGACGGCTTCGTGAAGGGTCTGTTTACACACTCTATACATAGCATTGAAGACTTGTGCTTCAAAACAAAAACCGACGACGAGATGATGACGACCTAAGTATTTTAAATAAAATTACGCAGTGGCCAATCTCCGTCACACATTGTATACGTAATTAATTCCTTAAGATGAAAATAATCAATCGTTGAGAGACGAGTGTCGTTCGATGTAAGTACTTGTGTTTAAATATCTCGTATAACATTACTTTTATCACTTAATCAGGTGTTTGTTTAATTTGTTTAGAAGATAATGACTATTATTATTTAGACTAGAAACGGGATATTTACCATGTTGACTGTTTTTTTGAGTTCCCGATATTTCGGCGCTGTTGCAAGCACCATGATCACGGGTAAACTGAAGTTATTGCGGGTGGGTGTTTATGAGCAGACAAATCGGTCTACCCTCTTTCTTGTTCGTTTTTTGCACTCAGTACCGTGGTAGCGGTACTGAGTGCAAAAAACGAAGTCTAAATAATAATGTTAGTGACCATGATAGTTTAAAATCAGATAATGCCTATGTGTTAACTGGCGAAGTGTTGTAGATTCTTGAGATGGGGCAGTAAGAACAGGCACCTTAACCGTGGCGGCTACAGAAAAAGGTTTTTAATCTTTTGAACGCCATCATCATCTACATAGCAGTAGCGAAGGGTCAATTTTTGTAAGAGGTAAGCCGGAGTACATATCTTTAATGTGATTATATTATTTGTCTATAGAATACTGACTGTGCCATTTTTCAAAGGGAAGCCGGTAGGAATCGAATTATATGGAACCTTCGCCACTGCTACATAATATAAAACAAAGTCGCTTTTAATAAATATAGAGTGATTCAAGAGGAAGGTTTATATGTACATATTGCACCCGTGCGAATCCGGGGCGAGTTGCTACTAGTCATATATACGTGACAAGCTAGCGCGTGCCCTGTACGTCAAACGGCACAAATATCTGACAAAATGGAAGGTAAAATTATGGCTTGGTGTGGAGGGCACGCGCGTGCATTTATGCTCCGGCGTGTAAAAGGTTATTAGACTGGCCTTAACTTTTTGAGTAATACCAAACTGTATTCATAGATTTTGTAAAATATACAGTCAGCAAGAAAATGAGTAATTTGTTTTTTGGTGGTATGTTTCTTATAAGTGTCAAATAAACTTATACTGTCACTTACGAGATATCTTCCGTGATTGTTCATCATTTTGAGCTCCCGATATTTCGACGCTGTTGCAAGCGCCATGATCGCGAGTTGTTGATATCGGGAGCTCAAAATAATGAACAATCACAGCAGATATCCCGTAAGTGACAGTATAAGTTTAGTTGTAAACCGAGAAAGCTTAAAACAGTGTTTGAAGTCTCAAATAAGTCTTTTGGGCTAAGTAAGCACAGCGCTCAGTCTACTCTTTTTACTAATATTATAAAGGGGTTTTTTTTCTTGTAAGCTTGTATGTTGGGGGTATTCTCCGGAACTAATGATCCAATTCAAAAAATTATTTCAATGGCAGAAAGCTACTTTACGTGGGTGCTATAGTCATAGATAGGATATAAATTATACAGGGTGTAAACAGACCCTTCACGAAGCCGTCAACCAAGCATTCTGTACATCAAACTAAGTAACTTTACGCAAAAATTATTGCTGGAATACGACTTTTTTTTTGGGGTGAAATCTCAATGCTGTCAACAACGTGCACGCTGTGCATGAGTATGCCGCGGTGGGCCACTCACGCTCCAGTTGTACATAGTTGTGGGTGTGTAGTGTGTACTGCAGTGGAAACTTACACCCACGTTATCAAACAAATGAATTCACGTAGCTAAAATAAGAATAATTTATTTCAAAAAGTATTTCTAAAAGTGTACATTTAGGCAAAGTAGTATTATTTCTCATACAATGGTATAATTAGTACTTATAAGTAAACTATAACTAAAATATAGTCAACAGTTGCAAGTAATAATAGTTCAATTCAGACATCAGCGACCTGCCCGATCGAGGTTTATTTAAACCTGTGTTTCAGGCCATCACTTTACCTGGCAGAATTTAATTAGGACAGTAAAATTACAAGATTAAATTAATCTATTAAAACTATAATCAAATTGGTACAAAAGAAAAACACTAAAACTAGCTTAAGTAAATATGTACAAAAAGATACGAGGAGACAACATAATCAAACCAGAAGTTTTTCTGTGTCTGTGTAATTAAGTATAGCTAAATAATCCGACATTACAAAATTACATTTTTTTTAACTCAACTCGACTAAAATGAGCCGCGTGCCCGTGCACAGCGTGCGCCGCGGTGGGTTTGCGCCCTAACTCAAGCGAACTTAGAGCTAGATGGACAGATGCAGTGTACGAAGGTGACATCATAATATGATAAGTTTCCGAAACAGATGTCATTGATACCAAATGGGGATCATGTGCTAACCATCGTTTTTTTTTTAAAGATATTTTTGTGTGACTGCCTCGTCTGTCGAGTAGTCACAAGCGCGACTGCTGAGCATGAGGTCATGGGTTCGATTCCCGGGTCGGGCAAACTGTTATTGGAATATCCCATCAGGAATTTCTCAGAAGCAGCCACGGAGTCTGGATTTGTGGCCGGTTGATGGCAATAGGTTCTCCCCCTATTACATGGGACTTCATCATCTGTCTAGCCTTTTCCCAACTATGTTGGAATCGGCTTCCAGTCTCACCGAAAGCAGCTGAATACCAGTATTTTACATGGAGCGACTGTCTACCTGACCTCCACAACCCAATTAGTACTGGGTAATACTATAGCCCTTGGTAAGACTGGTTGTCAGACTTTTTGGGTCACTGACTGTAACGACTGCCAAAGATGTACAGATGATAGCCGGGACCAACGGAAAACGTGAACTCGGTATGTTGTGGGCGGTCACCCATCCACAGACCAACCTAAGCAAGCACAGCTTAACCTAAAGATCGACCCGAGCGGCTGTTATTATTTAGCCACGAGATCCCCTATTACATGGGACTTAAACACGGCGAAATGGGGTGTACTACTGTAGGCGTGATGTTATGTGTTGAAAATCTGCCGTAGTTTACTCTGTCAAAGATCCATCACATCTATGTATGAATATGACCACAGTATTCAAAATATGGTGTCACAAAATACTTAATGATCTCACTCCTGAAGCTTACTCATCTATTTCCTGCCTCCTTAAATACATACATTTAAGTCATCACTTCGCTAAAATTACATCATGAGTTTTAGATAAAAATCGGTAAGTGCGACCCGGACTCTTACACAAAGGGTTCTGTAGAGGGACAGATTAATCGGGTTAAAATGTTAACAAATTAGATCTATAACCCAAATGTTTGATTAACTATTAAACGGGTTAACCCTTATTATATACAACATTATTTTTAGTATATGCGAAACCTGATACACCTGTCTAGTATTTTTATGTAAACAATCTATGCACAAAATTTCAAAACTATCATGAAAAATCACAAAGTTATAAGCTTGTTCTGTTACTTAGTTATCCGCTCAAAAACGTGGTCACCACGCAGCGCGCGCCTCCGGCGTCGCCTTGAGCTCATTGATAATAATAATTTGGCAGTAGGTATCTAAATTATTGCGATAGGTACTCACAAGTCACTCGGTGTGCAAGTTTTAACTTTTTTAAATATTTTTAGGAAAAAATATAACATGGTTTAAAAATTATTGGAATCGATTCAGTGACTTATTCTGAACAAACTATATTCAGGTTTCGCATATACTATAAAAAAATATAAAATAATGTTGTATATGGGTTAACCGGTTAACCATATAAATTTTGCTGATTAACCAGAGTGAAAGAGACAAAGCATCGAGCGCGGGCTAACTCCGTCACTTTCTTCCTATTTTTTTTGTACAAAAATGAACTCTGAACCGGTTATTATAGGCAGATTAAACCGATACGGGCAACCTTTTTGGTCCCTGGTTCCGTACCACCGTACGATATTTACCAGTGCATAAAAAAACCGCGAAAAAAACTTTTTTTGTATGGAGGACAGCCTTTAATTAGTAACTTTATTTTATGCGACGTGGAAATTTAAACTGTCTTCTATTACGGTTCAAAACATACAGCCCTGTGACGAATGGACGGAGGGTTACTTCCGTTAGAACCCTTTGGTTAAGGATCCCTAAAAATCGCTATGTTAATAGATTTGTCAGTTTTGAAATATATATTTGATACGGCTGCAATTGGTATTTACTTTGAAGCACCAATTATCAAGTTTTCAGCTGTGTATGGGCTTGAGAATGAGATCATTATGACGGAGATATTGATCGTTTTATAACTGACTTTTGACCACGGCTTCGGCTGTGTGACGGTCCATCCACGGACAAACCTAGGCAAGTGCGGCTTAGCCTAACGATCGGCTGTTATTATTTAGCCACGAGCTTCTCTCTTAGCGAGCTTATTCCTCTTAGCGTATAGATGACCATCTAAATTCGGGCCCCTCAGAAGTTGACGTATTGTTTGACGGCACGGTTGGCGCAGTGGCTGAGCGATTGACTGCTGCGCTGCGTGTCGCGGTATCGATCCCCGCACGCAGCAAATATTAGTATGCCCTACAGGTAGCTGTTCCGGGTCTGGCTGTTTGAGTATGTGAGTTTAAATGTTTGTAAACGCACCCACGATACAGGAGAAATTCCTAGTGTGGGGCAATGCTTTAAAAAAAAAAAAATGGCGCCTGCTGTAAACGTTCTTGTAATGAGCAAAAAATAGGTGTTCCTTGCATCAGCCGACCTCAAGGTAAATCAGACTGAAACTGTGGCGACTGGCGAAACAGTGCTTCTCTACGCATTCGTTTCAACTGCTGAAAATCTACCTCGTTGATCTAGTAGTCGCAAGCACGACTGCTGAGCATGAGGTCCTGGGATCGATTCCCGGGTCTCGGGTTTTTCCATAAGGAATTTCTCAGTAGCAGCCACGGAGTCTGGATTTGCGCCCGGTTGATGGCAATAGACTCGCCCCCTATTACATGTGACTTAAACATAACTGGCGAAATGTGGAAGTACACCTCTGCCTAATCTTACAGGGATTACAGGCGTGATGTCATGTTAGTTGTCGCCAACTCTTAATGAAAATGGGCATACATACAAGTATTATCTCATAAAATGATGCTGCTTAAGTGAAGACTGTCTGTCAGATATTATGATGGAATGCGGACGTTGTCTTCGCCAAGGTTACCAGCTAATCAGGAAAAAACTAAATTGGTTGCATGGAAAGATAACATTATACGAAGATGCAGCATACTAATAGGACTTTATTTATTACTAGCTGACCCGCGCCTTGATTATGTTCTCCTAGTACTTTCTGTTCAAATTCCAAACTGAGATCTTTCGTTACAAATCTTCTTTTATGATGGGAAACCATCACATGCCCCCCCCCCCCCCCCACCCGCTCTGGGCGGAGCGGAAGGGAGTGTCAGACTTGTACTGACTAAAACCCGTCCATGTTCCTTCTTTGCCCTTTGTGTTCCAGGGCCGCGGTATCTCTTTCGCACAGTCCCGCAGCTCGTAACGAATCTTGTTGTGCCCCCTTCATCTCCTAGTACTTTTTTTTTGTTGGGTATTCATTAAAAACACGATTACAGCGGCACCAACATCTCCTACTTGATTCTGTTCTCCTAGTACTTTCTGTCCAAGTTCTAAATAGAGTTCTCTCGTAAAAAACCTTAGTGTGCCAGAGAGAGACAAAAAATAGCAAAATAGTTTCTTGTAACTTTGGGAGCTGACTGTACCGTAGAAAAAACAGTTGAAATTTATGGTTGATGAAACGGGAATCAATGTATGAAGATTAAAATAGTTACGCAAGGGGACTTTTTTGCACTTGTTTAGCACGTCTTTTGTTTAGTTGGCGAAACAGGAAAGGTACCAAACGGGATGTACCCGCAACTTCGTCTGCGTCACATGAGAAAGAGAGAGGATGAGAGTAGGATTAGTGTATGCGCGCGCGATACTTGATCATTATTTTGCTGCGGAGCTATTTAAAAACTGTGATATCTCCTAAGCTATTGATTGAAATCAAATGATGTACTTGTGATGTATAACATATTTATTTGGATAAGGATTAATACCATGTTTATAAAAAACACCTTCGCAAATAATTCATTATTTTAGAACACATTTGATTACCATAAAAAAGATTTATAGTGAGTCAAGCTTAAAAGATAGACATATTTCATCGCGGAGTTTTTTTTTTTACTTTTTAAGAGGAACTATTCCGTCGCAGCGCACGCAACGGATGCTCTCAAAGGAATAAATTCTCCCCGCTTTGCAACATTTTTCATTGATGCTCCGCTCCTATTGATCATAGCGTGATGATATTGTAGCCTATATATAGCCTTCCTCGATAAATGGGCTATCCAACACTAAAAGATTTTTTCAATTCGGACGAGATTAAATTAAACCAAACAAATAAATTAAAGCTTTATAACATAACATCACGCCTGTAATCCCCGAAGGGTTAGGCAGAGGTGGTGGTGGAGGTAAATTGGGATGAGGGCAGGAGAATGATGGTCACTAGTGGTTGAAACTAGTGGCCCAGTCTCTACCTATGTACTTAATATTAAAATATGTATCCCATTCATGAATTAAACCGAATTACAATGTATTATTAAAAGCGTATTGGCAATTAAATAAGGAAAAATAATAATAACCTAGTAAATAAATAATACAACACTACACTTATGTATTTACAAAATGTATTGTAGGACTTTTCGAGCGCACGAACGATTATATTTATCGCGGATTGAATTTCAAACGCACTGATTTATCGGCCGATGGTTGAAAATTCAACGGTATGCTTTTTTGACGCGCTGAGGGTGCGCTCTTTTGGATAATGCTCGGTTCAATACTGAGAGTTGAAAATCCTCGCATTAAAAGATCGACCGTGCGGACGAGGTCTTAAAGCCGCCATATACCTAGCCTTTACCCAACTGTTGTTGTCGGCTTCCAGTCTAACCGGATGCAGCTAAATACCAGTATTTTACATGGAGCGACTGCCTATGTCACCTCCACAACCCAGTTAGTACTAGGTAAAACAATACCCCTAGTTAAGACTGGTTGTCAGACTTTAAGGCCACTGACTACCTGTAATGACTGTCAAAGATCTACAAATGACAGCCGGAACCAACGCCTTAACGTGCTTTCCGAGGCACGGAGGAAACTCGGTGTGTAATGGGTGGTCACCCATCCACAGACCAACCTAGGCAAGCACGGCTTAACCTAAAGGTCGACCCGAGCGGCTGTTATTATGTAGCCACGAGCTCCGACACTTCCAACAATTATCGTCATATTTCGCCCAATTTACACAAAACATTGACAAATTTTAAACCCTAAACCTTCCTCATGAATCACTTTATCTATTGGTGAAAACCGCATGAAAATCCGTTCAGTAGTTTTTGAGTTTATCGCGAACAGACAGACAGGCAGACGTGGCGGAGGATTTTGTTTTATAATACACAATGTAGTGAAGTAAGGCATTTTCCACAAACCATCGTGCATCGTCCATTTAAGACACATATCCTTGCAATCTATCAGCTGTTTATGTATATAGGACAAACAGACAGAGAGACACTTTGTAACATGTAGATAAAACTAGATGACGTTATGTGATGTTTTTGATAACACGGGAATTGTCTGTAATTATTTTAAAAATGTTTTTTTTACACTTGCATCCTTAAATTATGTTATGTTATGTTATGTATTGAAAACAAACAGGAGAATTTCAAAAATGTGTAACAATAGATAAATAATAAATGAAACATGGTGATAATCAAGATCATTCTAATCAAAGTATGATAATCTTGATAATCATAGTATGAATAATATTATACCTACATTATGTTAGCTTGCTTATCTATTCATAGTATAAAATAGTAATTTGTGTGATATTCCCTTAGCACTTCTCTATGTGATGCACATTAAGAGTGTAAATAGACCCTTAACGAAGCCGAAAGGCACTTGTTCTCCCCGTCTTTGCGATATTTTTTTTGTTCTAGACCATACCTGGGAACCTTCTAGTTACGGAGATATTGGGGGTCAAAGATCAAACTTTTTCAAAAGTTTATATTTTTAAATACATGTTTTTAATGTAAGATTTTTACTTTAAACACCTCCACAACCTCCATACTATTCAATCCATCCATCAGCACAATGCTTTGAGTGCATTCCATCGAGTCCTACTGTAAAACGTGATTTTACACCCCAAAAAAAAAGTCGTTTCTCAGCAATAATTTTTGTGTAAAGTTACTTAGTTTGATGTACAGAATGCTTGGTTGATGGCTTCGTGAAGGGTCTGTTTACAGCCTTTGTATCATCATCATCTGCCTAGTCTTTTCCCAACTATGTTGTGATAGTATTTGAGCTTTTGGCAATATAATAACAGCCACACAGGTTGATCTATAACGTTAAGCCACTCTTACATAGGTCATTCTGTGAATGGATGACCATTCATTACATACGAGTTTCCTCCGTGCCTTGGAAAGCTCGCTAAGCGGTTGATCCCGGCTGTCATTTGTAGGTCTTTGTCAATTGTTACAGGTAGTCTGTGACCCGAAACTCTGCCAACCCCTCTTACCTAGGTGTATTGTATTACCCAGTAATGAAATGGGTTGTGGAGTTTAGATAGGGATTTGCAGCATGTAAAATACTGGTATTCAGCTGTATTTGGTTAGATTAGAAGCTGACTCTAGTTGGGGAGAGGCTAGGCAGATGATGATGGTGGATATAGTATTATAAATGCTTTTGCCTCTCACATACAGATTATATAGAAGTTAGAGTATGACAGCAAAATTGTTGCACCTCTCTTTTACAATATTGTTAAACCATGGCGGTGTGTTCCATATCTTTACAACATTTTTTTTTGTATTTTTATGGCTATTTGATGTTATTTTTCAACTGAGCATTGTGCATTTCACCAATGCATGAGGAGCAGAATCATCACTGAAATTCACCCTAGTTAGTGAAGACAGGTTATCTCAAGACAATAGTCTACTATATCCTCCTACATCATCATAATTCTCTTGCCCTTATCCCAATTCATTTGGGGTCAGCACAGCATGTCTTCTTCTCCCATACTTCAGTATTACTCGTCATCTCATCAGTCACCTCTAGCCATATCATCCATCACACAGTCCATCCATCGTTTCTTTGGTCTTCCTCTACTCTTATACCCATCCACATTCATACTCAAAACTTTCCTCAGAACATTTTCCTCATAGTATCTCATCATATCTGTTTACTATATCCTCCTACATGGTTGGGAAAAGGCTAGTCGGTTGATGATTACAGTTATGAGGAACAGGATAACCTGGTCCCTGCACTTATCTCACTGTCAACCATCGCAGGGTTCTAAACAAATACAATTTTCAGATACAGGACTCTTTTACTGTGATGCTAGACATAGAAGTATCATAACTTCACACGATTCAACAGTTGTGGTTGTGTTGTTATGGTTTTAGGTTTAAGGAAACCAGAGTGTATGGATGGGATTACTAACAGTGGTGGCTTTTGATTATCATCTAGTCCAGAAAGTTGACAACCTGTCTTACCAAAAGAATGCCTATTTTACATGGCCTGCCTATCTGACCTCCACAACCCAGTTAATGGTAACATGGTACCTGCTAGTAAGATTGATTGTTAGGCTTATATGGTTTATAATTAATTACAGAATGATATCAATCAGTAAATTGTCACAAGCAGAACAAATGCTCAAAATGCATAAAAGCTTAATGCATGAACTATGTTGTAAACAGCTGACAAAGTGACATGTATAATTCACGGCATTATTATGGTAAAAACTGATCTATGCACTAGGGAAACCTGCCCAAATGTGATAATTCGAGTTGGTTGTAGTGTTAAACACGTTCCAAAGATCATACATCGAATAAAACACAAAATAAGAGTCCAGAATTGACAAAAATTTCTTTTTACGTTTTCCAACAAGAAATCGGTAGAAAGAGGTTTCGCTTACCATCATGCCAGGGGTTTGCGGGTTCGAAGTACTGTGTAACTATGAGATCCTCGTCAGGGAAGCGCACTGAGCGAGAAATCTTCTTTTTCTCCGTGCACTCATCACTTAATCCACTGTTATTATCACCACACTTCTGCAACTCTGTATTCACACATTTATCACTCTCAATCGGGCATCCCGTAGCTTTATCAGGGTCGGTAGACATATCTAGCGTGTAATCTATCACATATTAATGCAAGCGAACACATTAGCGTTAACGAACCCTAATCCCTAATACCAAAAAAATAATATTCAATTCATAAACACATCAGTTTCCACACCACTAGCTTCGAGATCGATTATTTAATATTAACAACACGAAAACCACGTTAATTCACCGGCCATTGCGTATTTTTTTCACGTTTCGTTAGAGGTTTTTTTTCATACAATTTTTTTATTGTTCGTTTCGAATCAAAACATTCTGCACCTTTCATACACCGTTTGCCGCCATATTGGATTGAACGAGACAAAAGGAGAGTTTTCTTTATTGACTGGTAGAGGGCGCATGTTGAGGGCAGTGTTGCCATTATTGTCAACCTTTTGTTCTCAAGTATTGCAATCTGTGTTTCGTGCCATCTACCGGAGAGTAGCAAAACTATTAAATTACTAAATATTTTTCCGGAAGTACTTTTGTCATTTTTCATTATTTTAAACTTAGCTTATGCTATTACAAAATTCATCGTTTTGAAATTCCTGATACCGAAAACCATAGCAATAATAGTAAGAACAAAGAAAAGTGAGCAAAAATGACAATTAGTCAATCTAACTTTATACCTTCCCCTTTTCTATGACTGAAATCTGTGGTTTGGTTTTATTTTCAAGTATAATGGATAATATTAGTTCCATGGTTTTTTGAAAAGACATGTCGTTTAGAAACAGCGCTAGGACTAAAGATATAATAATTGGATCTTGACAAAGTTGCGGCTAGGAATACGTTACTACTCTTTATGTAGATGCCTTGCTGTAATTTATTTTAATCGCGACAAAGTTTACTAACAGAAATCTAATCACATGCTAAAATAGTAGGATCTGGTTAATTATCTATTACCTGTAAATACTTGTTTTGTTATAGGAATCGAACCATCAACCAGCGGCACATGCCTACATAGTGCATAAATCAGCAGCTATCATGATAAAGTCCTGTAGTCTGTGGTCACTTTGAACGCGAAGCGTAGACAAGATATAAAGAGTCCGTCTCACGAAAGAAGTCCCGCAACAATAAATGGATCTGAATGAAACTACTTACTAATAAGTGGAACGTCGTATAATGATAGTAGCGCCGCGTCTACGAGACTTATTTTGTGAGAGGGACTATTGCAGCATGATTTTTGTCAGGAGGGCGGGTCTTGGTTTTACCATTTATGAGATAAAAACGTACATAATTATCATTAAAAAAAAATTAAAGCGAAGACGGTGGGTTAGGGCAATGCTTGAGGCTAAACGGTTTCTATGACCAAGCCTAATCCGAATTTGCAAAAAAAAACAAAAATATACCAATATTTTTAAGTCCTCCATAGCGCCTAATGCGCGAATGCTCCCGGTGACGCTTGTTGGTTGTTGGTCTGTAGATTACATCACAGTTTCCTCCGTGCCGTTAGTCACGGCTTTTCTATCGACCAGTCTAATCTGTGAACCAGTCTTACCGAGGGGTATCGTATTGCCCTGGAAGCCGACCCCAAGGCCAAACATAGTTGGGCTGCGGGACTGTTCGAAAGAGATACCGCGGCCCTGGAACACAAAGGGCAAAGAAGGAACATGGATGGGTTTTAGTCAGTACAAGTCTGACACTCCCTTCCGCTCCGCCCAGAACGGGGGGGGGTCATTTGATGATTTCCAATCCTGAAAAAAAAAAAAAGGCCCAACATAGTTGGTTGGTTGGACAGAATACTATAAGTCTGCCATTAGCTATATGAATCGTCTACCAAAGCCAGCTACTAGAAAACCTTTGTCTAGCTTCGAGTTTCTGATTGCATTCGAAGATTCAACAAATAGGCATTACTCAAAAAATAAAACAGCGCTTGGGTAACTGAAAATTATTTATTCAAACTCAACATCACGTAGTCATTTATACACTCGACTTTCTCTTAAAAACTATTCATTATACAACTATTCGTTTACTGAATATAACGTTTTTTAATAGCGCAATATTTTACTACTTAAATGGCTACTGGTAATAGGTTCCGCCTGTATTACAAGGGACATAAACATAACTGGCGAAATATGGATATTCTATATATTTCAGGATACTTGTTCGGGTAATACATATAGACGAGTGTCTGGTAATTAGTGACCGATACTTAAACACGTGATTGTACTCATGATAACAAACAACTTTCCCAAAGAAACATTTTTTTTTAAATACTCATTCACTTTTATCACAATAACACAACAGCGGGCCGTATGATATTCGCGCGCACGCGTTTGTGACCTATCAGCTGTTAGTCGCGTACCGTGCAACAGAGGGTAAGCAGAGCACCCACGCGGTTCGTAAGCCGGCTCCGTAATGACGCACCGCTGTTATGTCATTGTGATATAAGTGAATGAGTATTAAAAAAAAATGTTTCTTTGGGAAAGTTGTTTGTTATCATGAGTACAATCACGTGTTTAAGTATCGGTCACTATTTACTAGTCACCCTATCTAAGCGAGTTTATAACGTTATTTTACAATTATTTTAAAAGGTTTATAACGGCAGTCAAATATTTAGTTTATATTGAAACAAGTCTCAAAAACTTGAGTAAAATATTGCGCTAACAAAATTTTACTTACCCTATGTAGTTATAACATTTGTCATGTCCTACAATAATTCCAGATTATATATAACAATATTTTTTTATAGATTGCCATATTTTTTTTTGATTTTGCTGATCGATAGTCAAGTTGCACTTTGTAGACATGTTTTTTTTAAATTTAAATTTAGTTAAAATAGGCAAAGATCCTTTGATGTATAGAGCTGCCAAAAATCGGATGGGAAAGACCATTGAAAGCCAATTGTAGATGGCGCGACCATAGCTAGGTCTCAAACTGACCAATGAGGTCAAGCTATTTTAATATATAAAATTACATTACCAGATTTTCAACCAATGACGATACTTGGAACTAGCAATGGTAGCGCCATTCATTTCACAGTCGCCATCCCCATTGGTATAATTTCTTTGAGCAATTGAGCGTAGTTCTGCCAAAATGTACCCAAATTTCTGCCATTTTCTGAAGTTAACGCCAATTCATTATAAATCGGATCCAAGCTCTTAGCCTAATTTTTGGATCTATATGATACTGATATTACTGAATAGTAATACAACACATTTAGCATGTTGGATTAATTTGACGTATATTACTAAATTAATAAGAGATTGTGTGGGTGTACCCACGTAAAGGCGTGATGTTTTGTTATGTAATAAGAGATTATGGCTTGGCTAATTTTGGAAGAACTAAGCCCATTTGATATTTTGGCGATTCCACATTTTTAAAATGATATTTGAAGTTTTATGTTGTTGTAAATTTTAAAACAATAGTTGATTTATGATCTAGGATCAATGTCGTTGATTTCTTTATACAATAATATTTTTTCGTAATTATAAATGAATGAATAAATATTATACAAAACTTCAGGCTAAGTCTAAAGACTTATTTGGTATTCTTGGTGAATTAAAATCTTTTGTAAATAACGTTGAAATAATCAAAAAAGGTATTGCACCACTTATCATTTACATTCGCTATAGAAAAATAATCAAATTCAGGGCGTGTAATTAATATAGGGTGACTGGTTATTAGTGACCGATACTTAAACACGTGATTGTACCAGAACGGCGTCACACAGCCTAACAGCTGATAGGTCACAGGCGCGCGAATTTCATACGGCTGTTGTGTTATTGTGATAAAAGTAAACGACTATAAAAAAAAAATCTTTAGGAAATTTATTTGTTATCATGAGTACAATCACGTGTATAAGTATCGGTCACTAATTACCAGTCACCCTATACAGATTTGTCTTTGTGAATGACAACTAATAACGACAAATTATGGGCCGCTACAATTAGGATTGCCCCCATTACTCTAAGAAGAACTAAAAAGCGCGCATCAAGGGTACAGTACCATCATAGTAGCCCCTTTTAATTTATTATTTGTTGCTCTAGCGGCAACAGAAATACACATTCTGTGAAAATTTCAACTGTCTACCTATTACGGATCATGAGATACAGCCCGCTGACAAACAGACGGACGGACAGCGGAGGCTTAGTCATAGGGTCTTGTTGGTTACCCTTCGGGTACGACACCCTAAAATGAATGACTTTTAAATTTTAATTTAAATAATGGTGGTATTTTTTTGCCCGACAAGGCGGAGACCAAAATTTTTGTGTATCCGTTTTCAAAAAAGAACAACGTATTTTCAATACAGACATTTTTCTCATATATCAACATAGCATATAATTTTAAATAGATACACTTAATGGTCCTTTTTTCATATTTTTTTTTTGTACCAATATCATATTTTTTTATAAAAAATATTCGAATTAATTTTCTCATAACGTTGGACGAATTTATATAAAAACTATGTATACATTTTTATATCTAACAAATAGAAGTTTTACTTTATAATATAATAGATTTTTTTATATAACATGATTGACTATTTTGGACTAAATTATATACATACAACTTCCAAAGGGTATTGGATTTGGTCGATTCTTCAATGATTTAAAAGATCAAATATGGACAAACAATTTGTATATTTATAATATACTTTTTTTTGACAACCAGTCTTACCAAGGTGTATCGTATTACCCAGTACTAACTGGGTTGTGGAGGTCAGATAGGCAGTCGCTCCATGTAAAATACTGGTTCGGCTGCATCCGGTTAGACTGGAAGCCGACCCTTGGGAAAAGGCTAGGCAGATGACAAATTATGTTTAAAAAATCAAAGCTACGGGTTGTCTTAGACTTTTAAAATATTTTCTTGTAAAATTGAACCGCATTTGGTGACAGACAGTCTGATCGGACGGAAGGTCAAGCAGATTAATAATAATTACATTGATCAGTGATTAGGTATTTTTAGAAGGTACTTTTGAACTACAGCTGGGCTCAGTTGCAGCCGCCATTACTGGACACGACTCTTTTAATAAACACCTCTTTACTATACGAGGCGCCCTCGTCATGCTATCAAAAAGGAGTAAATGATAGCGTGGAGATTGACAGGGGAGAATGGAAGAAAAAAACGTGTTGCGCCGACCATAAGTAACATGGCACAAGGGCAGGAGGATGATGATCACAGGAGTGACAGATAGCCCACTGTGCCGAGCCTGCATTTATGCTGGTTTCACACCAGGGCAGAACAGTTTAGAAGGACAGTGGCGTTTAAATATAGGACAGTTCGCGACTGATAGCGATGGAGCGTAGACGATGCCAAGGGCAACATTTACGCCACTTACTCAAAATTGCAGCACAAATTGCTTTGGATAAGCTGATTGAAATTGTAAAAAATTAAATAAATAGGAAAGAAACACTTAAAACAAGTCCGGACGCGCGCACTCACACTGTCCTGCTCTTTGCACTGCACTGCCCTCGCGTTCACACGAGTCCAGCCACAAGAGAGACGAGCGAGAAAGGTGGTGGGAGGAGCAAACTGCCCCGAAAAAATAGACCAGCGAGCTATTAACTGTTCTGCGTTGGTTACTGTCAAGACAGTACTGTTGTGCGTTCAAACAGTAGCAGTACTGTGCTGCCCACTGTTCTGCCCTCGTGTGAAACCAGCATTAGGAAGACGAGACAACCGCCCACGTGTTTCTGCACTGCCCAGAGGTTGCCTCATACAGGGCAAAGTACTTCGGTAACCCAGGTTCTATCCGTGACATCATCAGTAATACCTTGGAGCTGCTGGCGTTTTTCAGGGTACTGGGGTGAACCGAATGACCTACTCGTACGCAAAATACGCGCTTTGGGCCTGGAGTTCGCGAGACCAGCCCGCTATACAAGACAAGGTATTTCTGTAAAAAGGTACAAACGCCAGCACATCAAGCTATCCGAAACTGTCAAATTTTTCCAATCAACTTTGAAGCTTTAGCGATAAAGTTGAAAATCTATTAAAAAAATTTGACAGAGGGTAGCAGCTTGATCAATTGCAAAGGCGTCTGCAGCTGCAAACCGTAGCGGCAAAGCCACCCATCCGTGTTGACAGGCCTCAGTGACCTGACTTGATTCTTTCCTATTTAAGGCGTGAGGAGGATTAAGGCTCACTCTCTTGCACGAAGGGGAGGGCTGTGTCCAAATAGGGGAGACATTAACAGCTGTTTTAAGCAGAGTCGCATGTAATCATTAACACTAAAAACGGGATATTTACCTTGTTTACTGTCTATTTTTTCATGGTGTTAACAAACAGTAATAATATCACGTTTTAGAACTTAGTGTTGCATGTATATATGCAATTTATATAATTGTGATGTGTTTTTTCCTGTTTCTTATACATATATACATAGTATTATGCAGGGTGATTTTTTTTAATACATAGCCAAATTAAAAGCTTTAAAGAGTAATGAAAAATTATTCAAAACTCATATTTTTTATAGTTTAAATTCCGTCTAAAAAAATATATTTAAAAAAATCACCTTGCATAGTTCCTAGTATTAATATTTTACTTATATATTAATGTTTACCTAGATTTTACCTAAGCCGTTATATACTATATAAATACGTAAGTAAGAGGACTCTATTCAAGTATTCGAATACATTTATCTCTCGTATTGGCACGAACTATTTAAGAGTTCACATACCGTGGTAAAAATATTAGGGGGTATTCCTCAAAGCGCAACTAAATTATTCCTCAAAGCGTAACCATGAAGAAAAATAGAGAGGGGTATGATGGATGCATAAATTATTTTTGAATCATGGTTGCGCTTTGAGGAATAATTTAGTTGCGCTTAGTTGCGCTTTTAGGAACACCCCCATATTAGACACTAGCTATGCCCCGCGACCTTCGTCCGCGTGAAATTATTATAAAAATATTATTTCCGTATTTTAATCGGATTTGGTTAATAATTTCAAGGGATTTAATTTTTTTGTACGGAACTCTAATCCTTCTTCTAATGCCTAAGTTACTCAACATCAGCTAACTGCCAGTAAGAACACTTCTTGTCTATCTGTTTGTTCCGGCTAATCTCCGAAACGGCTGGACCGATTTTGACCGGGCTTTTACTTACAATTACTTTCTTTGACTTATGTTATAAAGAGTTACGTAGGCTATTTTTCCAATTTAAAAAATAATTAGGATTTAAAACCCTTGAAATTGTTAATAAAAACCAATTCAAATAGAGAACTTATATTTTTATAATAATTTTATTCAAGTAAATTTAACTTGTGTAGTTTTATTTTATTTTATTCGTTGTTGTTGTTTTGCTTGTTGTTGTTGTGATATTTTTTTTGTTATTGTATATAACGGCTTATGTGCTAGGGATACTTATACATAATGTTCCCGAGATTAACAACTATATTTTTGGTCTGTATATAAGTGTATATATGAAACTTAACTACCGTTTTGTATGTTGGTTCGTGTCACTGATGTTCTTTCTTTATTTTTAAATCGAGGACACCATCTGAAAAAAGAAAAAGAAATTGTTTGAAAAATATAAAAAAGAAATATAAACTAAATATTATGTAATTTATTCGTTTTCCTAACACATTATTTAAATTTTTAAATATTTTGATGTATGTTACTCTTTCACGCAAAAACTACTGAACAGATTTGGATGAAATTTGACACACAGATAGTTTATAACCTAGATTAACAGACAGGATACTTTTTATCCCGGTAGTATGATCCCGTGGGACAATTATCGAACTCCACCCGGGCGAAGCCTAGTTCGAGAATAATCCTAGGATGTTCCACTATGGAGCTGTGAAAAATGTTCCAGAAACTTGTGGAACTTTCCCGAAGGATCGGTCGGCATATAAATAGCCGTCGTGTTTGCGGGAGGAGGCAGTCTGATTTTGGCTACACAACGAAGCTAATCAAAGTGAACTAAAAGTGCGATATCGAAGTCAATAGTGATCAGTGGTGAATAGGGTAGTTGACAAACCAATCAATTGACATACTTTTTAAGAGCTGTCAAAACGTGATTCCCCCTTATATTCTGAATGGAAATAGCACGCTATGACGTCACTATTTGTTCAACTCAAAGACTCAACTATTTATTAATTTAATTTCCCGATTAATTGAAAATTAATCGGGTTTTCAGGTCTAAAATTAAGTAATTTTTTAGAGAATTTGTGTCTTGGAATTATTGTTTAATGGTGTCAACTACACAATTAAATTTAAAAAAATAGTTTAATTCAAGTAACAAGACTCATACACAAACAGATACAGTCAGGATAACAAGCACAGACAAAAACGAATAATCTCTGTCTTTGGCTATTTGGACCCAATCGTTTTGACAAGAGTCCAGCTCGACACGCCATCCCCTTCTGGGCCTACCGCGTCGCCGACTTCTGTTGTTCGGAACCCAATCTGTTACTACTTTGGCCCAATTTCGATGCGACATGCGGCAGATGTGGCTTGCCCAGTTCCATTTTAATTTGGTGGCTGTGTTGCAAACGTCTGCTATTTGGGTCTTGGATCGAAGCATACTATTCCGTATATGGTAAATCTATCTATACTAATATTAAAAAATCTGAAGAGTTTGTTTGTTTGGTTGAACGCGCAAATCTCAGGAACTACTGGCTCGAATTGAAAAATTCTTTTAGTTTTGGATAGTCCAATTATCGCGGAAGGCTATATAACATCACGCTAAGACCAATAGCCCCCGTAGCATGACCACCGCAGACAATGATTTCTTTGACCAAAGAATCGACAAAATGACAGATAGTGCAAAGAAATCTGTCATTGTGTCGACACAATCTGTCATTTTGTCGATTCTTCCATCAGAGAAATCCTTGTCTACGGTGGTCATGTTAAGGGGGTAGGAGCCGAGCAAAAAAACAAGTCAGAAGCGGCGGGTGGAACCGCGGGGCTCAGCTAGTAAAAAAATAAAATAAACAAGTTTCATTAAAATAAGTACTCACCATTGTTATCAGTATACATATAAGCGATCCTCCGCGGCGCCAACTGTTTCCTACCATGACTTTTTCTCCTGCCCTCTTTCAAAGACAAATTCAAAACTCCATTATCACTCTCTAATATCTTCAGTCCATCGTCCTCTGTCAAAACCATAGATTTAATATTCGAACTCAACTTCTCGTTCGATATGAAAACGGTTTTCGCAAATACTTTTTTCTTTTCTGCAACTTCATTTTTAAATATATGATTGACAGATTGCTGAACGAGTTTGTCTATGCGACATTCGAATATGTTTTTGTCTATGGGCTTTTCGAAGCATTCTGGTAGGAGAGGAGTTTTTGTCTCTGTTACTGAGACCTTTTTGATTGGTAGTTTTATTTGAGATTCTTTATTTGTTTCTAAGTCTAAGATTGGCACTTCTGTTGAGTCTTGTCGCTCTTGTAGGACCTGAAACAATAAATTGGCACCGTTGTTTACGAACATCTTCTATACGTCGGATATGTCAGGATTGATTCCGTTAGGCTCGTACATCATGTGGGCAGACGATGGGTTTCGTGCAATGAAAATACACTGGGTGCGATACCCTGTTTCTATGAAACTAACAAATTATTTGAAATTACAACTTAACACAATAACACGGGGCACAATGAATCGTTCCAAGACGTCTCAACTACTCCACGACCTCGCCCCGAGCTGTAAACATCAGGGCTCTGTAGAAGCACGCTGTGGTGTGGGTAGACTGGTAAACAGGTCGCGTGATGTCACCACTGGTGCACTTGCGATTTATTTTATGTATGTACTAATGACCGGATCCGACATATATACAACATTGAAGTGTCTATTTGTAATTTCAAAACAACAGCATTTTACTGAATGTAACATAACATAAAAACACGCCTGAGAGTTTTACCTAATAGAACATCCATGTTTCGCCAGTCATGTTTAAGTCCCATGTAATAGAGGGCGAGCCTATTGCCATCAACCGGGCACAAATCCAGACTCCGTGGCTGCTACCGAGAAATTTCTGATGAAAAAACTCAATAACTTTGCCCGACCCGGGAACCGAACCCAGGACCTCATGCTCAGCAGTCGCGCTGGCGACCACTCGACCAACGAAGCAATTTACCAAACAAGAAATATAGTTTTACTAACAATATAGTACATTTTAATATAAGTGGGGAAGCTATGTTATTGCATTCGAGGCGGAATTAACACCCGAGCTGCAGGCGAGGGTGTTATGGAACCGAGAACTGCAGTAACAAATCCCCACGCGTATCAAGCGACATTTTTCAATACACTTTCGAAGAAATAATTAGAACGGAAAGTGTTTTTGTCAGGTATTATTATGAAACTATGTTTTAATTTGCTTTTTTTCAGAGCTTTGCTTTCGTCATGTTGAAGAAGAAGCAAAGGTATGATGCCGCTAAACAGTCTAATATGAAAAATAGAAAATTCAAATATTTTTGAATTTAGAACACAAATAAATATTATTTTTTTCATAAAAGTAAAAAACTGGACAAAACTAACGACCAGTGGTCCACATTGGCCCTGGATAGAAGAATTTGGAAGTCATGGAGAGAGTCTCTTGGCCCAGCAGTGGGATGACGCAGGCTAACAGTATCAGGGTCATAAAAGTAAATACTACTCGAATAAAAAATACTCGCTACGTTATATCGCTCTTTGGCAAACACAAGTTTGTACTTCTGAGCCTCCGTCAAAGACGTGTTGACTTGGATGCTTACCTGGACGATATACCTGTACAACCTGAGGCAGCTGGCTCTGACGCTATCCCGCTGTGCGACCAGCGCTCTCCTCTCTGATAGGGCGTCGTCTCTACACGCTCGGACAGCTCGCAATTCTCGAGCTAAACGTCGAAGGTGCTCGACGCTGCGGCGTCTACTGTTTTGTGACGCCAGCTGTAAGAAGTGGAGAAGAGAATTATTTAATTTATTTTATCATTTATGTACGGTGTTCTGTATGGTGTCCGGACGTAAAGAATAGCACCATCCCATATCTTCCCGTGGGTGTCGTAAGAGGCGACTAAGGGACTTACCAGAGAATGGGCAGCAGCGTTCTCTGATTCTACAACAACCATACTGCGATCGCCAACCCGCCTGCCAAGCGTGGCGATTATGGCAAAACCCCCCTTCTTGGGGGAGGCCTATGTCCAGCAGTGGACTTTTCGGCTGAAATGATGATCATTTATGTACACACAAGAGAGAACATAAGTATTTTAAATTTTCGTCAATCATTTAGTTACATTGTGTTGGCTGCCTCATTGGTATAGCGGTCGCAAGCCCGAATGCTGAGCATGAGGTCCTGGGTTCGATTCTCAGATCAGGCAGCGTTATTCGGTTTTTCCAACAGGAATTTCTCAGTAGCTATGGCTGCTACTCGCCCCCGATTACATGGGACTTGAACATAACTGGCGAAATGTGGGTGTACACTGCCTAACCCTTCGGGGATTACAGGCGTGATGTTATGTATGTTATGTGAGTCAGCGAATGCACACACACGAGTAAAAGCTATTAATACATATCAGTAGCGAAGGGTCAATTTTTGTAAAAGGTAAGCCGGAGTACATATCTATACTGTGATTATATTATTTGTCTATACAACATTAGTTTTAGTATATGCGAAACCTGATACACGTGTCTAGTATTTTCATGTAAAGAATCTATGTACATATCAAAACTGTATCATGAAAAATCACAAAGTTATAAGCTTGTTCTATTACCTAGTTGTCCGCACAAAAACGCAGTCACCACGCAGCGCGCTCCTCCAGCTTCGTCTTGAGCTCATTGATAATAATAATTTGGCAGTAGGTACCTAAATTCTTGCGATAGGTACTCAAAGTCGCTCGGTATCCAACTTTTAACGTTTTAAATATATTTTTGGGAAAAAATATAACATGGTTTAAAAATGATTGGAATCGATTCAGTTACTTTTTCTGAACAAACTATATTCAGGTTTCGCATATAGTAAAAATAATGTTGTAGAATAGTGACTGTGCCATTTTTCAAAGGGAAGCCAATAGTAACCGAGTTGTATGAAACCTTCGCCACTGATACATATGAGAAATGTTCGTAATCAACCACAGAACGTATCATATTGCGTTAGGTTAACCGCAGACACCCAGTAGTCTTGAGTAGCTTGATTTGATTTAGCGTTGTTTTACAACAAAAGTCGGCCGTAGCAAAGCTAATCTCTTCAGATGGGGGTTCATGGACGGCTCAGATCTCAAATGTGTATGCGGCGTGTCTCCACAGACAATGGCCCATCTTCCATCTTGCGCTGCATGCCCTAACACCTGCGCACTTGACGATCTTATGACTGCATCAGCGAGCGTAGTTCACACAGCTGAATTGGCCACCATATTTAATAAAAATTTGCCATCGACACGCTAAGAAGAAGATCGCATTTTTGATTATCCTGGTCAGTGGCGTGTCTCATCATTTCAGCCGAAAAGTCCACTGCTGGACATAGGCCTCCCCCAAGAAGGGGGGTTTTGCCATAATCGCCACGCTTGGCAGGCGGGTTGGCGATCGCAGTATGGTTGTTGTACAATCAGAGAACGCTGCTGCCCATTCTCTGGTAAGTCCCTTAGTCGCCTCTTACGACACCCACGGGAAGATATGGGATGGTGCTATTCTTTACGTCCGGACACCATACAGAACTGTCGTGGCGTGTCTAGGAGCCAACAATACGGCAAGCCAATAAGTCAAGCAGACTGTTGAGAAACGTGAAAGACGTGAAAAATCACGTTTTGCGGTAGGACTCAATGGAAAGCATTAAAAGCATTGTGATGGATTGAATAATACGGGGGTCGTGGTCGTCGTGGGTGTGTAAAGTAAAAATCTTACATTAAAAACACGTATTTAAAAAAAAACTTGTGATAAAGTTGGAACTTTGACCCCCAATATCTCCGTAACTAGAAGGTTCCCAGGTATGGTCTAGAACAAAAAAATAATCGCAAAGACGGGGAGAACAAGTGACTTTCGGCTATGTTAAGGGTCTATTTACACCCTTTATATTACTATGAGATTTAATCTATACAATGCAAAGATGCCTATTTTACAATCCTCTGCAGCTTCCACAATAATTTCACAAGGTAATAAATTAGTTTTCAGATCTACAAATGACAGCCGGGACCAACTTTCCGAGGCACGGATGAAACTGGTATGTAATAGGGTCACCCATTCACGGACCAACCTAGGCAAGCGCGGCTTAACCTGAAGATCGGCCCGAGCGGCCGACTAGTGTATAACCGTACTTACTCTATTCTTTATTCTTCTCCTCAACCCCTTCAAGAAGGCCAAATCTTCTAGATTCAGCTTCAGAGACTGGACCCTCTCTGAATACTTGCATGTTGAGAGGCCCGCCACTTCTTCTACTGTCATGCTGATTCCGCGAGCTGGAATGGAGGGAAATGGCTATTTATTTATTTATTTATTTGGATCTCCAACAAAGAATACACACACACAATATAGGACACAGTAATACAAATGTTCTTTTAGGTGTGTTCCTTCAATTATAGGAGAACACAGCATGCCCATAAAACTAGGTTTTAACACATAAAATATAAAACAATGAAAATATTACAAAAAACAAAATAAAACACTATATTAATGATTTGTTGAAAAAAATATCACACTATAAGGGAGCATTCAGCGCTTAAGGTGGAAACTAGGGATGTTATGGAGCTCCGTAATCGTAACCGAAACTATCGGATATCCGAAATAAAAATATATCCGTAACCGTATTCGTTTCACAAGTTTCGGATAGTTACTTACCTATATGACTGATTATAATACCAAATGATAACCTAGACTAGATAAAACCTATAAATAAAACCAAATTATTACATACTATTTGTGTTTATATTTAACTTCAATCTAATATCCGTAACCGAAACTATCCGAAACTAACGGATAATCCGAAATAATTACATATCCGTAACCGTATCCGAAACCGATATAATTTTATTCCTATATCCGTATCCAGATCCATAACATTTGTGGGGGAAACGCCTGGATAGCCTGCGAAATCGCAATTTTCTTACATTTTTTATAATTTTCAGGTCAGGCTATATGATTCGCGACAGTAACAAATATGGCTTAACGGAGTTATACCCTCTAAATTCATTTACATTAACGTTTTCATGAAATACATAGTTATTCAATGGGATTAAATGAACAGATTCTCATCCTACTTTTTTTTAGCTAAAACATTTATATGACGTAAAGTTAGTTCAAAAATATCCGAAAAATTAATCGTAAATTGAATAAAAGAATGCAGATTGCAAAAACAACTTACAAAAAGATATGATTCCGGCCAGGATCGAACTGGCGGCCTTCTGCGTGTAAAGCAGATGTGATAACCACTACACCACGGAACCAGTTGACTCAAGAGCCGAAATTCATGATTTAGTCTTTTAGTTGTTCAACAGCGATCTCACAGAAAACGAAATAGCTTCGGCGGCTGCTGCTAGAGGACATTATTAACACTATTTCCAAACTACAACATTAGTTTTAGTATATGCGAAACCTGAAACACGTGTCTAGCATTTTTATGTGAAGAATCTGTATACAAAATTTCAAAACTGTATTATAAAAAATCACAAAGTTATAAGCTTGTTCTGTTACTTGGTTGTGCGCACAAAAACGTGGTCACCACGCGGCGCTGCCGCGGGCGCGCCTCTAGCGTCGTCTTGAGCTCATTGATAATAATAATTTAGCAGTAAGTACCTATGATTGCGACAGGTACTCAGTGTCGCTCGGTGTCCAACTTGTAACCTTTTTTAAATATTTTTGGGACAAAGTATAACATGGTTTAAAAATTATTGGAATCGATTCAGTTACTTATTCTGAACAAACTATATTCAGGTTTCGCATATACTAAAAATAAAGTTGTATACAAATAGACAAAATTGAAGTTTCTGTATGTATTATCCAAATAACAGCTTTTTATTGAATATACATATACTTACGGCACTTTGTCATTGCGATAATTTTTTCGTTCTAGAAATCTAGACCATACCTGGGAACCCTCTAGTTACGGAGATATTGGGGGTCAAAGTTACAACTTTTTCACAATTTTTTTTTAAATAAGTACATGTTTCTAATGTAAGATTTTTACTTTAAACACCTCCACGACCCCATACTATCCATCCCTCAGCACAATGTTTTGATTGCGTTACATTGAGCCCTACCGTCAAACGTGATTTTTCACCCCAAAAAAAGAGTTGTTTCCCAACAATAATTTTTGTGTAAAGTTACTTAGTTTGATGTACAGAATGCTTGGTTGATGGCTTCGTGAAGGGTCCGTTTACACCCTGTACAGTCCCTCCATAGATATTATAAGCATTTATTTAACTTGCCTTGTTAGTTAGTTAGTTTTTATTGGTCAAATCTTGCCGTTGAATTTCAAACCAGTTCCCCCAAAACGATTGAGCTGAAATTTTGCACACACTTTTGGTTCTGATGACAATATATTTTTATGACAGACATGAGTTGAACCTGCAGCCAGGATCGAGAGAACTCTTCAATGGTTAATAGTGGACACAAAATTTTTATGTGTTCAATATTGATCATCATCATCTTCATCATTTCAGCCGAAAGACGTCCACTGCTGGACATAGGCCTTCCCCAAGTGTCGCCACATTGACCGGTCCCGTGCGACTCGCATCCAGCAATATTGATAGATAAACCTAATTTTCTTTTTTTCATTTTAAAATGCTGTATTTTATAAAAGCTTGTTTGTGAATTGTTTTAAATGCATCAAAAATCAATAGTATAGTGAATAAATAGTTAAAAAAAAAAAACATGATTTCTCAGTAAACCCTTTCATTTATATCCATATCATGGGAATGATGATGATCATGAGAATGCATAAACAGACGTCACTTAGCTAACCATGCATTGTCATCCAAATTAAACATGTATGCAAAATTTCAGCTCAATCAGAAACCGGGAAGTCGGTCAAATTTAACTTCTATCATATTTTTTTATATGTTGTTATAGGTGAAGCTATTAAAAATGTTTTGTATTAAATCTCTAACTTTTTGCACCAATATGCTGAAATTAAAGAGTGTAATTTTATTTCTAAACCTATGTCTTTGAATAAAAATCACACGAAAGTAAAAATTATTATCAATACTGTGTTCTAATTTCAAATCAGTTACTTTATCCTTATTCATGTCACATTATGAATCATACTTGTTGTTATTACATTACAATACTTTGAAGAATCACATTTCTTCAAAGTATTGTAATGGTATAATCCAACTAAGGTACTAATTGAGTAAGCAAAATAAAGAGTTCCCAATAAATATGCCCAGTGCAATGCAACACACATTGTTTTCTTTTTTTTTCATTCATAATGTAATACTCATTTTTTTTTGTGCACTGTCCACTATGTAGACAGCCTAATTGGTATAGATTGTTCATTTAGATTCTTCAATAAAGTATTTCCGATATATATTATGTATACAATAAGAAATATTTGTGCGTCATATTGTCATAACACATTAGACGTCTACCTGTTGATTTATTCCTACTAGAATTACAACAAAAAAAATATCATAAACAACTTGCCATCCAATATTTCCTGGTCCAATTGGTACGAGGAGGTGTGCTTCCCATTATCGTCCATTCTTCATATTTAATAATTTGTTTAAATTATTTATTTTTAACAATATATCTTTTACGTTAATAGAAAATAGTTCGGTAGGTTAGGATTTCGAGAGCTGTCAATGTCAAACTCGTTTCATTCATGGATGTAGTGTCGGGACCTATTGGGATAATGTCGATTTTTCCCATCACGTAAAAAGCAAAACTAAATAAATACAAACTCTACTCGGAGAAATAAGCTTAGCGTCAAAAGAGTGGGCATAGCGTCTTATACAGATTGTGACTCGGCCCTTTAATTGAAATAATTACCTACAGCCGGGCGGTACGTACGCACTCAATAGGGCTGCCGCGCCGATTTACCGTGTATTCATCATTTTTTTCATCTACTTAATTGATTTTCTTTCTAGTATTGCGATTGAAAATATTTCATTTTTAAACTACCTATTATTATAATACTACCTTTTAGTTTTTTTTTAACGCGAGCGTAGGTACACACGGCAGCACATGAAGCTGTACATTTCCAGTATAACTTGGCCTCGCTATGTATAGATTTCCTATACAATGAGAGATCCGCATAAACTGGAATTTGTAGCTTGATTGGCTGACGTGCGTACCTAAGTCACTCGTGGTCGTGTGTCACTTTTTTCACCCTATCCACTTATTTATTAATTAATTCAGGTACTTTACTCGGTGGAAAAAGCGAAATATTATTAAAAAATAAACAAATTACGTATCTACTAGTAGGTATATATAAATTAGTAGCTTTTGCCTGCGGCTTCGCCCGCGTGGATGTCGTACTACCGGGATTAACAAGTAACTTAAAGGTTAATCATCATCACGTCTCTGAGTTCGTGCCCGCGACATTATATTTAAATAAATATTGTGTATAAGTTGGAGTAACATTTAGTTTTTGTTTCATCGTAATCGCTTCATTCTGTGAAAAGTTAGAAACGGTACACGTGTACTTATATTATTTTTACTTGAATACAAAATTTAGCGAGCGAACAACTTCAGTACAAAACTTAATCCCCCTTTCACCCCCTTGTGGGTTGAAATAAAAAAAAACAACGATTTACACTGTGTCAGTTTCCAACCATTAGAAGAAATATTAGTGATTTTAACTTAAAAATACCTTTTTAAAAACGCTAGTAACCGTTGAGGAGTTCCTTCGTGAGAAGGCGATCCTGGCTGCAGGATCAGGTCATGATAAAATAATCTTTATCTATCAAACTTGAACACGAATACAAAGTTTCGTGTCCATGCTACTAACCGTTGAAGAGATCTCTCTTAAGTGGCTAGACTTACCCCTCTGCCAAAGTAAATTGGCCACTTGACTATAGATGATAATAATATATTCTTCGTCTTTATCATGTGGTTAGTTCCTAACCTGGTGTCAGAGTTTTTATGCCGCCCATGGGCCTCTGACTTGGCTTAACATGCCGTCGAGAAATATCTCTCCAGCATGTTGGTTTCCTCACAATGTTTTCTTGAGACGTTATTTAAAACTAGATCAGGGTAGCCCGCGAAATTTATTTTTTCTTACCAGTTTTGCAATTTACAGAACCCCCTAAGTCACTTACCCTTAAGTCGCTTACCCTTTAAGTTTCTTTAACCCCATTGAATTACCCTGCAAGTTTCTATAACCCCATTGAATGACTTTTTCATGAAATAGATATTGAATGAGGTTAAATGAACAATGAGAGATTATAATTCTGTAAGTATATACGTGTTACTTGCCTCATTCATATTTTCATCAGTACCTGACACTGACCCGCAAATTGCAAAAAACGTAAGAAAATTTGAATAATGACCTAAGAACGCTATATTCCTTAATATTTCCAAGTTTATGCCGATTTTAATAAATATCGACTAAATAGACCACAAACAAATCAATTTCATGTATTGATTAAAAAACTCCTTCGTTTCACTATTGACAATACATTTTCTAGCCGGCGCATTGGATTGTTTCACGAATTTACAAATAAATGGTAAGTTTAGGATTTATTTCCATATAAAGTTGTTAAAATAAGTTTAAAAATTGGAATATTACGAAGTTTTCGACATGAAAAAATGAGAAAAGCAGATGTATAATTTTCAGACACGTTGTTTGCAATTGTAACGTTTCTATTTTCAAAAATTTAATGTGCTAAATTTTTAATACGCTTCTCACACATATTATTTTGTTTTAACGCGCCCCTTTGGCTATTAGTACTCCTTGGGATAATCAACGATATCTTGTATCATATTTTTATGTATTAAAACAATAACAGAATCAAAATAAATGCCGCAACGATAACAAAGAATCTCAAAAGCGAAAGTAAAGATACTACCTCAAACGCTTCGCGTTATGAGACGTGTAATTAAAAGGCAAAAGGGCCCCTTGGCTCGCGTCTGGCCTGTAAGTGGGGCGACACAGGCTGAAAACAAAAATAATATTGGAAGACAACAAGGTGTTTCAGCTGGGAATGCTAGCTTAAAAAATCAAACTTCTAAACATCAAGCATGCCTTTCATTTAAGTAGCTTAGTTCCGGTCATTATAGTACCAACCCCAAACAAATTGAGATTATTGTTGACGGATTGTAGCTAAATAATAACGAGACGCACGGGTCGATCTTCGAGGTTAAGCTGCGCTTGCCAAGGTTGATCTGTAGATGGGTGACCATCTATTACGTAGCAAGTTTCCTCCGTGTCTGGGAAAGCACATTAAGTCATTTGTAGATTTTTGACAGTTATTACAGGTAGTCAGTGGCCCGAAAGTCTGACAGCCAGTCTTACCAAGGGATATTGTATCGCCCAGGAGGTCAGATAGGCAGTCGCTCCATGTAAAATACTGGTATTCAGCTGCATCCGGTTAGACTGGAAGGTGACCCTAATAGAGTTAGGAAAAGGCTGATTGATTGAAACATGAAGATCTTGATAAAAATTTATCCTTATGTGTACTACACTGTTATTATCTTGCCCAATTGAATCCCAACCAATAATAATAATAATGGTCTATTCGAGATAAGGCAAGCTGCATTTTTGTACGGTTTCCTGTTTGGTTCATCCTGTTAGGAAAATTTTCAATTATTAATTAATCAAAACTTATACTGTCACTTACGGGATATCTTCCTTGATTGTTCATTACTTTGAGCTCCCGATATTTCAAACCTGTTGCAAGCGCCATGATCACGGGTTGACTGGAGAATGCGGGCGGATGGAAAATAAATTGTTTAGAACAGACAAATCTGTCTACACTCTTTCTTTCTAGATATCTCATAAGTGACAGTATAAGTTTAGTTGTAAACCGTGAAAGCTTAAAACAGTGTTTATTAATGAATCTATACTAACATTGTTGTTAGTTTATTAAACAATAATAATTGCAGATAATATTTCAATAATAATATAATAAAAGAACATTACAAATGCAAATTGTTATTATTTCACAATATCAACAACTCTTTCCATATCTAGTTTGGATGTGGGAGGTAGTGATTGGAATGCGAAGCTAGATTACCCCCAAGTGTATATTATATTTGAAATATTCTCATGAAATAATTTCGGACCGTAAATCTAGTAAAGGTAGTGTGCCAATGTAGTAAAGAGTATCATCACAAATCTTTATGGTAACAAAATTGACGACTTTGTAACCAGAGTGATCTAGGGCACAACAGTATGAAAGTGCACCTCATTACTTAGATCAGTGTGGCATAAAATGACTTCAGACACACGGCACCCTTTACATTTAAACACCCTCGTGTTGCAAAGGCTGAAAAGCCAAAGCAGCTTTCTGAAGTGTGTCGCTCCACTCACTGGTGAGTGGTCTATGGAAAGACTAAAGCTGTGGCGAGGTAGTGCATCCTTACCTAACCCATTCGTTCCACCTGCTGAAAATCTCCCACCTGGACATGAGTGGCCATGGCTGACCTGGAAGTCTTTAAATAGACTCCGGACCCAGGTTGTTCGCAGCAAGGAAAACCTGCCCAGGTGGAGATTCATTAATGACTCTGCCCTGCAGTGTAAATGTGGTGCTGTTCTACAATCGACGGGGCACTTAATATCGTGTCCTGCGTGTCCTGTTGTTTGTACACTACAGGAACTGATGGACGCTACCGAACGCGCCAAACTAGTAGCTCAGTTTTGGGCTGATACAATTTAGATTGCCATCGACACGCTAAGAAGAAGAAGTGTGGCATGGCCTTCATTCTGCAAACCGCACTAATTCTATAGTGACATGTTGTGATCCCTTAAGGAAGAAAGCACTGAAGAGCACAGATCAGTGTGGCATAGAAATGTTTCTTAAAAATGTCACTTAGATTACTCTGGTTCCAAAGTCGTCAACTATAGTCCAACATTTTTTTTGGGGTTGGTAGGCAACTTATTGTCTTCCAATCTTCCACCTTAGTTATCACATTACCATTCACTGTCTGCTTTAATAATAATAACTTTAAAATACAACCTTGTGGAATCGGAAGTGCCGTACTATAAGTATGTCGACCCAGTTCTCGAAAATGGTAGTATCACATAGTACTGGGATCAATCCATCATCACTGACAGGACTATTGTAGCCAATAAGCCTGATATAGTGGTACCGATACCGGTGGGTTTTTTTTTATATTTTTAAATGTTTTTTATATTGTTTTTTTCTAAGGAATATTTAAAAATGTAAATAATTTGTAAAAATATAAATAAAGGAAATAAAAATAACTCTTAACTAACGGATTCCATATACCTTAGATCCCTCTCAACAGAAACCTACAAGTATTTAGGTATGTCGGAAGCATTAGGTATCAATACTGCCGACATGAAACAATGGTTGAGGGAGCGCTACTTTGGCCGTCTGGATAAGGTGTTAAGCCTTCAACGGTTGGATCATGCCGGTTTTAATGTATTCTTTCGGCATACTCAAGTGGACTCAGACGGAACTTGAGGCCCTGGATAGGAGTGTCCGCGCACTGCTGACCGCAAATCGAATGCATCACCCACGGGCATCGGTGATGAGATTATCCCGCGGAAGTGCAGGGGTCGTGGCTTCTTAAATGCTAAGACCCTGTACAACCGTGAGTCTGAGGGAATACTTCCTAGAAGCCGACGTGGGGATGCACCGAGATGTGGTCTCAGTAGACAAGGGCCTCACCCCGCTCTCCCTGACTAACGAGTACTGGCTCAAGCCGAGTATTAGACACTAATGACCACAAGGAAGTATGTCAGGGCAAGGAGCTTCACGGACGCTTTTACCGGGCCCTAAATGGGCCCGATGTAGACTTCTTAGTGTCTGTATCCTAGCTGCGTTTCGGTGACCTTTTCGGGAAACCGAAGGTTTTGTCTGTGCATTAATGGCCAAAGTTGTGATGACGAATGACTACCGGAAATATTCTTATCCATCATACATTTCTCACAATATTCATCCATCTATTCTTTTTATATTTATCGTTCTTCACAGGAATAAGTATGGTGATTCGTTTTCTAACTTAAGTTTTTTTATACAAAAGCTTTCAGATCACCTCTGAACATCATCACAACACTATCCCATACCAACAGTTCCATGTCTACATTTCTGATAGAGCAATTAATTTTGACGGCACACTTAGCACAGTGGCTGAGCGAATGACTGCTGTGCCGCGTCTCGCGGGTTCGATCCTCGCATAGAACAAATATTTGTATGGCCTACAGATAGTCGTTCGGTCTGGCTGTTTGTATATGTGGGTTTAAATGTTTGTAAACACTCACTATTCAGGATAAATGCCTAGTGTGGGGCGTAGTTAGAATACTAGACAAATTATTTGAATCGGATCTATTTTGCCCTATCCACAGCAACATAATGGCGAGTAGGGGACGATACAGCCAGAGCAACGAGTGGGACTCAAGGGAAGAATACAATAGCTCCGTGTTTGAACATGCATATCTTGACGATGACAGCACGTAAGTTATGAAATCTTCTACCGCTCCTTCCCAGCCCAAACTACTGACAGAAAATAAGCTCCCAAAACACCCGCCCTCTGCCACTGGGGGTGTTTTGGGGGCTAATTTTCAGCCTTATTTTACTTAAACTTGCTAATATTCACTCGAGGTTACAAAATACCCGTTATACACCGTGGTTACGGGACCGAAACGTGGTCGCTCACAATGAGCCTCATCAGAAGGCTTAAAGTCACCCAAAGGGCAATGGAGAGGCCTATGCTCGGAGTTTGCTTGCGGGATCAAATCAGAAATGAGGACATCCGCAAGAGAACCGAGGTGACCGTCGTAGCCCGAAGAATTGCCAAACTTAAGTGGCAGTGAGCAGGGCACATTGCTCGCAGAACGGATGGCCGATGGGGCCGAAAAGTTCTGGAGTGGCGAACCGGAAGACGTTGCATTGGTAGGCCTTCCACTAGGTGGACCGATGACCTGGTGAAGGTTGCAGGGATCCGCTGGATACGAGTCGCACGGGGCCGGTCAATGTGGCGATACCTGGGGGAGGCCTATGTCCAGCAGTGGACGTCTTTCGGCTGAAATGATGATGATACGCCGTAGTCAAAGTTAATTTAATCCCACTGAATGACCTTTTCTTGAAATAGTCATTCAAGTGCAGATTGCTAATAACGTAAGAATATTTGAATTTTGCGGGAAACTCTGGCGGTTTCACATTCATGTGCCGTCAAAACGACAGGACCTGTTTCCGTACTACCTCCGGACAGTGGACTTTGACGGATATTTCAGTTCTATCATGGTATAATAAGATACTTCGCCTGGTATTCTCTTCCCACGATGGCTTAAGACTACGTCACGATAAGTGTTACCATTGATTGTCCTGTTCAGTAAATTTAGGGACTTTCTCATTTGCATAATAATGCATAATCACCCTATAATGTTGCCACTGCTGGGACACAGGCCTCCTCTCTATGAGAGGGAATGGGCTATAATCCACCACGCGGGCCCAGTGCGGGTTGGTAGATGTCACGTCTTCGAATTTTTGGTTCTAGGTCATGCCGGTTTCCTCACGATGTTTTTCTTCACCGTTTTGAGAGCAGTAGTGATGAAATAAATTACACAACGAACCCATGACTTACTGCTCGTAAGTCGGGACCGCCACCACTGGGCCACCGCAGCTCTCATTTAGTGAATGAAAATAAAATAAATTACTAACTATCTTAACTATTTAGTAACTCGTGTGATTTTAACTATTTAGCTTAGCTAGCTTAACTATTTAGTAACTCGTGAGTTTTAAATTAATTTACATATTGAATTATTAGTTCATAATTGCATTGTTAAGTTAAAAAATGCATTTTGCTCGGGTAATTCAATCACACACCGTGGCAACACATCGACCGCATCGCAACTGATGACGTATTATTTGGCCAATCACGTGACCCAGCTGTCACGGGATGAGAATACCAGGCGAAGTATATTATTATGCCATGAGTTCTATCATCAGACTGAATTCCGGTATCTGGAGTCCGCATCGGCCAAAGTGACGGCACCTAAAATCTAAAATACATTAGATTTTTAGCAAAAACGAGTAAACATTTATTTTTAATAGCAGTGATGTCAACCTGGACCACTGTCGGCTCTACATCAAGAATATACCGAAAGCCTTGAACGAAGAGGGTCTACGGGCAGCCTTCGCTAAGTTTGGGTCCCTCATCGATGTGTACCAAAGCAAGGACCCAACGAAGAACTATGGTTTGATCAAATATGAGACGCCAGGGTGAGTTAGAGCAAATATTATTTTTAATTTGGCGTATTTTGTTTTTTGTTTATCTTATCAATTTTTTATTTTATCATACTTTCATGTTAATGCACTTTCCCTTCACATTTTAAATAAATTATTTAATAATGTTCAAAATACAACATTAGTTTTAGTATATGCGAAACCAACAAAATTTCAAAACTGTATCATGAAAAATCTCAAAGTTATAAGCTTGTTCTGTTACCTAGTTGTCCGCACAAAATCGTGGTCACCACGCAGCGCGCGCCTCCAGCGTCGTCTTGAGCTCATTGATAATAATAACTTGGCAGTAGGTACCTAAATTATTGCGATAGGTACTCAAAGTCGCTCGGTATCCAACTTTTAACTTTTTTAAATATTTTTGGGAAAAATATAACATGGTTTAAAAAATATTGGAATCGATTCAGTTACTTATTCTGAATCAACTAGATTCATTCAGGTTTCGCATATACTAAAAATAATGTTGTAGATAAGCACGCTACCCATGTCTCTGAAGCGAAAGCTAATGGACATGTGTATTCTCCCCATCTTGACCTACGGTGCACAAACTTGGTCTTTGACTAACATCCAAAAGTCCAAACTCAAGGTTTGCCAACGTGCTATGGAGCGCAGTATCTTGGGTGTAAAATTGACGGATCATGTACGAAACGCTACGCTGCGCTCCAAAACGCAAATCGTTGACGTGGCTCAAAAGGCTGCCCAACTTAAATGGGACTGGGCAGGACATGTCTGTCGCATGCCGAACGGACTGTGGGCCCGTAAAGCTCAGGATTGGTGCCCTGAAACAGTGACACGGGGTCGCGGTAGACCACGAAGGAGATGGCGGGACGACCTGGATGTCTTCCTTGAGAATTGGAAAGAAGTAGCACAGAAGCGCGAGCTTTGGAAGGAGTGGAGGGAGGCCTTTGCCCAGCAGTGGGACAATATGGGCTAGCTATAATATATAATATAATAGATAAGTAATGTTTGTGAAGGTATAATAAATAATTTGATTTTAATTATGGTAACTGATTTTAATACTCTCTAACAATTATGTTTAAACAACACGACAGAGGTGTGCACAATAGTACAGCCACAATTCCGTTATGTTTGATTTCCTGCAATATGGGGCGAGCCTACAGCCATTACCAGGCTTAAAATCCCAAATCCAGACTCCGTCGCTGTGACTGAAAAATTCCTGATAGAAAACCCAATAACTCTTGGCGCAACCCACAAATCGAACCCAGGACCTCATGCTCAGCAGCCGCGTTTGCGACCACTAGACAAACGAGGCAGTCTTAGTCTAGTTTCAAATTTCTCATTTAATTTTTTGTTAGCCTATTTGGGTGTCCCACTGCTGGGCAAAGGCCAGCAGTGGGACCTTCTTTCTCCTTCCAAACCTCTGTCCTGTGCGATATCTGGCCATGGTCGTCCCGCAAACGAGATCAGATCGTCACACCACCTTCGCCGCGGTCTACCTCGACGGAATTAGTACCTTGAAAGTTTGACTGAATTAATAATCAAATAATATTTATGTTACAGAGAAGCCAAGCTGGCTATGATGAAGATGAATCGGACAGAACCTCTGAAATTACAAATTTGTATTGCTCATAAAGTAAGTATTTTTTTTGCCATATTATCCGTCACAGACATGGTGTAAGGGACAGCCCTCCACAAACAAACAGGGTGCATTCAGCTCCTTGTTTTGAATCATTTTCCACCATATTTATTTTTTCATTTACTATTCCTTTATTTCAATTTAAAATTACGTTCCTTGTACGCAGCACTCCATTTATGTAAATAATACGGCTAAAATAAAAATCCAACAATGGATGTTGAAATAATCTAACGAACGACGCGTGAAATCGGCTGTTCACTTCCTGCCTTGCTACAGAGTTCAGAGCTCGTCGTCGCGCTTGCCGTTCGATAAGTGCGTTTTGTCACGGTAACGATAAATTGCGTAAGAGGAAATAAAACAAATCAAATTTTTTGGATTCCTCAAAACCCATCGTCCGTAATCACACCGGTAGTGACGTCAAAATCTATATGTCAAAGAAACACTTTTATTTGAAAAGTACTTAATGTTTCACTAAGATTTTATTATAATATTGTTCTCGCAATTTTTGCTTGAATAAACCAGATAAAATTAGTAAAATTAATATAATAAGGGCAAAAAAAATAATGTAAACAAGGCAGATTGAGGTAAATGACGTCACATCATGGCCGCGACAGTCACGGATGTTTGAACTGTCGTAGAAAATTGTAGGAGTTTAATATTTTTTTTTGAGCGACAAGCAGTAGTTGAACTTAACTTTTCATTATTTTCTTGGGTTGGTAATACTGTATTTTATTGCTTCAAGTGAAGAAAACATTTCATACATATTCCCTACTTTTTATTCACCAATTTGAGACTTACTCTTGTTATGTACAGTCACGAGCACCAATATGTATACACTTTCCTAAATTCAAAAGCAATTTTCGCGAGAAATAACGATTGTAACTTGGAGATAGGATCTTTTTCATAAAAATATGAGTTCCAGAGTACTATGTTCGCCGCAACATGAAATTGTAATCAGAACAGTACGAGAAAAACACTTTTAAAAGTTGTTAAGTGTATTTTATATGTGAAAAGGCTCTAAAAAATAACTTTCATCTCAGAGTAAGGGTGATGGGAGACAAAACAGGGACTGGCAAGACCGGAACACAGGTGGCGGGAGGGACAGAAACGAAAGGAGCACTGGCAGGGAGAGAGAGGAGTCTGGCAGTGTCGTCAGTCGAAGCAGGGCTTCAAGGTAAGTTCAGATACTGGCACGGATAGCAGTCGGCCACAGATTTATTTTAATTAGGCCATTGAGAGGCGGAATCAGGGTCACGCGTAGTTTCGCAGCCGCCGCGGGAGACGCCCTGGGCGTCGGGGGTCACGTGGTGTCCACCGTAGGCGCGGGCCTGTGGACGGCGAGTTAAGGGCTAGCTCGCCGTCCGGCCGTCTTATGACGACAGGCCGTGTTGACGGCGCGTTCGTATTCCACGCGCGCCTCAAAGAGATGTCAGCAACCACGTAGGGGTCGATGCCTGCCAGGGCTGCGGGACTGTTCGAAAGAGATACCGCGGCCCTGGAACACAAAGGGCAAAGAAGGAACATGGATGGGTTTTAGTCATTGCAAAACCGTAGCGACATCTAGAATTCTGTACCGAAAAGTTATGTAGCTAAAAAGGTTTAAAAATCCTCGGTATCGATGCCTTTCGAAAGAACCACTAAAATAATCTAAAAATAAAACGATAATGGTCCAGTTCAATGATATTTATTGAAGTATAAATTCACTGTTTTTGAGTGGTATGCCAGACCCGGCAACTCGGTGCCACAACATTATTGATCATTACATAGCAGTATAGTATTTGTATTGTATTGTATAACGGGCTGGTGTCCGCAACTCCACGTCAAAGCGCGTATTTTGCGTGCGGGTGGGAATCTTATTCGATCCACCCTAACTCCCAGAGAAAGGCCAGCAGCGCCTTGATGTTGATGACAATCTCGCGGAGAGTACCTGGGTTACCGAAGTACTTTGCCCTGTATGTTGCAACCACTGGGCAATGCAGAAGCACGTGGGCTGCTGTTTCGTCTTCCTCCATGCAGGCTCGGCACAGGGGGCTGTCTGTGACCCCTATGACAAAGAGGTGTTTATTAAAAGAGCCGTGTCCAGTGATGGCGGCTGTTAGTGTGCGCAGCTGGTCAGCCGAAGCGCCCGTTTGGTCAGGCGGCCATCGATAGTAGGAAGTGCTTCCTTGGCCTGCCTGCCCTCGCCTTGGTCCAGCCATAGCTTGTGGTGTTGTTCACTGGTTCGTTTCCTTAGCAGTATAGTATACACCGTGTTCTTCAAGTTATCCATAAACTTTGGCAAACGCTTCTATAGCTTTCTTTAATCAAATCTTATAAAGGAATTAGTACTTAAAAATGCTTTGTTACAAAGATATTTGTAATTTAATATAATGAAATTTAATTGAGCTATGCAGTAAGAAAGGGTCTTAATTTGGCCTATGTTGCCGCTTAGTGCAATTAAATTATCAAATGCTATTTGCATTTCATTTGCACGTACGAGAGGAACCCCAGAGTAAAAAATAAAAAAAATAAGAATTCATTAATGTGTCCATAATGAAAAATGCTTATTTCCGTGGTCTGAACATCAGCCTCCGTAGCATGACCACCGTAGACAAGGATTTCTTTGACGGAAGAATCGACATAATGACAGATTGTGTCGACACAATGACAGATTTCTTTGCACTATCTGTCAATTTGTCGATTCTTCCGTCAAAGAAATCCTTGTCTACGGTGGTCATGCCACAGGGGCTGGTCGAAGTTTATGTATATCGTCCGGAACACATTGTAGAATAAAATAAGCACTAAAAATACACTTCCGAGATTGTACACACGGCGGCACATCAAGCTATAGATAACCAGTATAACCTGACTTCGCATTGTATGAGCTTCCCGTACCATGAGAGATCAGCTTAATTTGGTTTTTCATAGCTTGACTGGCCGCCGTGCGTACCACAATCTAGAAAGTATGTTTTCAGTAACTTCAAGCAATTTTTTACATTTATTGCATTGCATATTTCTAACGGTAAGTCATTCAAAATAGACTAGCTTATACCCGCTGTTTCGCCCACGTGGAGTTCGGTAATGTCCCATAGGATCGTTCTACCGGGATAAAAAGTATCCTATGTGTTAATCCAGGTTATAAACTATCTGTGTGCCAAATTTCATCCAAATCCGGTCAGTAGTTTTTGCGTGATAGTGTAACATCATCCATCCATCTATCCATCCTCATTTATAATATTAGTAGGATGGTTGTATCCCCTGGATATAGGCATTGGGAACTTGTTTCAAAAGAGTTTTTTTGGGAAAGCAGTTTAATATTACGGGTAGGCTCAACTCCTTGAAAGATTTATTTATTTATTTATCGACTTGCATTGACTTGCTTGAGCAGCGGTGGCCAAGTGGTGGCGGTCCCGACTTAAGACCAGTAAGTCGTGGGTTCGAACCCAGGCAGGCGCATTACTTTGTTTAATTTATTTCATCACCACTGCTCTCAAAACGGTGAAGGAAACCGGCATGACCTAAAACCAAAAATTCGAAGACTTGTGACATCTACCAACCCGCACTGTGCCCGCGTGGTGGATTATAGCCCATTCCCTCTCATAGAGATGAGGCATGTGTCCCAGCAGTGGGAACATTATAGGCTGATTATGCTTATGTTTATGCGACTTGCATCTACCATTACAGCTAACCAATGCTGTAAATGTGCCTTAATACATTCTTAACTTAACTTGTTACTTATAACTAATTATAAATAAAGCGTTCCTTGTTAATTCACTCAGAAAACAACAGAATAAGTCGGTCTCTATGAGGTTGAGCGTCAGCGGCGCCTCCTTTAAAAGGTTGGTCCGAGCACGCGGTTCCACTAGCAGGTTTGGCTGCCGTCGTCGCCACACGTACCTGTCCGGAACACATAGACTCACCTGGCCTAAAATAACTGCGTTATACACTTTAAATATACAACATTAGTTTTAGTATATGCGAAACCTGAAACACGTGTCTAGTATTCTTATGTAAAGAATCTATGTACAAAATTTCAAAACTGTATCATGAAAAATCACAAAGTTATAGGCTTGTTCTGTTACCAGGTTGTCCGCACAAAACACGTGGTCACCACACGGCGCCACCGTGCGCGCGCCTCCAGCGTCGTCTTCAGCTCATTGATAATAATAATTTGGCAGTAGGTACCTTAATGATTGCGATAGGTACTTAGTGTCGCTCGGTGTCCAACTTGTAACCGTTTTTTTTTATTTTTGGGAAAAAATATAACATGGTTTAAAAATTATTAGAATCGATTCAGTTACTTATTCTGAACAAACTATATTCAGGTTTCGCATATACTAAAAATAATGTTGTATATAAGGCGAGTGCAAGATCCCTCTTAACCCTTAGCTCATTGTATCCTACCATACCTAAAATAAATAAGGTTGGATACATTAAAGGGTAAAAGGAATGTAGTTAACAAAATCGCAGCCCTGTAATATTTTACTAATAGCACTATCATCATCATCATCATAATCATAATCATAATCATCATTTCAGCCGAAAGACGTCCACTGCTGGACATAGGCCTCCCCCAAGTGTCGCCAAATTGACCGGTCCCGTGCGACTCGCATCCAGCGTAGCGTATATCTAGTCAGATACACACACACACACACACACACACACACACACACACGCACAAACACACACACATACACACACACGCACAAACACACACACACACACAGTACTATTCATGTATTCATACCCTGCTTTATTGCGAACAAAAATTAAACCCAATATGTATAAGAAAGAAACTGAATCAGAGATCTACAACCCGATATCCACATTAACGAAAGGTTGGAAGCGCCGGGGTAGCCCGTGAAATTTAAATTTTCTTATGTTTTTTGCAATTTACAGGTCAGTGTCAGGGGTTGTATGTTGATTAAGATATAATTCGCGACCGTAAAAAATATGGCTTTACAGAGTTATAAACATTAAACTCATCAATACAACCCTCTAAGTTCATATAATCCCATTGAATTACCATTTCATAAAAAGTCATTCAATGGAATTATATGAACTTCGAGGGTTGTATTGATTATAATTCTGTAACTACATACGTGTTACAGTCGTGGATCATATTTTGTTTCACATATAGCCTGAAGCTGACTTGCAAATTGCTAAACACCAAAGAAAATTTGAATTTACGGCTATCCTGATGCTTCCACCTTAAACTAGCAAAGAAATCGAGTTTATTTTAAATACTTCCGAGGGTTTGAGGCTGAATAATAGCTGACCTTTGCCTAAAAACGTTCTTCTCGAAAACTATCCAGCTACCAATAAAACGTCTTCTCTTCAAAACGGCAATATCATTGGTTTATTTTAAATTTCACCCACCAATCATGATTCAGTATGAAACCCTCGGCTCTATGATTGGCTCGTCTGCCATTTTTCATAATGGAGGCAAAAGTTTTCGTTCGGGCAGCCGTGTGTGTACTTGTGTGCTTTCAAGTTAAGTTTTTTGTTCGGTTTTAATCGTGATTATTACAGAAAATAGTGCTAAAACTCTGAATTAGATTGTGTATTGTGTATATAGGAATCTTGAAGTTTTTTGCGACCATTCATCGCTTTACGCGAGTAACTTACTGTATTACATCTGTCGCCATGCTGAATAAATATTTTTCGTCGATGCAGCAAGACGAGTCGTAAGTCGACACTAACAATGTGCCACTGAACACTGTTACTAACATGCAAATAACAATGGGACACTTATATTTAATTTTATGATCGCTAGTTTATATTTATTCGGTGTACGGTGATTGTTGCGACGAACGTACCTACTATAAACTTACATTCGAGAAGGTAACGGCGAGAAAAAAGTTTTTAAATAGATCTGATAGAAATCTTTGATAATGTTTCGAAACTTAACCTAACCAAGAAACCTTTGAAACTTAACCGGTTTAATATTTTGCTCTTAACTGTATCTTTGTCCGTCCGGTAGTATTGCAATCATAGTTGAAGTCGCATGTTTTCTCGGAGCGTTTCGTAGCCTACCCACATGGGTGTTATTTTTATTATTTTCATCGTGTTTGCAAGTTCTCATTCTCATGTTTTACTAAAGTTAGTTGTGATTGTGAACACCATTTAGAACCAGTAGGTACTAAGAAGCCTATCTTCTAAAAGTATTGAATTGCTTGAGAATCAGAGGTATATAATGTTATCCTGCATCATCCTGTTGCTGCGTAAACGTAATGACTTGTTGCTCTTTCGATCCATGTATGTAAGTGAACTCTCAAAGGCCACTGCCTTTGAGAATGACTCTCCTTCGGTCTGTTGTGCGTGATCTAAGACGACTCTCTGACTGAGTTCTGGTCTTGGCTAATAAAGCCGGTCTAGCTCCGTTTAGTACAGCTTGACAAGTCATCTTATATGCAAGGTCTGCTACAACGCCTGCTGGCTTTGTTGGGGCCATGATAAAGTCAGCAGTGTTTATTTTGGGCCCCAGCTCGTTGATCATACAGTAGATGTGGCCAATCCCACTTCAGTTTAGCTGCAAGACCCATGTGTGGAAATCCTCGATGGATGTCCTCCGCTATCGAGGCTAAAGCCAAGCCAGTGGATGTCCTCCGCTGTCCGCTGTTTTTTAACCACACTGTTGTCCTCGTCACTTCTGGCTGGGGTGCGGGGATACAATTACATTATCCACAATCACCCTAGCAGTGGTGCTTGACCTCTAAGACAACCTGCTGACTTTGTTTTGAGCAATGTTAATTATTTATTTATTCAGTAGTACACATACATTTTATCCATTTAAGTCGGCGCCAACATAAACCCATTAGAGTTTTACTGTGCACCAAAACGGCACTATTACATAGAATCTAGTTGTGCCACTATGTTGTGTTGTTGCTGCTGAAATACAAGGTGTGGTCAGCTTCAGAATTGTACCTTTATTAGTGTCTATCTGCGTTAGGTGTCCCTCAAAATGTTAGGTTGTCATTTTTATGGCTCAAACAGTTTTAACAAGTAGTAAGAAGCCTAAAAGCCTGACTAACCCAGACCATGGGGTATTCTATTACCTAGTAAGAGGGTGGTAGAGGTGGATAGGTAGTCGCTCCATGTAAACTGGTATTTAGTTGCATCGGTTGGAGTATACGTAACGGGGCACACAGGAAAAAAGACTTAATAAATTTTTGCAAAAGTGTACAAAACGGGGCTTTGGGGAACGATCCCCCCCCCCCCCCCCTAGGGCACCCCGACGTTAGGTTTGGTTATGTTACTTTAAACCCTGCAGAAAGAAATGGAGCCCTGTGTAGCGGGGTTACATCGACTTTTTCATAGTTCCCTGTTTCGTATCCGCTGACCGTTGAATCTGTTTAGACTGGTAACTGACTGTAACAGTCGGGAAAAGGACAGGCAGATAATGAACATGTTAGACTGGCCAATAACCAAAAAGAACAGTAAGAAATGCTTCAGTACTGTTGATATTAATCTGAAGTGCAATTCAAGTGGTTATAAATTATGCAGAATTCTTGAGAATTCCTTCTTGTGGCTTGTTGTTAATGTTTGTAATAAGTAGTTTAAATAGGTGCAAGGGGGCCTCTAATTTCCTTTTGCAACTGCTCACATACTTAAGTAATTGTAATCAATTGTTTTCTCAAATTCAAATTTATTTATTCATTTTGTGAACATAGGGTAAATATATACAGATAAATATGTTGGTCAATCCTATGTTCCGCCGAAAGGCATAAAAAATAGTCTCATTGGTATAATTGAAAATTAAATTAATTATATAACAACAAAATCTCACAATGTCAGCAATATTACAGTTGTCGAAATTAAATTAATTTAAATATAGTTAAAAATGTCATGAAAAAATACAATGTCAGCAAAATTATAATGATCAAAATTTTTATTTATTTATTTATTTATCGACTTACATCTACCATTACAGCTGACCAATGCGGTAAATGTGCCTTAATGCATCCTTAACTTAATTTTTACTTATAACTAATATCTATAACTAATTACAAATAAAGCATTCCTTGTAAATTCAATCAGAGAACAACAGAATAGGTCCGTCTCACTCGCTATGAGGTTGAGCGTGCGGAGTGCACGAGCGTGCGGAGTGCAAAAGGTTGGTCCGAGCACGCGAATTAAATTAATTCATTTATTTATTAATTTTGTGTCTCATTATACAATAGTTATTATTATCACCTAAATTGTGTTAAGAGTAGTGGTAACGACCTTGACTTATAAATTGTCGGTTGCGAGCTGGAAACCAAGTCTGGACTTTGTGTAGTGTCATCACCACTGCTCTCAAAATGGTGAAGGAGGAAAACATTGTGGGGAATCCAGGTTCATGTGAGATCTGCCAACCCCCATTGAACCAGTTTGGTGGATCCATGATGAGCCCTGTATCTCGGCAGTGGTAACATTACTTAGCTACTTTTGTCAAACATGAAGTTGCGGACACCATCCCAATATACATTAGTCTCCATTGTGATATCAAAACATAACATCAGTAATCCCTGAAGGCTTAGATATGTACTTTATTAGGTACTTGGGACTTAAAGTTCCATGTACTAGGGGGCAAATATAATACCTATATAAGATTTTAAACTATCATGGTCACTAACATTATTACTTAGACTGGAAACGGGATATTAAAAAAAAAGCCTAAAAAAATAATGCCTATATCCATTATCAACTATAATTCTATACCAATACTATAAATTTGTTTGTAAGTTTGTATGTAGGGGGTAATCTTCAGAACTGCTGATCCGATTCTGAAAATGATTTCACTAACGGGAAGCTGAATAGTTTAATGTATTGAATAATTTAATGTAATTTTATTAATATTGACATACCTAATGTACTCATTCTTTCAATTTATGCCACTTTTATTCCAATTGTATTAAGTAGATTTTAATTTTTATTATGAATGTACTATGCCGACTGTTGTGTTTAACTTTAACCATTATTTAATTTAATTTTCAATGTATGTAGTTAACAATCTCATTAATGTTTGCATGCCTAGTATAAGGTAGATTGTACAAGGCTCACCCATCTTATTGTGACATCTTATTTTATGTACCTGCAATCTATGCAAATAAATTTTACTTTACTTTGCTACATTATCCCCGAGTGTTGTAGGCTACATTTAAACTGTTCCCGTGGGTTAATTTCCTTAAATAACGAGAGCGAAGCCAAAGCTAGTAATTTATACAAACCTAATTTTCTTAATTGCAGAGTGCAGAACGAAACACCTAACGGCGAAAACATCATGGACAATTTGATGATGGAAGACGACTATGTAAGTCCTATCTGTTTCTACGAATGTTATCTCTTTAATTCTTATCACATAATTGCTGAGTTGTACTGCGGTACTGAGTTCAAGCAGCCGACGCATCGCAACACGTAAGAATTTGGCAGTTAGGTAATTACGTTTATTTTAAAGTTTTTATACAGTTCATTCATTCTGAGCGTTTTTAGTAGTTTTATGGTTTTGCGAACCGGAAGACGCTGTGTTGGAAGGCCTCCCACTAGGTGGACCGATGACCTGGTGAAGGTTGCAGGGTTCCGCTGGATGCGAGTCGCACGGGACCGGTCAATGTGGCGTCACTTGGGGGAGGCCTATGTCCAGCAGTGTCTCTCACAGTGACGTCTTTTGGCTGAAATGATGATGATGGTTTTGAAAGGGTTTTTTTTTTTAAATATGTAGATATTGAATCAATGAATCAATCAATATATTTATTGTAGTTCATGATGTGCCTTAACAGGCGTTGCACAGAGGGGGCTCAGGTCTTTTAAGAGTAAACGGTGCGTCCTCTCATGTGCGGGTAGTGACCACCGGGGTGGTTTTCATCATCATCATCATCATTTCAGCCGAAAGACGTCCACTGCTGGACATAGGCCTCCCCCAAGTGTCGCCACATTGACCGGTCCCGTGTGACTCGCATCCAGCGGATCCCTGCAACCTTCACCAGGTCATCGGTCCACCTAGTGGGAGGCCTTCCAACGCAGCGTCTTCCGGTTCGCGGTCGCCACTCCAGAACTTTTCGGCCCCATCGGCCATCCGTTCTGCGAGCAATGTGCCCTGCCCACTGCCACTTAAGTTTGGCTATTCTTCGGGCTACGTCGGTTACCTTGGTTCTCTTGCGGATGTCCTCATTTCTGATTTGATCACGCAAGGAAACTCCGAGCATAGCCCTCTCCATTGCCCTTTGGGTGACTTTAAGCCTTCTGATAAGGCCCATTGTGAGCGACCACGTTTCGGGGTCCACGTTTCACGGGGTGGTTTTAGTGCGGTAAAAATCCCACACTCCACAGTCTTATCCCCAAAGACCGGTCGCCTTTTGAAGCCCCCTCCCCCTGAAACAAAAAAAAGACAGGGACAGTAACTCTTCCGTTGACTTTTGAATTGTTATCATTCTTAAAAATCAAGTATGTTATGACACATAATACAGTTCTTAAATAATTAAATTGTGATCAGCTATGTCCCGCCCAGGGGGCCTACAATAGTTACTTACATGGAAGTTAAATTAAGTACATTAAAAATACATTATTGTTACATATTATTTTATACATATTTTAAAATTCTGAGGCCACTATGAACTAAACCACTATCTAAGAGATATTATTATATACAGGGTGTAAACAGACCTTTCACATAGCCGTCAACCAAGCATTCTGTACCACAAACTAAGTAACTTTACGCAAAAATTATTGCTGGGCACCAATTTTTTTTTTGGGGTGAAAAATCACGTTTTAAGGTAGGACTCGATGGAAAGCATGCATTGTGCTGATGGATGGATTGAATAGTACGGGGGTCGTGGAGGTGTGTAAAGTGAAAATCTACTTTAAAAACAAGTATTTTAAAAAAAACTGGTGAAAAAGTTGGGACTTTGACCCCTAATATCTCCGTAACTAGGTAACTTTGTCTACTAAATCTTATATAGTATAAAAATCTTATGTCACGGTGTTAGTGGTAGCATTCCTCCGAAACGGCTTTGATGAAATTTTTTATGTATATTTGGTAAGTATGAGAATAGTTCTTAAACTATGTCCCCGCAACACATAATAAATATTTTTTTCTTTCTTGCAATTACCAATCATTCTGTATAAAGGGTGTAAATAGACCCTTAACATATCCGAAAGGCACCCGTCTTTGATCATTTTTTTGTTCTAGACCATACCTGTGAACCTTCTAGTTATGGAGAAATTGGGGGTCCAAGTTCCAACTCTTTCTCTAGTTTTTTTTTTATAAAGGGTCATCATATTTATATGGGTCTACATCTTGTAACTTTATTGGTGAAAAGTGTCACAATGTTTAATATTTTGTTACCCAATCCTTTTCAGGGGTTCTCTGACATCCTGGACCCGAATCTACACCTGGAGCTGGAGCATTTGAAGCTGGAACAACTGAAGGTCCGTGAGGAACAGCTCCAGTGTAAGCAGAAGCTCATTCTCTTGAAGCAGGCTGAGAGGAAACCGGTGAGGAACTAACATCACATTATATGCCATTGCCATGAGCACCATCATCTTCCTGCCCTTGTCCCATTCTATTTGGGGTCGGCCCAACACGTTTTCTTCTACCATTCTCCTCTGTCAGACGACACGGCATCATTTACTACTTTCTCTGTCATATCAGTCTTCACTCAATCCATCCATCTTTTCTTTGGCCTTCCTCTCTCCATCCATCAACATTCATGTCCATTACTCTTTTAAGTCACATGCGTTTCATCCCTCATTACGTGTCCATACCATGTCCATGCTACTGACATGAACAATGAGACATATTAAGGTCATGTCTCACACCACCGATAAGGAAGCATTACGATTATTTTCTCAGTCAATAAACATAGAAATCCCAAGTGAGTAAAAGAGATACATAACATACAGGTGGAAGGGGACATCGACGCAGAAACGATTACCACGTATTCAGTACATCATTTCGATCCCCACAGATTTTTTGTTTTCGGTAATGCAAACAATAATCAGCTGTTTCCTACAAAAGTAAAAATGTATGAAACAGCAGTTATTTTTTTTAAATTACCTTCTGTCGATGAGTCGAGGTCCCTTACACCCTGTATACTAATATTTAATTGTTGCCACATCGCTGGTAAAAACTTGAAACTACACGCTCGTTTTTAGTTGGCTCTCATAGCATATAGGGTGACTGGTAATTAGTGACCGATACTAAAACACGTCATTGTACTCATTATAAAAAACAACTTTCCCAAAGAAACTTTAAAAAAAAATACTAATTCACTTGTATCACAATAACACAACAGCGGGCCGTATGAAATTCGCGTGCGCTCGTCTGTGACCTATCGGCTGTTAGCCGCGTGACGGCGTTCTGTCTCATTACTATCGTACCGTGCAACAGTGGGTAGGCAGAGCACCCGCGCGTCTCGCAAGCCCGCTCCGTAATGCTCCGCTGTTGTGTTATTGTAATAAAAGTGAATAAGTATTTTTAAAAAAATGTTTCTTTGGGAAAGTTGTTTGTTGTCATCGACTATACTACTGTTATTATTTAGCCACGAGTCAACACACGAGTAACAAAATAATAATAAATTTTTAATTGGTTACAGATGAGTAACCGGTGCATTCTGCCTGACGGAAAAATTGTCGTCCGCAATGCTTTGGAAAGGTTAGTTTCTTCTATAAATATAGTTTTAACATTATTAAAGAAAATGTTCTTCAAAAAAAAATCAAAAGAAAAAGGTAAAATAAGACACAAAAAGATATGATTCCGGCCAGGATCGAACTGGCGGCCTTCTGCGTGTAAAGCAGATGTGATAACCACTACACCACGGAACCAGTTATGCTAGATGGCGAAATTCACACTCCGGTGTTTTTAGTATCAACAGCTGTTCATCTTGAATACTTGCAAATATGACCAAGTTTTTTTAGTTCTTTCGAATGAAAATACTGACAAGTAGTTTTTGATTGATATTGTGCTGGTGGATGCATTGCATAGTACGGGGGTCATAGAGATATTTGAAGTTATAACATCAAAACTGGATAAAAAAAAACATTGTTTGAACTTTGACCTGTCTAGAAGGTCTGGTTTAGAACCAAAAAAAAACTCGTCTTTCGGCTTCTTTAAGGTTACTTTGCACCCATAATTTAAATACTAACAAGTTTTGCTTGAGTAGTCTTGGGTTAGATTCCCAGATTGGGCGGTGAGTTATTGGGATATTCCCTCATGAATTTGTCAGTAGCAGCCTGGTTTTGTGTCTGATTGTCGGCAGTAGCCACGCTACACGTCTCTTATTACATGGGACTCGAACATGGGCGTACCCAGCATTTTTTAAGGGGGGGGGCAGAAGTAAATAAGCTAAGTAGTAGGAAATTAAAAATGCTTTTTATTTACTGACTGATACGTTTTATTGACTGCACTACACCTTATTTCAATAATAACCTGCGAGGGTTCTGGCTAAATCTAGATAAAATTTCGCAAACATACTATGTTGTGCTTTCAGAACCCTCTTTTTATGCACTCATCATACAGAGGCCGACAAGACGCTTTTCTGTTATTGTTGACCTTAACCAAGTTTTTATTTTAATGTTAAAGTATCCAAATGAATATTTAGTTTTGCCTAACAATTCTTAGTTAGCTTCGGGTCAGTGCCCCCACCTTGCCCCACCGTGGGTACGCCCATGGACTCGAAACATAACTGGCGAAATGCGGGTGTACTACGGGTACGCACGACAGCCAATCAAGCTATACAAAACCAGTTTATAACGGATCTCTAGTTGTACGGGAAATTTATACAAAGCGAGGCCAAGTTATACTGGAAATGTACAGCTTGATGTGCCGTCGTGTATACACCTCTGCCTAACCATTTCATTTTTTTTATTATCAGAACTCTTAAATACACATTTCATTATTTACTCGTTATTTATTTGTTATTATATATTTATTTATATAGGTATATTATGTTTGAAACTGTTCTTCCGTCACTTACCCCCCAAAGGTTCATTGGAAGACCAGTGTCAGACAGCATCACCTGTCAGGTATGAATGCTGAAATAGACCTTTTTGGCGCAGCCGTGAAGCACACAGCACATACCATGTATTTTCTCTTTTTTTTTAAATTTTTTAGTCATTTTTTTTTTGTTTTTCTTTTTTTATTCTGTGTGCTTGATGAACTGACGTCAAATAAATTCTTTCTTTCTTTCTTAACTCTTCGAAGATAACAGGCGTGATGTTATGTTACGTTTATTAACAATTTTTTTATCTATTTCTTTACACATTAGGCACCTACAGGAGAGAACTGTACGATTTAGGTAAGTCGTTACATAGGAATCTATTTTGTGTTTGGCAATTTTTTTTATTTTTTTGGACTAAATGGGCTTTGGGCTAAATGGCTTGTCTTTTTTTGCCATACTGCATTTTGACCACCCATTACATACCGAGTTTCTTCTGTGCCTCGGAAAGCACTTTAAGCAGTTGGTCCCCGCTGTCATTTGAACATCTTTGACAGTTACTGGTAGTCAGTGGCCCAAAAAGTCTGACAACCAGTCTTACCCAGGGGTATCGTATTACCCAGTGCTAACTGGGTTGTGGAGGTCAGATGGCAGTCGCTCCATGTAAAATACTGGTATTCAGCTGCATCCAGTTAGACTGGAAGCCGACCCCAACATAGTTGGGAAAAGACTAGGCAGATGATGATGATGTCATACTGCATTTTGGTCAAATGGACTGGACTGGCATTTAGGCTGCGTTTCCACCTGAGATGAGCTAGGATGCGTAGCGAGGGATGTATGTGAAACCAACCAATCACATAGCTAGAGAATACCTCAAGCTGAAAATAAAGCGATATTATTGGTTAGTTTCACACAAACTTGACACAATTTAAACGGAGACTATACAACATTATTTTTAGTATATGTGAAATCTAAATATAGTTTGTACAGAATAAGTAACTGAATCGATTCCAATCATTTTTAAACCATGTTATATTTTGTCCCAAAAATATTTGAAAAAGTTAACAGTTGGATACCGAGCGACTTTGAGTACCTATCGGAATAATTTAGGTACCTACTGCCAAATTATTATAATTAATGAGCTCAAGACGACGCTGTAGGCAAGCGCTGGGTGGTGACCGCGTTTTTGTGCGGACAACTAGGTAACAGAACAAGCTTATAATTTTGTGATTTTACATGATACAGTTTTGAAATTTCGTACATAGATTCTTTACATAAAAATACTAGACACGTGTTTCAGGTTTCGCATATACTAAAAATAATGTTGTAAACAGAAGATGTTATAAATAAATGAAAACAGAGCTGTGCCAAAAGGCATACAAAATATCAAAGGCTTTGGTTCTTAAACAAATACATTTTAGAAATTCAAAGGTTCCACAATTGTTATAAATCGTGTCAAAATTAGATAAAATGTCAAATAAAATAAAGTAAAAAGAACCAAAAAATACAAAAATAAAAATAATAATGTCACTAATTCATTAATACACAATAATCAAAATTAACAAAATTATTTAGTATCTCACATAACATAAAACAGATTCGGTTCAGTTAAAAGGGAATTAAAATTGGTCATTTAAAATTTTTCATTTAAATATTCGTCAACAGAATAATACACCTTGTTATTTAACAATTTGAACCAATTTCTTTTAAAGTCGTTAATTTTAATACTTGAGAGAACTTGTCCAGCCCCCGTAGCATGCCCCCCGTAGACAAGGATTTCTTTGACGGAAGAATCGACAAAATGACAGATTGTGTCGACACAATGACAGATTTCTTTGCACTGTCTGTCATTTTGTCGATTCTTAGGTCAAAGAAATCCTTGTCTACGGGGGTCGTGCTACGGGGGCTGGTAACTTATTATATAGTTTTTGAGCCATTGCATAAAAGCCTTTGCTATGAAATTTTGTTTTTGTTGCTAACACCTGCAACTTTTTTGAGCGCCGTTTACTTTCTACAATCATAAAAGGATAATAATATGAATTACGTTAAAATTCTCTCTGTTAGGGACCTCGCGCACTACGCGGCCACGAAGACGACTGGTCGGATGACCGGTCGCGAGACAAACTTTCGTCTTGGTTCCGACTAAAAGTCGCATCTGCGGCCAAAAGTCGTGGTTGTAGCCGAGTAGTGCTTAAATGGACTCACTTTTGTCAAAATTACTCAACATACAATCACTAATTCAATTAAAAACATCGAAGCTAATAAAACATTCTAAATGTGGTATATTACATCATTATCATCATCCACAGCCCGAACTCACCCACTGCTGGGTATAGGCCTCTCTTTTCTCGTGCCAATCCCCACGGTCCTGTGCCAGCCTCATCCAGGTTTTTCCCCCGATGGCAACTATGTCGTCTGCCCATCTCGCCGCCGGACGACCCACGTTTCTTTTCCCCGTTCTTGGACGCCATTCGGTGACAGCCTTAGTCCACCTGGTATCACTGCGCCTTGCTAGGTGTCCTGCCCAACTCCATTTGAGTTCCGTAACGCGATTTCCAATATCGAAAACCTTTGTGCGTTTTCGGATTTCGACGTTAGGAACTCTATCTATCAGCTTTATGCCGAGCACGGAACGCTCCATGGCTCTCTGTGCAACTCTCAGTCTGTACACAGCCTCCTGCGTGAGCGTCCATGGTATATTACAATTCAGTAAAATCAGTCCCATGTATGTCCAAAACGTATGTTTAGAACAGATAAAAATAAATCAACGTTTACTGTTCATAATTATTACAACCACTTCGGAAAATGGCTGAAATTTCGATGTGGGTTTTGGATCGAAGGGACACCGAAGCACATAGTAACTTTACATCGATAATTTAAAAAAGAGCTGTTTCCAAGAAAAAGTGGCTCCCAATTCGAGCTCACAGGAACTCTCGGATATTGTGTCTGCTATTTAACATCCTCCATAACCCTAAAACGCCATCTTATCTGCGGGAACGCTTTTCCTACTCCCGTTCTTCTGATGCACCTTGCAGGTCGCATCTTGAGAACCTCCTTAAATCCCCTCCACACTCTACCGACTTCTACTCCTATTTCTTCACCGTACACGCCGTGCGGCTGTGGAATTCACTTCCGGCTGACATTGGGGACTGCCAAACTGATGCAGTTTTCAAAAGAAGAGTGAAAGAACATTATCTTTCCATTTCGTCATAGTTGCATAAGTATTTATGTTTTGTCTTTGTATATATATATGTTAGTATATTCTTATATTTAAATAGTTCTGCTTTATGTTTTATGTATTTCATTTTCTCTTCTTTTACACACTATGTCTACATCTCTTTTTTAGTATCTCCTTTCGCTGGTATGCTGGAAGAGATTTCTTAGCATCACCTTTGTACTATTTTCTGTTCCTTTCTTCATTTCTGTATTTAGTGTGTACATAAATTGTTAAATAAATAAATAAAAATGTAAAACCTACAGGGTCATAAACAGGTCGGAATTAGGTAGTCTTCTTCTTAGCGTGTCGATGGCAATCTAAATTGTATCAGCCCAAAACTGAGCTACTAGTTTGGCGCTTTCGGTGGCGTCCATCAGTTCCTGTAGTGAACAAACAACAGGACACGCAGGACACGATATTAAGTGCCCCGTCGATTGTAGAACAGCACCACACTGCAGGGCAGAGTCATTAATGAATCTCCACCTGAGCAGGTTTTCCTTGCTGCGAACAACCCGGGTCCGGAGTCTATCTAACCTTTTGAACGCCATTGTCACATATACGTGACAAGCAAGCGCGTGCCCTTTACGCCCAACGACACAAATATGTGACAAAATGGTAGGTGAAATTGTGGCTTGGCGTGGAGGGCACGCGCGTGCGTTTATGCTCTGGCGTTTAAAAGGTTAAAGACTTCCAGGTCAGCCATGGCCACTAATTATGATTATTATCATTATTACTCATTAGGTAGTTATTTATGTACTTGCATCGAAAGGTTGACATTAATATGGATCTTCCCGGGATTTATAATAAAATCCCGTGTGGCCAACAATATTACAAATAAATAATAATAAAAACCTCCGAGATAGATAAGACAAATAAAACAAAGATAATTGTGCGAACTACAAATGTGGCAACATCGTGCGTGTGCGCATTGGTATTTTGCAACTTCGGACATCCGATGTCGGATGGTTTAAATTGTGTAAAAGTAAATAATTTTTTTATTTAATAAATCACGGGATTTTTCTGCTCTTTAAAATAAATCTCGGGATTTGAGGCATATTCACTTTATTCTTTCGCTGTATGAAATCAGTGTAAGTACATAAATAACTACCTAATTCCGACCTCTGGTCATCAAGTATGGAACAGCTGATTTTTTTTCGCCCTGTATTCTGTCAGAACCACTCGAGTGTGCTATGGAGTTCTATAAAAAGACTGCATGGGTAGCGGCGCTGCTGATATCGTAAAACTGTATTACCAAACGATGTTCGACGGCACTGAAAGTATAAAGTAGTATTAACATGTCTGTTCATTGTCATCATCAGGGAGTCCCGCGATGCTGACGCGAGCTTCACGGCTGGTGCCGGAGATTCGGTAAGTCTTTATCACATTTTTTATTGCATGCTCATACTTACAAACCTGGGTATACATTTGGCAACAGATTATGTGTAGAGGTAGGCTGGTATTAGTTTATTATAGCTAGCATTTCACGAGCGCTCTTCGGGGCAGTTTCCACCAATGAAGCCAGAGACTTTGAGATGTATCCTCGCCGTACTTCTATCGCGTTAACATTTTGACCGCCATAGTCACATATACGTGTCAACCAAGCGCGTGCCCTGTATACACTAAACGACACAAATTTGTGACAAAAAGGCAAGTGGAGGGTACGCGCGTGCGTTGATGCTCTGACGATGGTGGTCAAAAGTTTAAAGAATGTTTTCATTGAGGTTAGTGCGCTCGCTGACAGCTCATAAATGAGTTGTCGATGTGATAAACTCATTAGTTTCACTGGAAATAGTCGCCCTTATTTTTTAAATTTAAACCTTGCGTCAAAGTCATGAATAGCTCGTCAGCTCGAGTTCTCGGAAATTTTACGGTAAACATAAGGCCATGGCATTCCTTTTGATTAAACTTATACTGTCACTTACGGAAGAAATATCCTCTGTGAATATTCATTATTTTGAGCTCCCGATATAAGTGATAGTATAAGTTTAGTTTTAAACCGTGAAAGCTTAACCATGTTCCTTTAGATTGTTTAAATCCTTATTTAATGCCACATTCTGCCCAGAATTTGTGGCCAATGGTATACTCGATTTGGTGATGGGATAGGTCAATCAATTTGCATGGAAAAGTTTGTAGGGTCTCGTTTCGGTACGGTTTACGGTAAATCGCTACTTCCTACGCCCTTCTCTATAGAATAGTTGAGGCAGCGAAAGGAAATGACGAAATTCAGATTACGACCCCCAAAAAACCATTCCTCCTGGAATCTATAAGGCATCTATGGTGTTAGTATTAGAATCTCGTTAGGTATTTAATCTAAAATCAATCGGGAACACAAAAAAACACTTTTACTGACATAAACAGGGTCAAAATTATAAATATGTACAAACTAAAATTGTTACTTTTAATTATGCGCCGTCTTCAGAAGTTTGAGTATTGAATAAATGGCAAATGGACACTAATCTGAATAGGGACGTCTTCATAGATCGGTTAAACTTGACACAAACAAATATGTAAGCATAGGTATAGTTCTGTTCAAAGTTTATGGCGGATCGGAACATCTAACGTAAAACGTACGTACGGTAAACGTCGTCGGTCGTACGTACGTATGGTAAATATCCCGTTTCCTGTAGTAATAATGTTAGTGACCATGATAGTTTAAAATCTTATATCTAACGTAAAGCTGCGCTGAACATAGGTTCAAAGGTATCAGCGGGGCGCAGAGGACGCCTCTTGACTGTACCTGCGCAGAATGTCACTCACAGTTAACTTCCGACCCGCCATAAAGTTTGACGCCGGCGTTCGTATAGTTTTCCCTTTAGTTCAGTCAAACCGGTTAGAAACAATCGCGGAAATGGGTCCGAAATGACTGCCAGTGTCCGCCAGTGTCCGGTTTACGCTGTTCCGCAATTTTTACATACCAGTTGACTGACCATTTATTCGTCTTACGCGACCGTAATAATTATTTAATTATCTTCTCGGGATCACATTTATAAATAATATGAATACTTATTTATTACTTAACTTGTACTGTCACTTACGGGATATCTTCCGTGATTGTTCATCATTTTGAGCTCCCGATATTTCGGCGCTGTTGCAGCGCCATGATCGCGGGTTGACTGGAGAATGCGGGTGGATGGAAAATAAATTGTTAAAAGCAGACAAATCTATCTACCCTCTTTCTTTGTGTTTTGCTAAGCGATCTACTGGAACTCGACACTAAGTAATAGTAATATCGGGAGCTCAAAATAATGAACAATCACGGAAGATATCTCGTAAGTGACAGTACAAGTTTAGTTGTAAACCGTGCAAGCTTAAAACAGTATTTGTTATTTGATTTTTCGCTTTTTTTTTCCTAAATTTTCAGGTTCGAAATTTGCGTTTTCAAGGTTTAAGGAAGTTTGTAAACTCGCATCGTGCATGTATGCTTTAGGTAGGGGGGGCTTTACGCTTTATGCATTTTCATCAACAGCAAGAAATCAATTGGTGTTGCCAGATACATCACGTCAAAATTGGGGAATGGAGTGTCCTAAAAAAACAATTAAGAAATTGGCAACGGGATGAAATTCTGCAAAAAAAAAAACTGATTTTGATTACCCGAGCATGATAAACGGGAACTGAGACATCTGGCAACACATCAGTAGCGTAGCGATCAGAAAGACAGATACCGATATCGACAGTTTTGCTTCAGAACGATACCGTCTGCTCCTGCAAGAGCAAGAACAAGCGATCCTGGGAAATCCGGCAAACCGATGGTAGCTCCACCCTTTCGACTTGTGTTCTATGCTCCGAAGACCAAAGCGAAAGCAAGAATTACCGAGATAAGTCCGTAACAAGTAAAAATATCGATAAAAAATCCGGGTTTTCTGTCAAAAAAGTCGATAGTAAATCTACCACCCGTAGTAAGGCAAAAAAGTCTGAATTTAGTAAGGTTACTGATACTTACAGTAGGAGGTCTGACGCGACAAGTAAAATGAAACGCGGCAAATGTAGGAGCGAAGTTACTTGTGACTTGAAATACAGTGACTTTTATACCGACAGCGATGAAGAAGATGAGACTTACAGACTTATACAATTACGAAACGCTGACTATATGGATATAGTAGAGGAAGACTTAAAACTAGTCATCGCTTTAGCTGGCTATCCAAAAGCTAAGATGAAATTACGACAGATCGAGCAATTCCAACGCAGTTTAACTGAAGTCATAGATATGCAGTTAAAAGCTGGTCTCTTGAAACGAGTCCCATCCTTTTTAGATTATTACTTGAATAGGGGAGCGTTAGTTTGTATTTGTAAAGATGTTGATACTAGAGACTGGATAGTTAGAATATCCCCTGGTTTACAAGAAAGGATGTGCACTAATCTTGTCCTTCTAAGGGCGAGAGTGAAAAGGCTTTGTTTAGCAGTACTTAAGATCCCACGCTCTTGTTGGCCAGCTACTGCTCAGGACGCCTTCAAACTTTTACAATACTTCAATCCTACAATAAAAACTAATTTATGGAAAATCTACGCACAAAAAGTTTTTGACGATGTAGAATATACTTCTTTTATCATTGATAGAGTTTCTGGGGAAATTATTAGAGGTCCCGCTTTCAAAAATGTAATAGATTACGGACAAATGGAGTTTGAGTTGAATGGTTATACGGAGATTTACTATGAATGCCTTCTTTCCAACATGGATGAGGATATACGAAGCGTTCCTTCGCGAGCTAAACTCTTAGATGAGATAAGATCTGCTGAAACCACACCTAGAAATATTTCCGAAGTTAGTGTGAGAGAAAGTGTGATTGTGAAAGAAGAAGGAAATGTCGTTAAAGAGGAAAAATCTCTTGAAACAGTTGAAGAAGATGTATACGTTAGGAAGGAACTTGAAGATACTCTTGCAACAGAAATCATTCAAAAACTTAAAGATGTCACTTACATCAGCGATAAAGATGAAGTCTTAGTTTGGTCGGATGAAACGAACAACTATAGTAATGAAACGGAAGCTGTAAATTGTGATGAGAAAGAAGTTCTTGGAAGTAATGTTGCTTCTACATCTGGCGTTGCTGTGTCAGACAAGACGGAATCTTTTATAGAAAGTTCCGATAATTTGATCTCTAGAAGTAGTACTTTAAACATAGATAGCAATAGAGGCATTGCTTACCATCGACGAACGAACTACTTACACGTAGACCGGGAACTAAAAGTCGCTATAACTTTAGAAGGCTATCCTCAGAACAAACTAGAAGGAACTCACATTCGTAGACTAAAACATTTGTTCAAAGAATATTTGCACAAGGATATGAAGTTGCAACGGTTTGCCAACCTAATCATTCCAAAATTCCAAGACATTTACTTGTCCAACGGGGCCGTTATCTACATCTGTGACAGTTTAGAAACAAAAGACTATTTGACAGAAGTTTTACCTAAATTCATCAATTCTACGGGATTGAAATTGACTTTTAGAGATATCAAAAGTCTAGTCAGGTATACGAGAATTGTGATGAGATTGTCCAAAGAACACGCACATGTTGAATCAGTAGAATTGTTGATGAAACTACAGGCTGTATATCCTGGTTTGAAGCCAGACTGCTGGAAATACTACTCGGACGTCGCTGGAAAGCAGAAAAGGCAGTTCGGAGTAGATCCTGAATCTTTAGAAGTCATCAAAAGCCCAGATTTCGATCCTCATTACGAAGGAGACAAACTCACCTTCAGGATCATTGATAGACAGAAACGTGACGTCAGCTATGACGAAACTAGCAAAGATAAGGGTGACGGAGACACCAAGAAACATAGAGACAGACTTCTTAAGAAAATGTATATGCCCATAGATCCTGAAATAATGGCTGTCCCACTCACTAGGACTCGTACAAATCACTACTCAGACCTTATCGCTGACGACCAGAAACTTTATGTAGGACCTCTCAACTACCCAGAGTCTAGAGTAGACGAATTCTTATTCCATTCAATCAAGAGAACATTGGAGAATATTGTTGTAGATTCTGTGAATCAATCCGAGTTAATTGAAGAAAATATACCAAAATACCACGATATGTACCTCTTTGATGGTGTCATATTTATCATTTGCCAATCTATGTTCTCCAGAAGTTGGATAGAACAGGCTATTCCTGATGTAAACTCGAAGTTACATTTAAGTCTGAAAGCAACTGAATTTAGGGGAGCAGTAGGCATTGTAAGTATGGTTTGCAAGACTGAGAAAGATACTAACGAAGTCATTGAAACTTTGCAAGAACAAAATCCAAGATTACGGACTAAATATTGGCGGAGAATAAGCACAGTGCGAACCAAGTCTAAATTAGACGTTGTATTGCAAATAGATAAACTTTCAGCACAAGTGATAACTGGGCTCAATTTTAACAAATTCGTTTGCGGAAACGCTGTGCAGTTCAAGCTAGGACACCTACAATCTCTACTGAAACCCAAAGCAAGCTTAGAAGAAGTAACTAAACTGCATGCAAAGAGATTAAGATTAAGCAAGAAAATGAGCGAAATGGAAGTTCTAGCAAAGACTAAGGGCAAAGTAGCGCTGACAGAAACTTCGGGAAAGAGTTTCGATGATCTCCAAAGCCAGTTAAAGATGGAATATCCTCATTTGAAACTAGACGTGGACGAAAATATCGGACACAACGTATCTAACCTAGCTATAGATGAAGATTCCGAGAGAATAATCACACAAGAAAACTTAGAATTAAGCGAGAGTGATCAGAAAATAGGCCGTTCCTCTGGAGGAAAAACCGGAACCGAATTGGACTCAGAACATCATGGTTACCACAAGATTATAATGAAGACCCCAGTAAACATACTCCCGGAAAACAAGGACGATTTAAACATCATATTCGATCTTCTGGAAGACAAAAACCCAGGACTTAACACCGAATCGTGGCAGATCTACACCGAAAATGTTTACCCAAGCAACGGTAGATTCACCGTTTACATTGATAAGCACTCAGTTGCTGTGCTACAATCGAAGGATTTCGATTCTTCTATCGGTGGAGAGAAAATCAAATTCTTTTTCTAGAATATTCAGACATTGACTAAGTATGAATTCTGCCTTGGATTTACAAAAAAGACTTGATGAACTCAAATGAGTGATATCAAATTCAGTTAGGATATAAATTGTGCCTTTTATCAGTAACCTACAGTATTGTTTATTTAGTAGTATTTTAGATTTCGTTTAGCTATTTTTAAACTAAGTTTTATACTGCTTGTATTAAGTAGCTTTTTAATGCCATATAGCTCAGCCAAATGTATTTAAGAGCCATCTGAAATAGTCCACCAAATACTCAAGCGAACGATCCGAAATTCCCAGTACGAGTGTTTGCACGTTTCACTGTCTCCCAAAAACTCAGTCACGTTCACTACATATTTTGTAAGCCAAATAAAAGAAAAGCCTGCCACTTTTCTTTATTTGAGTTACAGAACGAACCTATTCTGTATCCTGTTCGCATGCTGTCGTAGCTCGTTCAAACACCTTCATATAAGCATGCCAAGTGAGCTGTTCTCTGTACCCACTTTTCTCATTATGTACCCTCATAGCACAAATAAAATTTGACATACTTACTGGTTTGTAGACAGATAGACAGTAGCTCCATGTAAAATACTGGTATTCGGCTGCATTCGGTTGGACTGGAAGACGACCTCAACATAGTTGAGAAAAGGCTAGCAGATGATAATATGCTTCTGGCAGTTTGAGTCTATCATGCTCACTCAAAAGTTCTACTGATGGTAGCGTTGTGTGTTGGGTCGTTGAGTTCCCTGCAACATGGTTGAGCTACACGACGCTGATGCATGCGTTATGCTCGTGAACGGGTGCCGTCTGTCGGAACTGGTTAGCTCAAAACTGCCAAAGAAACTTGCGCAGTAAGGTGACGGTCAAGTTGGCAATATTGCCGTAGATCTAATAGTCTAGGATTCTTGGTCATAACTTGAAATGCATACCTCTCATCATCTGCCGTGCATTTTCCCCACCATGTTTGGATCGGCTTCCACCCAAAGCGGATGTACCTCAATACCAGTATTTAAAATTGAGCGTCTTACCTCCGCAACTGGCTTAATTTGGTAAAACTGTTTGTCAGATGTCTGAGCTTACGACTACCCGTAATAACTGTCATAGACACCACACAGCTGGACCCAACGATTTAACGAGTTTTCCGAGACATGGAGGGGTTTCTTGTGAGAAATGTCCAAAACTTCTAAATGCGTTTCATTTCGCATGATTTTTCGCATTTTGTATGTTGCAACTGGTCATTTACCCCCCATATTGTTTTGTAAACTTAAAACGAGATAAGTTTGATTTCAAGATACCTTGTCATATTCATTTTTAAATTGGTTTATGCGATAACTTGACATTCCTACTCTTATTTAATCTTTTGACTAATAGAATCGTAGAATCAAATCAATAGACCCTGACAATTTAATGTTATCATATTTCGCTGTCCAGAATTCAATCATTTTTAAACTGTTCAAACCTGGTTTAGAATGTTTCCCACCGGTTTCAATCCGGAATTTAGTGCACACGACTAAAGATCTGCGCTCATTAGATACACAGCGTCGACCCCGACTCCACTTCGAAAACCCTAACATGAACAGAAAATAAAAAAATCTTTATTTTAAGACTTCCATCCATATGCTAGTAATACACTATTTTTAAGCTATGTTAGTAACAAATGTAAAGCTCACATGTCAATGCATTACTGTGAGTCCAGTCAGAATGGTGTTGGAGTCGAGTCTGTGTAATACACAATGCTAAAACCTTACACCGTAATTCGAAGACCTTTAGTCAATCTTTGCATTGTGTACTTAATATATCCGCGACTTGAATGAGCCGGATTTGGTAGCTTAGTTGCGATCCCTACTACTGTCCCTATCTGACAAACCTGTACTTAATCCAGCGCCATTTTGATATAATTCTTACTACAAACAAAGACGAAATATTTTTAGTGACAATTTTAGTTTGTACTAATTTACATAAGTTTTAGGGTAAGTATTTTAATTATTGTAATGTTAGCCTTGAGAATTGGCAGCGCGAAGTATTTATGTGACGATGGACCCATTTTTTGTAACCAGACTTCATGAAAAAGGACCCCTTCTCATTCGTGTAGACATACTATGACATCATTCATATACAACATTAGTTTTTGTATACGCGAAACCTGAAACACGTGTCTAGTATTTTTATGTAAAGAATCTACGTACAAAACTGTATCATGAAAAATCATAAAGTTATTAGCTTGTTCTGTTACCTGGTTGTCTGCACAAAAATGTGGTCACCACGCGACGCGGTCGCGCGCGCGCCTCCAGCGTCGTCTTGAGCTCATTGATAATAATAATTTGGCAGTAGGTACCTAAATGATTGCGATAGGTACTTAGTGTGGCTCGGTGTCCTACTTGTAACTTTTTTAAATATGTTTGGGACAAAATATAACATGCTTTAAAAATTATGGAATCCATTCAGTTATTTATTCTGAACAAACTATATTCAGGTTTCGCATATACTAAAAATAATGTTGTGTACATGAAACCTTTTCTTAACTTTTTCTTATGAAACGCTCGATTCCTTTCGTTTATAGAAATACGGACATTCGTTTCCTGTGAATAATGTTCTTTTGCCTTAAAACGTGTCATCCCTTTGCGCTGCCATTGCTCCTCAACACATAATTTTAGCGTTTGTTGCCCGTGGAACTACAAGTATTACTACCATTAGTACCACGGGCTACAAACGAATTTTAGGTACTTTCACCTCAAGTTCTTCCCAATTACGGAGGACTATTAGTCGTGAAGTTTTTAACTTAATTTGTTTTAATATTATTCGCTTTCTGTTTAGTTTATTATGTGATATGTTGTTTTGCTTCTTTATGTTTGTTATTAAAGTAATTTTAATAATTATGTTTTGTTGTTTTTCTTTTAGTTTTTTTAACCCCCGACGCAAAAAGAGGGGGTTTGTTGTTGTAAGTTTGACCGCAATGTGTGGGTGTGTGTATCTGTCTCTGGCACCGTAGCTCTTAAACGAGTGCAGCCATTTACTAGTTATGTGGGATGAAAGTGGTGATGAATAATCGAATATTTTCAAATATACCCAAGTGGGGTATCAAATGAAAGGGCATGTATGTTACAATTAGACATGTTTTATCAAAACCGGCTCAGCCACTTTATTGCCTTTTCAAATGTTTGTTTTTTGTTTGTTGCGATGGGGGTTTTTTAAATTTTAAATTTAATTCTTCATGTCACTGACATTATCTTCTCTATAGAAGAAAGGTTACTTTTACCTCTGGCTTTTGGTAACCTTTGTAGCCACGGAGCAATAAGGTTAATTTCGGATAGCCATCGTAAAAAATAATTGCGGAGAACATGTCCGAGACCCAAGCTTGGGTGGACGACGGGTATATGGATATCACTCCTCTTGCCTTTAAGAACGTACAAGTTATAAACGATTATCAATAATGAGTGTAAAAAGACGCTTGACGAAGCCGAAAAGTACTTGTTTTTTTTTTATTTTTATTATCTTTATTTATACAAAGTATTTACATTTTTAAATATTCCTTAAAAAAATATATATAAAAAACATTAAAAAATTTAAAAAAATGTAGCCCACCGGTATCGGGAACAGGGTCCAAGCTACCGGTGGTCAGGGCTCCAGAGAGAGGAACCTCCTAACAATACGAGCCGTGTCCAGAAGTACCGCTTTCTGAATCAAGCCCTTGATCCAGCTGCCTAACGAGAGCCTCCTCAGGTATTGGTCGAGGCTCTTGGCAATTAAGCCATGGGCTGATACAACTATCGGCCCTATGTTCACTGAGTCCACATCCCACATGTCAACAACCTCGCGAGCCAAGTCAAGATACTTGATTTTCTTATCTTTCTCGGCTTTCACGAGGTTCTCATCATGCGGGACCGTTATGTCAACAATCATTGCACGCCGCTCTGATCGGTCCACCACCACTATATCAGGCTTATTGGCTACAATAGTCCTGTCAGTGATGATGGATTGATCCCAGTACAATGTGATACTGCCATTTTCGAGAACTGGGTCGGGCACATACTTATAGTACGGCACTTCCGATTCCACAAGGTTGTATTTTAGAGCAAGTTGCTGATGGATAATCCTGGCTACGAGGTTGTGTCTATGCAAGTACTCTCCGTTAGCCAGACTAGAACACCCAGAGATAATGTGACGGATTGATTCGCCTGGACGGTGACATGCCCGACATATATCAACCGTACCGTCCTTCACAATAAATCTTTGCACAGACAAAACCTTCGGTTTCTCTGAAGAGGTTCCCGGAATGTAGCCAGACTACGGACGCTGGTAGGTCTACATCGGGCCCATGCAGGGCCCGGAATAACCGTCCGTGAAGCTCCTTACTCTGCCATACCTCCATGCGGTCGTTAGTGTCAAGCACTACAGGTTTGCGCCAGTTCTCTTTAGCCAAGGAGAGCGGGGTGAGACCCTTGTCCACCGCGACCACATCTCGATGCATCCCCACGTCGGTTTCAAGGAAATATTCCCTGAGACTGCATATCTCTCGATTGTGGAGAGTCTTAGCGTTTAAAAAGCCTCGACCCCCACACTTCCGCGGGATATACAGTCTCATAACGGAAGAACGCGGGTGATGCATTCGATATGCCATCAACAATGTACGGACCCAGAGCATCTAGTTCTGTTTGAGTCCATTTGAGTATGCCGAAAGAGTACATCAAAACCGACATGACCCAACCGTTGAAGGCACGTACCTTATTTCCGCCTGATAAAAGACAATTAAATACTTTTTTCAGGCGGCCAAAGAAGCGTTCCTTCAACGATTGCTTCATGTCAGCAACATTGATGCCCAGCGCTTCCGACATACCCAAATACTTATAGGTTTCGGTTGCTGAGAGGGATCTAAGATTTATGGAATCCGAGAGCTGGGTTCCCACAGATTCCACAATCTCACCTCGCTTTACATGCATGACTGCACATTTGTCCACACCAAATTCCATCCTGATGGCGCTACTGAAAGTTTCAGTTACCCTCAGTAGCTCCATCAGTTGCAAATCGTTGGGGACAAAGAGTTTCAGGTCATCCATGTAAAGGAGGTGAGATATAACTTGACCACCTCTCCTCAACCGATAACCCAGACCTGAATCCTCCAGCAGCGTGCTAAGAGGATTCAAGGCTAAGCAGAACCAAAGTGGACACAAACTATCGCCCTGAAATATACCTCGCTCTATCCTTATCGGCTCGTTATTTCTCTGGATTTGCCGACATCCTGGATAGCGACGGACTGTCCTCCATTGCCCCATACATGACATCAGGAAGGTGCGCAGAGTTGTATCTACTTTATACAACTCTAGCACCCTCATGAGCCATGTATGTGGCACCGAGTCATAGGCCTTCTTATAGTCTATCCAACATGTCGACAGATCCCTTCGGGAACGGCGAACCTGTTGACTAATGGCCATATCAATGAGGAGTAGCTCCTTAGTACCGCGGGACCCGTTCCTACATCCATTTTGAGAAGCGGACATGACAGAATTGTCATCAATGTGTTTGTTAAATTTAGCTCTCAAAATGGATGTAAGAACTTTATAGACCGTTGGAAGACAGGTAATCGGTCTATAATTTTTGGGCTCCGCAGTACTACCCGATTTATGGAGCAGGCGGGTTATACCTGTAGTCAGGAACTCTGGCAGCGACCCTGACTCTAAGGCTTACTGGAACAGGATCGTCAGGCGAGCGTGCGACCTTGTAAACCTTTTAATCCAGAAGTTGTGCAGCACATCCGGCCCTGGAGATTTCTAGTTAGGCAACGGACGGACTGCACGAACTACGTCTTGGGGGCTGATAGTGATTGCCCCCATTTCTGGTACTAGATCGCACGCTCGCTTGACCTCCCGAGTCCATTCACCCTCGGTATGGCTAACAGGCACCGACCAGATGCTGCACCAGAACGAACACATGGCATGATCATCCGGCAGGCGCGTGTCAGCCACACCTTGGTCCGGTCGCTCCCAAGCCCTATAAATAAACTCACCTTTCATCTCTTTTGAATGTGCGATTCTGAGTGTATCGGTCCACCCGCCGCTTATACCTAAGAATACGGTTTGCTGCATGGGCATACACTTTCTGCTTCAGGAAGTCGATCCGCTCTGTGATTCGGGACATGTAGTCTCGAGGACTGATATCAGTCCCCGAGAATGCCCGCCTCACAAAACGCATCACTCTAGGGCGAGTATTGCCCTTCACTGAAGCAGATCAGTTTGCCGATGAGTGTTCTGGCCCCACCAATACGTCGTTCAATCCTGTACTGCCATGGCGGTACGGCTGGTTTAGGTCGTGTAGCTCTGTCATCAGAAAATTTGACATGAGCTAAACGACATGCCGCTACAGCCGCACAATACAGGATTGAGTGAGCATCGGTAAGGTCTTCGCAGTTGTCAAAATAGTTTGACAACTGCGAATCCAGAACAGCCACCAGCGCCCTATTTTTGTTATGCATGGGCAAACGAGGTATACGTGGTCTAAGGTCGGGTTGCATGAACCGATATTCCCGAATCGCACCCTCCAAAGCACTCCTCATTTTCTCATTGCACTGGGTACTTACATTAGTAACCATGTCATTACTTACGTCGTTATCGCGATTTGGTGTTATGGTAGACTGTGGTAAAACCACATCCTGCGGCGGCGGCGTGGCAATGACATGACTACTCTGCATTTCAGTCCGCAAGCGATCAAGTACGGTGTCATCCAACATACGATTACGCTGGATGACTCGCACCTGATCCGATAGTCGTTGTGCCGACACGTTGACAGCTGGCTCAAGCACCTGAAACAGAGAGAGCATCTGAACACGGTACGCGGTCAGGTTGTTTCCCCCCTCTGTAGCCCCATAGTATGCGCGCATGACATTTACGTTGATGGATTGCGTCCATGCGCTGCACACTCCCACCGGGAGCTGGGACCCTATCAGAGGCCGGTGAGCCTCGAGGTTCTAAACCACCCGGCGGCCGGCGTCCTCCCCGCCAACGAACAGGTGGTGGCGTCGTGGGTGGAGAGAAATACTCGTCGCTCGAGCTCGACGCAACTGCCACGGCCAGTGTCTGCAGCACTCACGACGGGGCTGGATTCCGGCGGGGGCGAGGCGGAGCTGAGCGACCGCCTCGGGCGTGCGCGTCTTGCTGCTGCTGCTCTGGTCAATATTTTCTTGATTTCATTTGGGTTTTTCAAATTTTAAATAGTGACATACGTCACTATTGTTTAATTTTTTTCTTTTATGTTTGATTTTATAAATTGGCTTCATTTTACTATTGTTGTATTAAAAAAATGGAGAAATTGTAATATATAAAAAGGGAGATTATTTTCCAGACTGTTTAAAAATAATTATTGAACGAAAATAATATGGAATGAAATTACAAGACGTCTGTTGACGTTTATTTATTATTATTCAATAAACACTGTTACAACTATTTCACACACAAACCCACGATGGTTTAACAGTGGTATGCCAGACACGGCAACTCGGTGCCACTTCATTATTAATCACTAGCTGACCCGCGCAACTTCGTCTGCGTTTGGATTTTCCCCGTTTTTGCAATCTTTTTTCATAAATGCTCCGCTCCTATTGGTCGTAGCGTGATGTTATGTAGCCTATAGCCTTCCTCGATAAATGGGCTATCAAACACTAAAATATTTTTTCAATTCGGACCAGTAGTTTCTGAGATTAGCGCGTTCAAGCAAACAAACAAACTCTTCAGCTTTATAATATTAGTATAGATTACATAACTTAGGAATTACATTATAGGAAATATAAATAAAAAGTATAGGTAGGCACACATAAGACACTTCCTAGATTGTACCACAATTTAGGAAGTATCTCTTTAGTACCTTCAAGCAATGTTTTATAATATTTCTTTTATGTATTCCCCGTCATTGCGATATTTTTTTGTTCCGAACCATTATCTGGAAACTTAGTTAGGGAGATATTGGAGGCCAGAGTTTCATTCCCAGAGTTTGGTGTGTAAACTTTCTTTATAACTTTGTATTTTTCAAGCGGCTGGATGGATTTCGCCAATAAAGGTATCGTTATAAACAGACCCTTCACGTAGCCGTCAGCCAAGTAATTCTGTACATCAAACTATGTAACTTTACGCAAAAATTATTGCTGGGAATCGATTTTTTTTTGGGATGAAATATCACGTTTTACGGTATAGGACTCGATGGAAATCACTCAAAGCATTGTGCTGATGGATGGATTGAATAGTACGGGGGTCGTTAAGGTGTGTAATTGTCTATAGTAAAAATCTTACATGCAAAACATGTATTTAAAAAAAAAACTTGTGAAAATGTTGGAGCTTTGACCCCCAATATCTACGTAACTTGTAGCCAATATCTACGTCTAGAACAAAAAAATTATCGCAACGACGGGGAGAACAAGTGCCTTTCGGTTATTTTATGGGTCTATTTACACCATTTATTCGTCTTAACAACTCAAGTGTCCTTAGAAAGGATTGAAAAAAAAAATGGTTTGTGTCTCGAAATTGTAAGTCGTTAAAACCTATTATAATGAAGGAAATTAAAAGGAGATTACGTATAAATATATATATACCAGGGTATAACAGAAAGGGTATAGTCATATGAAAGGATATGTTGCAGACCATCAAACTGAACAACTTTCTCCTAGGGCCCAATATCGTAAATGAGAAAAAAATATCAGCTGTCCCATACAAAAATTTCAATACCTACTCGACCCAAATGTCATAACTTTACTTGTGACCCCTGTACTATTCAATGTATCCATCAGTCCAATGTTTTGAGTCAAGTCCTACCGTAATCAGTAATTTTTCACCACCCAAAAAAAAATCTCGTTTCCTAGCAATAATTCTTGCGTAGATTAACGTCGCAGAATGCTTGGTTGACGGCTTCGTGAAGGGTCTGTTTACACCTTGTATACTCCATGTTTCGTGAAATTAAATCTAATAGGATAATAAAATAATGATATTATCACCTATAGACCGACCGCTTTAATGAGTCCTCGCGAAGGTATCAATTTAAATGGAATATTCTGAACGTTGATCACATATTGGTTCAATTAGTATCGTAATACCTACGTAAATTGTGATTATTTTAAAGCAAATAACCAGTGGAATATTATTAAGACTTTCTGGACGCTTAATGTGCCTTTGATGGGGCAAGGCGGAGGACCATAAAAGCGGTCAGTCTATAGTTGAGATTTCTCGGCCAATATTAGGATGGGAGTCCAACTTCAGGATTAAACTCACTGGGCACTGTTCAGCTTAAGATCTTATTCTTTATCCATCCAAAGGTAGTCTTGATACTATCTCTTTTTAGCGATGAACTATTGTACCATGTACAATTCATCCGGTCTTGGTAGTCTTACCAAGGGGTATCGTATTACCCAGTACTAACTGGGTTGTGCAGGTCAGATAGGCAGTCGCTCCATCTCCATGTAAAGTACTGGTACTCAGCTGCATCCGGGTTAGCTGGAAACCAACCCAAACCAAAGTTCGGAAAAGGCTAGGCAGATGATGATGTAAAATTCAGCTGGTGTGCATGAAAATGATTACTAATAAAATAGAGTACTATTCATTTTTCTGTAGCTAACTACTATTAGATAAATAGATACTAACAAAACTTGTAAATGTACTTTTTTATTCCCGCCGGGCGGCTTTCTGGCATTCGGAAGTCGGATCGGATTCAATCCTGAAATAAGTAAGATTTTATTTTAATTTTTGTTTTGGTGGTGGGTTTATTTTAAGAGGTGGGGTGGACTATGTTGGTGACGTCGTAAATAGCTGTTAAATACAGGGTGTAAGAGACAGCCCTCCACGAAGTGATGGGGTGAATTCAGTATATCATACTAAGATGAGCGGTACAAGAAATTATTACAGGAATGTTATGGGAATCCGTTTTCCTCACACGCAATGTATCGTAACTGTGGCAAAACGCACGTAGCGAACGGCAAGTGCGACGACGAGTTCGATAAAATCTGTAGCTAGGTAGGAAGTGAACAGCTGTATTCACGCGTCGTTCGTTAAAGAGTATTTCAACTTCCATTGTTGGATTTTTGATTTTAGCCGTATTATTTACATAAATGGAGTGCTGCGTACAAGAATGTAATTTTACATTGGAATAAAGGAATAGTAACTGCAAAAAACAAAAAAAAACCGGAGGAAAATTCCGGTGGAATATGATTCAAAATAAGGAGCTGAGTGCACCCTGTCAGTTTGAGGAGGGCCCCTTACACCCTGTATATCGCTGTTATGATGAATTGATTAATATAACTAAATGTGAATGAAATCTCGGTCCGAGTTGCACTAACATATTGATTACTAGCTATCGCTTCGCTCGCGTTAATTTAGAATTTGACAATCAATTCGGGTGGTACTCTGCTTGTAATAATATAATTAAATCATGATTCGAAAGACGTGGAGCCATCTGTTATTTTAAGAACGTTGTGTTGTTTTCCTCGGGAACAGTACTTTTTTTCGGGATGAAAGGTACCCTCTGTCCGTTTCTATACACCTGACAACGTATAATATGCAAAATTCTTATAAAATAATATCTGGAAGATCGGTTCAGTGGTATAGGAGTGAAAAAGTAACTAACAAACTTACATAGTTACATAAAGAGTGTAAACGACTTTTTCTCTGTGCCAAAGTTCATCCATATCCGTTCAGCCGTTCCGTCCATCCATCCATCCGAACTTTCGCATTTATAATATTAGTATAGATTTAATTCAGTCGTTGATTAAATAAATCAAAACAGCGAAGTATTTGACAGCTATTTGCGACGTTGCCAGCTTTCAGAACGCAGCCTCACAAGTTCCGTTTTGTCAGCATAAGGTTTTTCTATCTACCAACATAATAAATAAAATGAAACTTTGTTCCTTCGTTCACGAAATCTAGTTATTTTTGTCTTTAAATTATTTGAAATTCCTTTTTATCTCTGTATCTAATTTCTGTTCAATACCAAGTTTTATTTTGTTTTGATGGAATAAAAGCGTAATATTGAACAGTATCGAGCCGTAAATATGGCAAATCAAGGTTTTCAGAGCGGCTCGGTAAAGCGTCGTCTCTCTCACTCATACCTGTCCCTCTCTTTCCGAGGTTCGAATCTGACAATTTCTTTGTGCCATCTTTACGGCCGGGTAAGTATAAGTTAAGACGTGCTACACACATAGTTGGTGCTACCTGATTCGGTTCCGGCCGAAGCAGGGCGATCTAAGGCCCTAGCGCGGTGTAAACTTAACGTAAATACATCGATTTTTGTATCGAAAATACTACCTATAGCATAGCATAATAAGCCTATAATGTTCCCACTGCTGGGACTCAGGCCTCCTCTCTATGAGAGGGAATGGGCTATAATCCACCACGCAGGCCCACTGCGGGTTGGTAGATGTCACATGTCTTCGAATTTTTTGGTTCTAGGACATGCCGGTTTTCTCACGCAATTTTCCTTCACCGTTTTTGAGAGAAAACGGTGAAGGAAAACATCAGGTGATGAAATAAATTACACAAAGTAATGCTCCTGCCTGGGTTCGAACCCACGACTTATTGTTCGTAAGTCGGGACCGCCACCACTGGGCCACCGCTGCTCTCTGAACCTATAGCATTTTAGTTAAATTGTTTACAACAAGCACATTCAGTACCATCCATAGTCAAATTATACAGGGTGTAAGGGACAGCCCTCCACAAACTGACAGGGTGCATTCAGCTCCTTATTTTGAATCATATTCCACCGGAATGTTTCTCCGGTATTTTTTTACCATATTTTCAGTTACTATTCCTTTATTACAATGTAAAATTACATTTCATTTGTACGCAGCACTCCATTTAAGTAATAATACGGTAGTAAAATAATACGGCTAAAATAAAAAATCCAACAATGGATGTTGAAATACTCTAACGAACGAAGCGTGAAATCAGCTGTTCAATTCCTGCCTAGCTACAGAGTTCATCGAACTCGTCGTCGCGCTTGCCGTTCGCAACGTGCGTTTTGCCACGGTAACGATACATAGCTTATGAGGAAATAAAACAAATCAAATATATTGGATTCCCATAACATTCCTGAAATAATTTCTTGTACCGGTCATCTTAGTATGATATACTGAATTCACCCCATCAGTCTATGGAGGGCTGTCCCTTACACCCTGTATATGAAATGAGTATTTTTAATTTAGAAATCAACGTATTGACATTACGTTTAGACCGCGCGCGCGTGCTAGGGCCTCTGAATACTTCAATTCGCTAACAAGAATCCATGTTTCCTTCATTGTATTGTTGACATTTGGTGGCAGATAGTTTTTAGATTATACTATTTACGACACACAAAACAATAACACAATACAACTAGTTATCTTCGTTCTCTAGAATCAATATTGAGCATGCCTTTTGAAGAATACTAAGTTCAGTACAGATAAAAAGTATTCAATGTTTAGAACCTACTTCTTCTTAGCGTTTCGATGGCAAAAAGTTTAAATATCTCAGCCACGCGAACCCCGCTCACTGATGCAGTAAATAAATCATCAAGAGCGCAGGTGATAGGGCATGCGGGGCAAGATGGAAGGTGGGCCATTGTTTGTGGGGTGACGCCGCATACGCACTTGAGGTCTGAGGTTTGGGCCTTGTGACTAGGATGTAGATATTTACAGGACTATATTTTGCATAGTTTTCTGTAAACGTGCGGTCAGATCGAGTAGACTGCTCCTGAACGGAATTTGACAAATAACGCACTGAAATATCTGTCATCAGCAGTCCCGTCCGTCGTCAGGACCATAATTAGACGTTCTCAGCTTCGAACATATTATTTTCGATTTTTGACGAAAATACGCCTTTAAAAACCACAACTTTTCGATGCAGTTTAGTTTTGTACCTAACATTAAAAAAACGAAAAGATTTTAAAAGTTATACAATATTATAAAAGATATACAAAAATTTTCATCTCAAATATTTTAGATTTTAACACAGGGCGTATGATACTAGACAGACCGACTTGTTACAAAGTAGTAACAAGTATTGTATTGCCATTTCTTTCGTCTTGTCCCGTCTATCGCTCTTAAATATTTGAATGTTTTTGCAAAAACACAATAAACACTCCACACGCTAATTGGGCCGCAGCTAAAACTTCCTGGACTGCAGCGAGTAGCAGTGCAGCAGTGTGTCGTCTGCGGTCGCAGCGCGGACGCGTACTGCGCCGGCTGCGGCATCACGCCGTACTGCTCCGAGCACTGCCAGCGACGCGACTGGCTTGACAGGCATAGCGCCGTGTGCCATAACTTAGCTAGGTAAGTAAACATCGTGTGTCTGACGTGATGTAAAGGCCAGCGCACGACGGGGACGGCAGAACAGAGTATATTTTTATCTTTACCTAACGTAAATTCATACTTATCTAGTTATAACAAGATACAGATTCCAATGTTCAATGCCTCGAAGGGAAATCTATTAATCTAATCGATATCTTAATGCTCTCGTTCGCGGTGTGCACTGACCATAAACAATACTGTTGCCTGGGGCGTAGCTACCGACGTATCAATGATACGGAGCGCCCGACGTGTCAAAGAAAGAAATCCCAAAATTTTATCCACAACTTCCAATTCTTATTGATAAGAGATATTTACGGGTAAAGAGTAAAGAAATAATAATTAAATAATCGCATTTAAGAAAGCTCAAAAATGGTCGAGCTCAATGAAGACTTGGCTTATCGCGGTCCTAGAAGCTCGATGGTAATGAAGATACAATCCTTTATTAAGTGAGATCAAAAAGTGCGCAAGTATTTGTCCACTTGATGGATACGGGCCGAACCATCAAGGACACGACTGCGAACATAGCCTGCTTAGATGGACAAGCTATCACCGCACAACTGTCCGTGATTTCACGGACAGTGATGTAAACCGAGCGGACTGAGTAAACTGTCACTGTCTAGGTACTCGCCATTGTACTTGTAGTTGCTACTGGCCACCAGTGGCGAAGGTTCCATTCAACTCGTTTCCTACCGGTTTCCCTTTGAAAAATTGCACAGTCAGTATTCTATTGACAAATTATATAACCACATTAAAGATATGTACTCCGGCTTACCTCTTACAAAAATTGACCCTGCGCTACTGCTGGCCACTGTCCTTGGCCAATGTAAATCGGGCTTTAAAAATTAAGATTAACAAAGCCAGTTGTTGATTAGTTACATACGAAGATTACAGATTGATAGAGACATCGTCGGCGTCAGTGCAGGACCCAGCACAACACCCTTTTTTACTGGAGAAACTAAAAACTGTTTTCAATATCAACCAACAAGCATGACGAAGGTCCTAGATTTGTCTGTTTTACCGACCGTGCCAGCTAGCTATGTTAATGTTTTGCCGCTATATGACAGGCTACTTAAATTACCTTTTTTGATGAAATATGTATTTTTGCCAAAAATATAGATACAAGTCCTGCACTGACGCCGACGATATGTCCAATTCCAATGGTGCTACTCGGAACATCAAACTGAACAATTTTATTCATGGGACCAACGCCTACAGGGTGTAAACAGACCCTTCACATAGCCGTCAACCAAGCATTCTGTACACCAAACTAAGTAACTTTACGCAAAAATTATTGCTGGGAACTAACTTTTTTTTTGGGGTGAAAAATCACGTTTTACGGTAGGACTCGATGGAAAGCATTCAAAGCATTGTGCTGATGGATGGATTGAATAGTACGGGAGTCGTGGAGATGTGTAAAGTAAAAATCTTACATTAAAAACATGTATTAAAAAAAAATGTAAAAAAGTTGGAACTTTGACCTCCAATATCTCCGTAACTAAAAGTTTCCCAGGTATGGTCTAGAAAAAAAAATATTGCAAAGACGGGGAGAACAAGTGCCTTTCGGCTTCTTTAAGAGTCTATTTACACCCTTTATTAATTTCCATTTTTTTAGTCTTTGAGTTATCTGTATTCTACTTAATGTTTTGTTCTAATAAAAGTATGTCTCTTCGCAGAATGCACAACGAAAACGCACGAGGAGGTGCTGTAGGCAATCCAGATATTGCTGCTACTGAGCCTACCCACAGGTAAACATTGTGTTTTAAGATTTTAAACTATCATGGTCACTAACATTATCATTAACACTAGAAACGGGATATTTACCATGTTTACTGAAAAGAGTAACCATGGAGTTTCTTGCCGGTTCTTCTCCATAGGAAACGACCAACCCGAACCGTGCACCTTATTTTCGACGTTTTATAAGTTCCCATCTAGGCCTATGTGAAATAAAATATTTTGATTTTGACTGATTGATGTGTTGAGTTCCCGATATTTCGGCGCTGTTGCAAGCACAACGGTTCGGTGAGTGTCGTGTTTCGGGAACAGAATCGAGTTGCGAGTGATAGTGGTAGCGGTACTGAGTGCAAAAAAACGAAGTAGAAAGAGGGTAGACCGATTTGTCTGCTCATAAACACCCATCCGCAATAACTTCAGTTTATCCGTGATCATGGTGCTTGCAACAGCGCTGAAGTATCGGGTACTCACATCAATCGGTAAACATGGTAAATATCCCGTTTCTAGTGTTAATGATATCGTGTTTCTGGTTAAAGACATTTAATTCTCATAAAGAAATTACATTTCACTTACATGAGAACAAATTTAAATATACATACTAATCATTGTCCTTCGACACTCGAACTTACAATTAATCTGACGTAATTAATATTATTAACTTACATTATTATATTTCCTTTGTTCGTATTACATATAATTTACATTTTTGAATATTTTTATACAAAGTAACATAAAAAAAAACATTTAAAAATATAAAACATAGTAGCCCACCGGCATCAGGAACAGGGTCCGAGCTACCGGTGGTCAGGGCTCTTGAGAGAGGAACCTCCTAACGATACGCGCCGTGTTCAGAAGTACTGCTTTCTGAATCAAGCCAATTATATTATTATTATTTTATTATTATAAGCCTATATTGCCCCACTGCAGGGCAAAGGCCTCCCTTTTTACATTTAACAAATTATATTAGTGTTACAAATTATTAATTGGGATAGTTGTTCGTTATCATGAGTACAGTCACATGTATAAGTATTGGTCACTAATTACCAGTCACCCTAATTATGTTTTTCTCATCCATGTGTTTACTTCTATATACGAAATTTTTAGAACAGACCGTAGGTAGGACCATAGGTCTATGCTACGGTAAAGTAAGCAATATAATTTTATTTTTGTAGAGTTCCAGTGCTACCAGCCGCACCTCTCCGTCGTCCTCACGTAAATACGCCAAATAACAAGCGCGAATACCAGAATAGAGACGGAGCTCCTGACGCGAGAAGCACGACTGGCGGTTATTCATCCAAGGTATGGTTTTTTTTTTAAATATATATATATTTTTTTAAATTCTGTATGGGCTTACTCTTGACCTCAATCTAGTCCTGAGGACAGAGATGAGGTCGACGATGGAACGAGCTAACCCAAAAGAAGCCTATTAACTCGCGATTTAAATAGATTGGGGTCATATGAACTTGAAAACACCGACGCAGGCAGGGAATTCCACTCCTTGGCTGTGCTCATAATAAATGATGTAGCTGAAAGCGCTTCGTGTGAATATAGGGTGAAAGGGACATCATCAGAGGTCGGAATTAGGTAGAGTTATTTATGGACTTGCATCGAAATGTTGATATTAATATGGATCTTCCCGGTATTTATAATACAATCCCGTGTGGCCAACAATATTACAAATAAATAATTGTTATTGGTTTCTTTTGTTCTCACAAGCTATGTTCTGCGAACTACAAATGTGGCAACATCGTGCGTGTGCGTGTTGGAATTTTGCAACTACGGACATCCGATGATGGATGGTTTAAATTGTGTAAAAGGAAATAACTTTTTTATTTAATAAATCACGGGATTTTTCTGCTTTTTAAAATTAATTTCGGGATTTGAGGCATATCTACTTTATTCTTTCACTGTATGAAATCAGTAGAAGTACATAAATAACTCTACCTAATTCCAACCTCTGGACATCATTCCGAACCCCTCCACTTAGACATTTTTCATCGTAGTCTGAAATCATCGTGTGTTGGCGCATGCTCTCCACGCCACGCCACAATTTCACCTACCAATTTGTCATATATTTGTGTCGTTTGGAGTACAGAGCACCCGGGCGCTTGCTTGTCACGTATATGTGACTATGGCGGTCAAAAGGTTAACCACATTGATTGACTTTTTCATGAAATAGTCATTCAATGGGATTAAATGGACATAGAAAATTGTTTTAATTATTTGAATGATTATAATTCTTAGATACATAAGTGTTATACTTAGGGCCGCGAATCATATTTAAATCATTATACAACCTGACACTGACCTGTAAATTACAAATAATAAATTAATTCATTTAATTCAGATATCACAAAACCCATATAAGTACATTCATGTTCACAAAATTAATTCTCAATGTTAGTAAAAATACAGAACTTACTTATCTACGTTAGTATTTAGACTTAAATGTAGGTTGCTCCAAAACTTATGGAATCGACTGTCAAGTCTGTGAGTAAAAATTGCCAGAATGCTGTTAGGGCTGGCACTGCTTGAAAATTTGAATTTCGCAGGCTACCATGACGCGTTTAACTAAACTACTTACTTATTGGGGAAAGTCACGGAGGTTGCCTGAAACACAGGTTTTAATAAACCTAGATCGGGCAGGTCGCTACTAAACATTTGAATTCAACAGTATACTACACTAGCTTTTGCCTGTGGCTTCGCTCGCGTTAATTTAGAATTGACAATCAATTCTGGTTGTACTCTGCTTGTTATAATATAATTCAATCATGATTCTAAAGTCACGTAGCGCCATCTATTATCATAAGAACGTTACTGTTGAACAGTACTTTTTTCGGGATGAAAGGTATCCCTATGTCCGTTTTTTTACACCTGACAACGTATATGTAAAATTTCAAGATGATCGGTTCAGTGGTTTAGACGTGATGAAAAGATAACAAACGAACTTACTTTCGCATTTATAAAATTATAGTTAGGAAGTAAGGGTTGTACTTGCAACTGTTAAATGTACACTTTTGTAATTTTTTTGAAGTTATACTTCTTTAGGCGCGTTATGAAAAAATGATGAGAGTGAAATTTTAAGATGCGCGCGCACCTGTGACACAAAATTAACAGTATGAAGTTAGGCGCGTTATGAAAAAATGATGAGAGTGAAATTTTAAGATGCGCGCGCACCTGTGACACAAAATTAACAGTATGAAGCCGTCTGCTTAACCGCTCAATAAGTCTCGAAAAAAAAGCTACCAACAAAATAGGAATTGAACCTCGATATTAGTCGCGCATGTTGGTACGCTCGTCACCTCTGATCACTGTTTTCATATTTATAATATTTATCAACATGTCTCTAGTTTATACATTCACAACACGTGTTTGAGTTTCATACAAGTGCGAATTATATATGTGCTAATAAATTATATTCAGTAGTGATTTAAATTGAATATTTTGATTGATATTACTTACTATTTGTGAATATTAGTGAAAAAAATTGTGCTTATATACTTTTTCAAGTGCTCCAATATAATTGAGGTTAACTATCCGTATGTATTATTTATTGATATAAATTAAAATACTTTTATTTAATATAATTAACACTAAATATTATTAAATTATTAATGTTAAATACTTATTATTGGTTATTTAATATTCACAAAATAAAGAAATAAATTTAATAAAACATTTAATAAAAAGTTTGTGATAAAAATTAAAATTGAACATCAAATTATAATAAAAACTATTTTTTAATGATGCCAAAGAAGTATAACTTCTCACGCGCGTACATAAGTACACGCACCCATTTTTTTTTTTTTTTTTTAAATAAATTTTTCTTTTCTTTATTTATTTCTATACAAATCAATTCCATTTTTAAATATTCCTTAGAAAAAACATATAAAAAACATTTAAAAATATAAAAAATTGTAACCCACCGGTATACCGGGAACAAGGTCCAAGCTACCGGCGGTCAGGGCTCCAGAGACAGAAACCTAACAATACTAGCTGTGTCCAGGAGTACCGCTTTCTGAATCAAGCCCTTGATCCAGCTGCCTAACGAGAGCCTCCTCAGGTATTGGTCGAGGCTCTTGGCAATTAAGGCCAGCGACCTTGAGCGAGTCTTCGAGCCGTCGCCTGCAAGGGCTCCCGCTTCAACGCGCACCATGTTTTTTCGAAAAAACAACCCTCCTTGATTTATCAAACACAATACAAATAAAAGTCGTATACTAAAATATGGGTCATTAAATTGTCTTTTAGATGGTCAAATTTTCATGCAAATACGCCCGATAGTTTTTGCGTGATTATCGTTTTTTTGCCCGCGTTAGACATTACTTTACGAATTAATTACACTATGTTATAAAAATATATTTTCTCATTTTCACATATCAAATTATGAAGAAAATTGTCTAGTATAACATATATTTTTTTCAAAGAAATAAGACTACAAGTTTAGACGTGATGTTCAATTTCAAATCATTAAAAGTCGTATATCTGCGCCTTAAGCCATGGGCTGATACAACTATCGGCACAAAGATCGCTAAGTCCACATCCCACAACCTCGCGAGCCAAGTCAAGATACTAGATTAATTATTAAATTAATCTTATTCTTATTTCCTAATAATTTATTTTTCTTTGAACAGGCAAGCGTCAAGTCTAACGAATCGAATGGCAAAGAAGATCGGTTCAACAACTCCTATCAGAAGCCAAGACATCCTCCCCAGGACAGGAATTTTAATCATCAGGAAAATGAACCTAAGAAGGGTAAGTTTTATTATACAAATACAAAAAAAAAAAAAAATACAAAAAGTTTTATTCAAAAAATTTGTTACATCAATGGGTGGTCGTGTTTGGGGACTCTTTTTAAGCAATATTTGCCTGTGTTAAGAGACCCCGCTCTTCCATAGCATAATAATTACAGCAGTAACAAATATGTGGGTAATTAAACTTGAACTTATACTTAATTACTTATTTCTATTATTATTATTTATTTTTATTTTAAAAAGGAAAAACAAGAGTTAAATAAAAAAAAACATAGTAACAGCAAAAACAAGAAAATAATGTAAAAGTGTGTGAGTGACGATTGCGAGTGTAAATAAATGTGTGTGAGTGTGTGCGTGTGTGTGTGTGAGTGTGTGCGTGCGTGTATGCGTGTGTATGTTTGTATTTGATTTTTAGATTGCAGTTTTGAGAGATTGGATGTGTGTTTGTGACAATTGAGTAACATAATGTTTTGTATCTTGCTATTTAATGTATTGTAGAAGTGCCTCTGTCTCTTCATATGTGAGTTTTTTTATCCAATTTGTAACGGTTTTCCTACAATGATATGTTTTGGTGTATATGTATATTAGTTTGTTTACCTTATTGTATAGTTCGGCTGAGCGTTTATTGAATTGTCTGCATGCAAACACGGTTTTAGTTATTATCGTCGTCATATCTTAGCTTGAGGAGCTCGTGGCAAAATAATAACAGCCGCTCGGGTCGATTTTTAGGTTAAGCGGCGTTTGCCTAGGTTGGTCCGTGGATGGGTGATTGAATACCGAGGTTTCTCCGTGCCTCGGAAAGCACGTTAAGCCGTTGGTCCCGGCTGTTATTTGTAGGTCTTTGACAGTCGTTAGGTAGTCAGAGGCCCAAAAAGTCTGACAACCAGTCTTACCAAGGGGTATCGTATTATCCGTAAAACGTGACATTTCACAAAAAAAAAAAAAATCGTTTCCAGCAATAATTTTTGCGTAAAGTTACTTAGATTTATGTACACATTGCTTGGTTGACGGCTTCGTGAAGGGTCGGTTCCTGTAGATAAGAGCATTTTAATTAATTTTACAGCAGCTGCTAAACTCGCGTCGCCTAAAAAGGAAGTACCAGCCAACAATCCACCCACATCGCGCAACAACCGAACACAGGCTACTACTAAGAACGAGTCTGTAAGACCTGCTGTCGCTGCAGCTGCGACGGCCGCTGCTGCTATACAACACAACTTGGTGCCGAAACAGTGAGTTAAGAATCTGTTTACGTAACATTACTCTCACCCTCTACTTTCTCCGCTTTACTCGACTTGTATCGAACTGACATCGACCAGGTGGCATACCATGACGTCTTAACCTTTTGAACGTCATTGTCACATACAACATAAGTTTTAGTATATGCGAAACCAGAAACACGTGTCTACTATTTTTATGTAAAGAATCTATGTACAAAATTTCAAAACTGTATCATGAAAAATCACAAAGTTATAAGCATGTTCTGTTAGCTGGTTCTCCGCACAAAACCGTGGTCACCACGCTGCGCGCGCCTCCAGCGTCGTCTTGAGCTCATTAATAATAATAATTTGGTACGTAAATCATTGCGTGGGTACACACGGCGGCACGTGAAGCTGTGCATTTCCAGTATAACTTGGCCTCGCTTTGTATAGATTTCCTATACAATGAGAGATCCGCATAAACTGGTTTTGTGTAGCTTGATTGGCCGTCGTGCGTACTTAATATCGCTTGGTGTCCAATATGAAATTTAAAAAAAAAAATGGACAAAATATAACATTGTTTAAAAATAATTGGAATCGATTCAGTTACTTATTCTGAACAAACTATATTCAGGTTTCGCATATACTAAAAATCATGTTGTATACGTGACAAGCAAGCGCGTGCCCAGTACGCCAACGACACAAATATGAGACAAAAAATGCGCGTTGCAATGTAACGCTTATAACACGAAATAAAAAATTAAATAGTTTTGGAATCCCTATTCTTTTTGTAGGTATTTGCGGTGAAATTGTGGCTTAGCGCGTGCGTTTGTGCTCTGGCGTTCAAAAGGTTAAAGCAGGAGTTAGCTATACAGGTCGTCTAGCGTCATCTCTTTCCCACACTGGAATTACTCCTGCCTCAACACGTCATTGTAGCCCCCCAGAACATGATTCAGCGATGGTTAGTGTCGGACGAAGTTTGTCGATAGGCACAAGTTGACATAAAGCCGAATACTGCGGGCCTGTGGACGACGAGTATAAGGCTGCCTGTCCACCGGAGCGGAGCGAGGCTGCGGAGCGGAGAAACGGAGAAATATTAACCAATAGGATTGCATGAAATTTCCGCTCCGCTCCAGCATGCAATCCTATTGGTTAATATTTCTCCGTTTCTCCGCTCCGCAGCCTTGCTCCGCTCCGGTGGACAGGCAGCCTTAGGCTAGCTCGCCGTCCGGCCCTCTTATGACGACAGGCCGTGTCGACGGCGCGTTCGTGTTCTACGCGCGCCTCAAAGAGATGTCAGCAACCACGTAGGGGTCCGCACGGGCCGATGCCTGCCAGGGCTGCGGGACTGTTCGAAAGAGATACCGCGGCCCTGGAACACAAAGGGCAAAGAAGAAACATGGATGGGTTTTAGTCAGTAGAAGTCTGACACTCCCTTCCGCTCCGCCCAGAGCGGGGGTGATTTGATGATTTCCCATCCGAAAAAAAAAGTCGAATATGTGTAATAAGTGGGTAATTGCACCTTTCACTTTTTGTTTTTGCGTAGCTTTGCACAATTATTTGTAGAGAAGTATATTTTGGTTGTCATGATTTTAACTTTTTCTGCTTTATATCGGGTGACTGGTAATTAGTGACCGATACTTAAACACGTGATTGTACTCATGATAGCAAACAACTTTCCCAAAGAAACATTTTTTTATACTAATTCACTTTTATCACAATAAAACTTACGGAGCGGGCTTGGGAGCCGCACGAGTGCTCTGCGTACCCACTGTTGCACGGTACGATAGTGATGAGACAGAACAGCGTGACGCTTAACAGCTGATAGGTCAAAGGCGCCTGCGCGCGCGCGAGTTTCATACGGCTATTGTGTTATTGTGATAAAAAAGAATAAAAAGAAAAATCTTCGGGAAAGTTATTTGTTATCATGAGTACAATCACGTGTTTAAATATCGATCACCAATTACCAGTCATCCTATATTTTGGTTGTCATAATTTTAATTGTTTCTGCTTTTTATTGCTTTGACTGTTTTCTTTGCACACTAGAGTGACCCCTGACCCCCCCACCGCCAAGCCGCAAGTCGTGAAGCCTCAGGAGGCTACCCCTCCTCCCAAAGAGTCCACTGTGAAACCCGCCAGTGTTAGCGAGGTTACTCCTACCCGGAGGCAGGTGGTGCCTAAGAAGTGAGTTTGAGATAACATCATGCAACTCCATCTATACAAATAAACAAGTAACATTTAATTAAAAGTATCAAAAAACCCGACCACAAATTGTATTATGTACCTATTCTAAATACAACATTATTTTTAGTATATGCGAAACCTAAATATAGTTTGTTCAAAACTAAATCGATTCCAATAATTTTTATACCATGTCTTATTTTGTCCCAAAAATATTTAAAAAAGGCTACAAGTTGGACACCGAGGTACACTAAGTACCTATCGCAATCATTTAGGTACCTACTGCCAAATTATAATTACCAATGAGCTCAAGACGACGCAAGTTTTTGTGCGGACAGCTAGGTAACAGAACAAGCTTATAACTTTGTGATTTTTCATGATACAGTTTTGAAATTTTGTACATAGATTCTTTACATAAAAATACTAGACACGTGTATCAGGTTTCGCATATACTAAAACTAATGTTGTATATACTGGGTGTAACAGAAAGGGTATAGTCATATGAAAGGATATGCTGCAGACCATCAAACTGAACAAAATTCTCCTAGGGCCCAATATCGTAAATGCGAAAAATTATCAGTTGTCCCATACATTTGGGTCGAGTAGGTATTGAAATTTTGTATGGGACAGCTGATAATTTTTTTTACGATATTGGGCCCTAGGAGAAAGTTGTTCAGTTTGATGGTCTGCAGCATATCCTTTCATATGACTCTACCCTTTCTGTTACACCCAGTATATTTGTAATCTTCTTTTAATCTCCTTCATTTTGATACCCTACTCGATGGGTTTGGTTGAAAAAAAAATAACTACTTACAATTTAGCGCCAAAAATCCGCCATTTTTTTTAACACCTATCTAGCACTTTCGTTTTTGAGAAGAATCTAATGAGACCTTAATCGTCGAAATCCATCCAGCCATTTGGAACATACGAGGTAATAAAGAAATGGTACAAAACAAACAAACAAAGAAACGTATACGCCCGAAAAACATAAACCTTCCTTAGCAGTCGGGTAATAAAATTGAAGTGTCTGTTTGTAATTTCAGAAAAACAGCTTTTTACTGAATGCGTATACGGTACTTATAACAAAAACATGTTTTGTCTGTCCGTCTGTTCCGGCTAATCTCTCCGAAACGGCTAGACCGATTTTGGCAGGACTGATGTCATAAGGAGTAACTTAGGCTACTTTTATTTTAGAAAAAGGATTAGGTTTGTGAGCAAAAAAAATAGGGAAGTATATTTTTTACAATAACCATTTCACGTGACCGAACTCAAGGGCAACAGCAACACAATAACATTAAACCAAGCTAAATACGAACATTTTAACACTTTACATGGGAACTATACTCAACTAACATACTACCACCACGCCTGTAATCCCCGAAGGGTAAGGCAGAGGTGTACCTAATAGTAAACCCAAAATTCGTCAGTCATTTTTTTTTTTAAGTCCCATGTAATAGGGCAAGCCTATTTCCATCAACAGGTCTCAAGTGTCGGACTCCGGACTGCAGCTGAGTTTTTTGAACGAACTTTTGTATGCTCTGAATAGTGCTTAGTGTGCCTAATTTGCTTGTGCTTCAGTAGATTCACATTAATACGATTTTTTTTAATGCCTTGGGTAAACATTGCTTTATCTTTTACTAGCGACCCGCCCCGGCTTCGCACGGGTGCAATATATACATATAAACATTATAAACCTTCCTCTTGAATCACTATCTATTGCTGAAAACTGCATTTTATAATGCGGTTTCGGTTGCGTAATTTTAAAGATCTAAGCAGGGACAGACTGCTGGAAGCGACTTTGTTTTATACTATGTAGTAATTAGTTTAAAGCGCAGGCCACACCGTTAGCAAGCGAGCGAGGCGGGCGAGGTTCTTTTCGTACTTCGTTCGGTTCTTTTGGTAGTTCGTGGTGTGAACCAAACTATGAAAAGAGGTCAAATGATGCCTCGTTCGGCTCGCTCGCTGGCCAGCCGGCGGTGTGGCCTGCTCTTAAGGATTCGTTTTGCCTGTTTACAGTTTTGATTTGACCTACAATAAGTCTTTATGAGCGCTTGTACAGAAAGTTGGCAACGTCGCAAATAGCTGTCAAATATTTACGTGTTTTAATTAATTTGGCAATATTACTGTATGGAAATAAGAAATATGGCTAACTAGTGAACTAGAATATTAATAATGAATTGCCAAATTAATCAAAACAGTGAAATATTTGAAAGCTATTTGCGACGTTGCCCAGTTTCTGTACAAGCGCTCTTAATGAGGTCATCTGTCATGCTTACCAGCTTTCTATGAAATCTAAAACCGATTCCTGAAGTAGACAGACAGTATGAATGCATGGATAAACAATAATTCAGTTTTATTGTGTAGTTCGTAAAATAAAAGGGCCATCTGGAAAAAAAAGATCTGCCTAGCCTTATCCCAACTATGTTGGGGTCGGCTTCCAGTCTAACCGGATGCAGCTACATACGAGTATTTTTCTAGTCATCGTTATATGCATTTGCATGGTTGCATATGCAAATGCATATTTGTGAACTTTTTCATCGACAGTGCTTATTTCAGTAAATAGATTTTGAGTTATTAATGGGTCAAAAGTGGCACCAAATGCTGTTTTAAGCTTTCACGGTTTACAACTAAACTTTACTGTCACTTGCGGGATATCTTCCGCGATTGTTCATTATTTTGAGCTCCCGATATCCCCCGCGGGTCAACCAGCGATCATGGCGCTTGCAGCAGTGCCGAAATATCGGGGGCTCAATAATGAATAATAATATAATAAAAACGGAAGATATCCAGTAAGTGACAGTATAATGTTCGGTGCGCTTGCCAAACCTGATATGGTGTGTACACAACAAAAAAAATATTTGAGCTTTCATACACGAATGTAATAAGTTTTTTTATTATCTTAAACTAAAATAGATATTTTTTAGCAAATTTTGTTACAGTTTTTATGTTGTCCTGAAAAGTTCTTAAAATGCACTTATTCGGTTTGGCAAGCGCACCGACGAAAGTTTGGCACCAAATGGTTCGTGTAATATAACATACGGCTGCTGCATCGCTAGTTCCTTCTTTCTTGAACTTGGCGAAGACCGGTCCTCGCCAAGTTCAAGAAAGACAGTGGGAATATTTTCACACAAAAATTTCGAGACCGAACATTTTTGATTTTAACACACGTATATGACATTAGACAGAATGATCTGTTACTAAATAGTAACAAGTATTGGATTTCAATTTTTTTTCGTCTTGTCCCGGCTATCGCTCGTAAATATTTGAATGTCTGATCCGGTTAGACTGGAAGCCAACCCTAACATAGTTAGGAAAAGGCCACAGAGATTCATTTATTATGGTGCAATTAGGCTCAAAAAATCTTTATTTTACCACTTCTAAAGCATACTTTTCTCTCCCACAGCTACCTCGTCGAAAAAATGTCAGTCGGCGCCTCTATAGTAATGACGGCGGACGCCAAAGCGGCCGACTGCCGCGTCACCCGCGGGGACTACGTCTGCGTCACTTTGGCTGATGCCTTCGCGCAGGACTACCAAAGCCTGTGCGAGGACCTGATGCTGGACTGTAACAAGGATGAGCTGCCGGCCAAGTGAGTAGTAATATCTATTACAGACGCCAGTACAGTCACGAGCACCAATATGTATACAATTTCCTAAATTCAAAAGCAATTTTCGCGAGAAATAACGATTGTAACTTGAAGATAGGATCTTTTTCATAAAAATATGAGTTCCAGAGTACTATGTTCGCAGCAACATGAAATTGTAATCAGAACAGCAGGAGAAAAAGATTCTAAAAGTTGTTAAGTGTTTACATATTGGTACTTGTGACTGTACATCTCCTACCAGAAACTGTCAAATTATAAACTAAATTCTTTGTGCTGCTGGCTGGAACAAACAATATTTTGTTACCTACTGGCACAGCAAGATCTACCAGAACTAGATTTGTCACCGCATGCGGCAGCTTTAAGGGCATTACATTGCTCGATGACCTTGATGATTTGATCCCTGTACTGGTTTTTATTGACTTGCCCCGCACATTTCGCAATATTTCGGTTTTTATTTATTATTTAAAAATATTAAAAAGAAATAACAGAAAAAAAACAATACAGATTGTTAAGTATATCATTACGTATTTGTTGTTACAAAATTCATGCCGATCTATTCAGCCGTTACAGAGATAATTTACAATTAAGGTTGAAAAAGGACCTATTTTCTACGATTAACCAAAAAAAATTGAGAAGGTTTATTAAAATTTTAAACAATACAATTTATTTGTGATGAACTTAACTATAACATACTTTTTTTACACGGAAAATGCACGAAGGGATTCATCAACAAACTTTGAACATACGCTGTTTTTGGGATTTGAGCCATGTAATGCCCTTAAAGTATTTAGTCTAACTAATTTGAATATAAAAGGTGTAAATAGACCCTTAACATAGCTGAAAGGTACTTGTTCTCCCCGTCTAGACCATACCTGGGAAACTTCTAGTTACGGAGATATTGGGGGTCAAAGTTCCAACTTTTTCACAAGTTTTTTTTTTAAATAGAAAGAAAGTCCTACCGTAAAACGTGATTTTTCACCCAAAAAAAAAACGATTCCCAGCAATAATTTTTGCGTAGTTAAAGTTAGTTTGATGTACAGAATGCTTCGTTGACGGCTATGTGATGGGTCTGTTTACACCCTTTACAATCAATCAATCTTTATTTGTGAACACAGGTATTACAATAAAGGTATTATGTTATACATTTTAGTTGAGCTCTGTGTCCTACCAATGAAATTGGTGTACAAATATATTAGTTTTTTTTTGAAATAAATATGACTTCATACAATACAATTAAGCCAAGTTCCGAGTAAATAATGTCAATTAAATGTAATAACAATAAATTTATTAATCAATTATAATTTATGTTTTCATGCATGTCAATGGTAAATTATATTTAAGGGCTAGTAATGTCATATTTTATCATTTAAAAATTCTTCAATGGAGTAATATGTCTTATCCATTAGAAATAAATACAATTTCCATTATCTTCACTCCTTATACATTTTGGTAATTTATTAAAGACATATACATAGACACATATGTTGTTATTTCATTATTTGATTAAGTAAGTATCTTACAATACAATGCATGATAAATTGATGATGATGCCATCTAGCCGATTTCGGCCACAGCGACTGCATTCGATGGCTTACTAGGGAGGTAGTCGAGAGCTTTGGTGTGCTACTCTATCATGTGCTCTCAAGTGGCTAGCATACCCAACTTTGGCCGAAAAACTCCGAGCACAAAGCGGACATGTCAGAACACCATTGACGAACTTGTAGGGTTTAGCTGCAGGTGGCCTAGTTTTAAGGTTATCACGCTTTAAATCTAGCTGCGACCTTCTCTCTTCGAAGGCGTTGACCTGCACACGACGTCTCCACTCAGGCCGATTTTGTGCCTACTTTTCCCACACTAAGGGGTCAATTTCGCATCTTTTGAAGTGTCTATTCTGAACATCCTTGTAACGTAAAAACTGACCACCACGTTTCCGCTTTCTGAATGCTTGGTTGACGGCTTCGCGAAGGGTCCGTTTATACCCTGTATAATCATGATTTAGGAAAACTATTTTTTTTTTTCAGCCTTGTGTAATTTAGGAACGGTCAGATGTAGTGTTGTCTGTGATTGTTCAATTCTTGAACGTCTCCGCTTTAGTCCAAATCACATCCTAAAAACACGAAATTATGAAAACTATTTTGGTCAATTTTCCTTTTTTTTTGGCACAGACTGGTCCCCGGTGAGACCATCACCTACTTCAATCCAGAAGACTGCGGTTGGTACCGCGCGCGTTGCCTCAACCCAACCACACTCGCTCTGCTAGACAGCGGCAGGATCGTCTCCGTCACAGCAACCGACAAGTGCCGGAAACTGCCGAGCAAATACGAAGCGATCCCTGAGTTCTGTGCGGTACTCGCTAGCAAGGCTGTTAAGGTAAAATGCATTTGGATACGGAATCTTATGGCTCGTAGCTAAGTTACAGTTAAGGGGCTGTTAAAGCTTGACTAGCGCAGTGGCTGAGCGATGGGCTGCTGCGCTGCGTGTCGCGGGTTCGATCCCCGCACGGAAAAAATATTTGTGTGATCTACAGGTAGTTGTTTCGGGTCTGGCTGTTTGTGTATGTGAGTTTAAATGTTTGTAAACGCACCCACGATACAGTAGAAATTCCTAGTGTGGGGGCAAAGTTTAAAAAAAAAAACAAAAAAGTTTTACGTAAGCAGATTTTTTGGTATTATTTATTACCCCTCCCCCCCCACTTCCACTCTGCAGCAAAAGCAAGCAAAGCTCTTACCCATGATTACGTAAACATTGGTTCATGCATTTTTTAATGTGTGCTGGTTTCTTTATTGATTCACGACCCGCCCCGGCTTCGCACAGGTGCAATATATACATATAAACCTTTCTCTTGAATCACTCTATTTATTAAAAAAAAAAACGCACCAAAATCCGTTGCGTAGTTTTAAAGACAGACTAACTGACAGACAGACTGACAGACAGACTGACTGACAGACAGACGGATTGACATCTGGCGGACTGACAAACATACTGAGAGACAGACTGACATGCAAACTGACAAACAGACTGACAGACAGACTGGCAGACAGACATACTGACAGACTGACTGACAACTAACAGACAGAATGACAAACTGACAGAAAGACTGACAGAAAGACTGACAGAAAGACTGACATACAGACTGACAGACAGACAGACAGACAGACAGACAGACTGACAGACAGACTGAGAGACAGACTGATTGACTGACAGACAGACAGCAGGAAGCGGGAGCAGCAGTTATAAGTCTAGAAATAAATTATAACGAATAGGCTTGGAAGTAGGGTTGCCATATGTGTTCAAACCGAAATCGACTAAAATTTTGTAGAAAATCCGAAAAAGTAAAAAAATAAATACTGCTGACGCAATTACTATCCAGACCCCCCATCCCCCCTGCCACCAAAAATAGGCAAGGCGAAGACCCCCCGCCTCCTTGTAGTGCTTACGTAATACTTGAATGGCCCAAACTGACAGACTCACGTTATTGTTAGTATCGCTTGAGAAGTCTGAAAACCAGTCTTACCAAGGAGTATCGTATTACCCAGTACTAACTGGGTTGTGGAGGTCAGATAGGCAGTCGCTCCATGTAAAATACTGGTATTCAGCTGCATCCGGTTAGACTAGAAGCCGACCCCAATATAGTTGGGAAAAGGCTAGGCAGATTCTAATGCTTGAGAAATCATAGTAATTATTTCCTTTGTTGCAGATCGGAGCCAGTCTCAAATGCGTGATTCTATCCCAAACATCAGACGGGTACAAAATATCTATGACTGACGAGAAGGACACCAGTTTAGGCGAGGGAGAGCTCTTCAGATGGGTGCCCACTGTTGAATATCAAGCTGCTTGTAAGTAACATCTGTTGCAGTCCACTGTGGGATATATGCCTCTCTAAGTAACACCACTCTTCTGTACCGAGTAAGAAGTTTATTTGTGGTTGTCAAATTCTCGAGACATATTTTTTGTATCAGTATTTCTGTACTCTTGTAATAGAGAAGTATGGAAGAACACATGGTGCGCCGACCCGAAATAAGTTGGGATAAGGCAGGAGAACTCGGAACTCGAACTTCCGCGAACCGGAAGACGCTGCGTTGGAAGGCCTCCCACTAGGTGGACCGATGACCTGGTGAAGGCTGCAGGGATCCGCTGGATGCGAGCCGCACGGGACCGGTCAATGTGGCGACACTTGGGGGAGGCCTATGTCCAGCAGTGGACGTATTTCGGCTGAAATGATGATGATGATGAAGGCAGGAGAATGATGATATTGCTGTACTCTTATAGTTATATGCTTAAAACTTTTCATACGACATGTCCCTCATCCACACGAGTTTTCGGTCACCAATTTATTTGGTTGTCCTCTCTTACGTCTGACGTATCATCTGGTGGGTCATAGCTACCAAATTTTAGGCGTGTGTGTATCATTTACAGAAATAATGTTTGCACGTATCTTATTATAGCTGACTCTCGCAATTTCGTTTGCTTTACATAAGAGAGAGAGAGGGTTAGAAAGAGCGGGTCATATGCACCTATAATACAATTCTAAAGGAGCTGAAACTTTACTTTTTCATTGATGCTCCGCTCCTATTGGTCGTAGCGTGATATTATACAACATTAGTTTTAGTATATGCGAAACCTGATACACGGGTCTAGTATTTTTATGTAAAGAATCTATGTACAAAATTTCAAAACTGTATCATGAAAAATCACAAAGTTATAAGCTTGTTCTGTTACCTAGTTGTTTGCACAATAACGCGGTCACCACGCAACGCGCGCCTCCTGCGTCGTCTTGAGCTCATTGATAATAATAATTTGGCAATAGGTACCTAAATTATTGCGATAGGTACTCAAAGTCGCACGGTATCCAACTTTTAACTTTTTTAAATATTTTTGGGAAAAATATAACATGGTTTAAAAATTATTGGAATCGATTCAGTTACTTATTCTGAACAAACTACAATTCAGGTTTCGCATATACTAAAAATAATGTTGTATAGCCCCTGTGTTGTACCTTGCTCGATAAATAGACTTTCCAACACTAAAAGAATTTTTCAATTCGAACCTGACTGAACTGAGTAGATCCTGACATTAACGCGTTCAAGCACTGTTTTAAACTTTCACGGTTTACAACTATACTTATACTGGCATTTACGGGATATCTTCCGTGATTGTTCATTTTATTTTCCATCCACCGGCATTCTCCAGTCAACCCGCGATCATGGCGCTTGCAACAGCGCCGAAATATCGGGAGCTCAAAATAATGAACAATCACTGAAGATATCCCGTAAGGGACAGTATAAGTTTATTAGAGCGTTCAACCAAACAAAAAAACTAAACACACAAATAAAGGTTTATTTTGTACACTAAGTTACAGTAGAACACTGACTCCTAGGTCACAGGGTCCCCCTAGTTTAGGAGGCAGGGTTTTGCACTATTTGTACAGCCTTCTACTAAAATTAAATGTACCTATGTTGGAATGTAATGGTATTGTATACAAAGGTTTTTGTGCCAATAAACTTATTTTTATTTTAAACTCGACAGCTTTATAATATTAGTAAAGCTTTCTTAAAAAAAATATGTCTCTTCCACAGCCGTCGTAATTCCAGAAATAAGCCGCCCGCCACTGACCGACGGATCTAAAGTACTAATGGTACTAGCAGATTCACTAGACCGAGTGTTCGTACGACCAGCGGACAGCGAGTCGCAGAGGATGTATAACGATGTATTGCAGCAAGTCTTACTGTGCGCTTTGAAAGGTGAGACTTGCAGACATAATGGGTGCGAAAAGACATTAAGAGCGTTAACGTCTTACGGTATTTCATACAAACTTTCAAGACGTGATTTTTTTACGAAATGACATCTGATTTTAATGAAACTTCGTACACATAAGCAGGATACATAAGTCTAAACACTTGACAGAGAACTTTTCTGGATGTCTTTTACAAAAAAAGATAATTGGTAATTTCTTTTTCTATGGAAAATCTAAAATCGGTCTAATTTAGCTGTAACACTATTTTTCGAAAATGTTCTTCTCTGGAGAAGCACGCTGTGGTGTGCGTAGACTTGTAAGTAGGTCGCGTGACGTCACCACCAGCGCACTAGCGATTCATTTTATGACCGTACTAATGACCGGATCCGACATACGTTAAATATTGAGAAGTGAAAAAACTCTCGATAATGTTTTTTACACAAAATTTTTTAATTATTTTTCACTCTCCCCAGGTAAACCATTAACAGCGCCTCCGTCGCCCGGTCAAACGGTCATCGGCAAGTTCAACGACAACAACCACTACCGCGCGCTAGTGCGACGTATTAACGTCAAGCAGAACAAATATCAGATCGAATATGCTGAGTATGGTAAGTTCAATTAAGATCGGAATAACTTAACATTATGCCTGTAATCCCCGAAGGCAAGCAGAACAGCCCCCGTAGCATGACCACCTAGGTAAGGATTTGTTTTGTCGACAAAATGACAGATTGTATCGACACAATGACAGATTTCTTTGCACTATCTGTCATTTTGTCGATTCTTCCGTCAAACAAATCCTTACCTAGGTGGTCATGCAACGGAGACAGGTATCAGATCGAGTATGCCAAGTATGGCGCCGTTTTATTACGCAAGACTATTTTTGTTAGTTTTGGACCTCCTCCCCCCCTATACAGGGTGTAACAGAAAGGGTATAGTCATATGAAAGGATATGCTGCAGACCATCGAACTGAACAGCTTTCTCCACGGGTCCTATATCAAAAAAATATCAGCTGTTCCATACATTTGGGTCGAGTAGGTATTGAAATTCAGTATGGGACAGCTGATAATTTTTTCACATATACGATATTGGACCCATGGAGGAAGTTGTTCAGTTTCTTTGAAACAAGCGTAATTACACTAGTAACGATGAGTTCTTTGGAACATCGGCAGTTGCTTACTCTACGTGCGAAGACGTAGAAGACAAAAAGTATTTCGGGTTCATCCCCTTGTGAAAAGTACTCGACAGGATTCATTTTGCATAAACCATAATAAATTGAGGCAGTATGAAAGAACTCATTTTAACTACGTATAGTGCACAAACTAGTACACAACATTATTTTTAGTATATGCGAAACCTGAATATAGTTTGTTCAGAATAAGTAACTGGATCGGTTCCATCATCATCATCATCATTTCAGCCGAAAAGTCCACTGCTGGACATAGGCCTCCCCCAAGAAGGGGGGTTTTGCCATAATCGCCACGCTTGGCAGGCGGGTTGGCGATCGCAGTATGGTTGTTGTAGAATCAGAGAACGCAGCTGCCCATTCTCTGGTAAGTCCCTTAGTCGCCTCTTACGACACCCACGGGAAGATATGGGATGGTGCTATTCTTTACGCCCGGACACCATACAAAACATCGGATCGGTTCCAATAATTTTTAAATCATGTTATATTTTTTCCCAAAAATATTTAAAAAAGTTAAAAGTTAGATATCGAGCGACTTTGAGTACCTATCGCAATAATTTAGGTACCTAATGCCAAATTATTATTATCAATGACCTCAAGACGAAGCTGGAGGCGCGCGCTGCGTGGTGACCGCGTTTTTGTGCGGACAACTTGGTAACAGAACAAGCTTTGTGATTTTTCATGATACAGTTTTGAAATTTTGTACATAGATTCTTTACATAAAAATACTAGACCCGTGTATCAGGTTTCGCATATACTAAAACTAATGTTGTATACATTTATGGCGTGCCATATCGGACCGTAAAAAATTGGACTCACGGACAGTAAAATTCCTTGTAGTGCACAAACGCCCTAACAGGATCATACTACACCACATACCGTCAGTTATGTTAGTTGCCAGGTGTAATAGGGGGCGAGCCTATTGCCATCAACCAGGCACAAATACAGACACTGGTTGCTTTTGAAAAACTCCTAATGGCAAACCCAATAACACTTTGCCCTACCTGGGAATCGAATCCCAAGACCTCATGCTCAGTTTTTTTTTATCTCTCAACTAACATTTTCATCTGTATCTCCCTGTCAGGTAACATCGAGATCTCAACCCTGGAGAACCTCTACCCCTGCCCGGCTGAATTGGACCTGTCAACTGTCAAGACTCAAGTGGCGATGTTGAGGCTTGCCCCGCCTACGGAACTGTCGGCCGCCGCCAAGGAGTACATAGAGGAGTTGCTACAGGACGAAGAACTTGTGCTGGTAAATGAAAGGCTTCATCATTATTGTTTCATTCACTGCCTGATACACTACTACTAGTACTATTGCATAGGCCGCCTCTTTTGTTCTGCTATTAGACTGGCGATATTGTCAAGCCAACCAACTTTTGGATGACCTTAGTTTCTTTGGCACAGCTTATGGACAGTCCCATGTACATAGCGGCTATCTAATGGGTGTAACAATACCCTTAACGACACCAAAAGGCACTTGTTCTCATTTTTATAGTTCTGGACCATACCTGGGAACCTTCTAGTTATGGAGATATTGGGGGTCAAAGTTCCAACCTTTTCACAAGTTTTTTTTTTTAATACAAGTTTCTAATGTTATAACTTTACTTGAAATACCTCCACGAACCCCGTACTATTCAACAGCACAATGTTTTGAGTGCGTTACATTGAGTCCTACCGTAAAACGTAATTTTTCAACCCAAAAAAAAGTCGCTTCCCAGGAATAATTTTTGCTTAGAGTGACTTAGTTTGATGTGCAGAATGCTTGGTTGACGGCTTCGTGAAGGGTCCGTTTACACCTTGTATTTAGATGTCCTGCTAAACTCCACTTGGCACGTATCGCCCTTTCCCTGATGGCAAGCTTATTACACATATAGAATATTCTTCAAAACCGACTTTTGGCCATAGCGGCCTATCTCAACGGACACTAGCCATTGGCGCCAGAGATATAACAGGTGTGTGCACAGACCTCTGTCTGTGACAAGTGCACACACACTTCCCTCACTCGCATAGTACGATAGGACGGCAATCCGACACGACCGGGGATGAGGGGGGTTACTATGACATCTTAAAGCCGGAGTAATGCCAGCGTGGGAAAGAGACAGAGCTATACAGTTCGTCTAGCGCCATCGCTTTCCCACACTGGAAGACGTCATGGTAGGCCACCAGGTATAGGACCAATGGCTTGCTTTGTACTTCTTAAGGCGACATTAAGTGCCAGCGACCTTGAGCGAGTATTCGAGCCATCGCCCGCAAGGGCTCCCGCTTCAATGCGCACCAAGTTTTTTCGAAAAAACAACCCTCCTTGATTTATCAAACACAATACAAATAAAAGTCGTATACTAAAATATGGCTCATTAATTGTCTTTTAGATGGTCAAATTTTCGTGCAAATACGCCCGATAGTTTTTGCGTGATTATCGTTTTTTTGCCCGCGTTAGACATTACTTTACAAATTAATTACACTATGTTATAAAAATATAATTTCACATTTTCACATATCAAATTATGAAGAAAATTGTCTAGTATAACATATATTTTTTTCAAAGAAATAAGACTACAAGTTTAGACGTGATGTTCAATTTAAAAACGTTAAAAGTCGTATATCTGCGCCTTAAGGGACGTATACGTCACCGCCACTTTCCTTATTCCGGAAGGAGGAGACATGGAACAAAATTAAAATCTAAGCATTTATTTTCAAGTAGGCCAGTTACAGGCACTTTTGAATTGTCGAAACAAAGACAACAATGTAATGTAGCTACAGTCCCAGTCACAAGGCATAAACACCGTGAAAGTACTGTAGTTGCCCATTCCCTAATGTAGATCTCTATGGAGAAGAATGGGCAAGAAACTCCATGGACACTCTTTTAAATCATAATACTTTTACAGAGCCTTGGTTACATCATTCATGTTGAGATGGTACATTTATGTGAGAACGATGTAGCAAGATGTGTATTTTAAAAGTGTAACATCCAATAACACTTTCCTGGCCTGGGAATACAACCCCGGACCCCTAGCTCAGCAGTTTATATGCTTGCGTCGGTGCTTGTAGCGAGTATTAAACTGGAAGCCAGGCCTAACAGACTTGGGGGAAAAGCTAGACAGTTGATGACCACACATACTCTATATTTTGATGGCACGGTTGGCGCAGTGGTTGAGCGATTGACTGCTGCGTTTCGTGTCGCGAATTCGATTCCCGCACAGAACAAATATTTGTCAGGTAGCTGTTCCGGGTCTGGCTGTTTGTGTATGTGAGTTTAAATGTTTGTGAACAGACCCATGATACAGGAGAAATTCCTAGTGAGTGGCAAAGTTTGAAAAAGAAAAAAAAAAATGTTTTTCCAGGCATTACCAGCAGGACGTAAGACAGCACCGAGCGGCTCTGAAGCTTCTCTTGCCTTAGCTAAGAACAGACTGGATGTCGGCGCGAGGCTGGTGGAAATGTCCACGCCCAACTGGAAGAAGATCGAGGAGAGAGGCGGCGATGTTGTCGGTAAGATACATGTAACATCATTCTCCTGCCCTTACTCGCTGGGTGCGAAGTAATTGAGGGGGGGGGGGGGGGGTATATATATTTTAATAAACTTATACTTACAGTTTACAACATACATACAAGTTATTGGTTGAATATAAAAATCAAAATCATAAAAAAAGTAATAAAATTAGGAAGTAAACAATAATAATATGGTACATGTGAAGAATAAACAAAACAATTTTAGTAGACAGAATAAACACATGAAATTATAAAAATGAATAAAACTCATGTCCTCATAAAACTATATATTTTTTAGTAGGGATACAATTTGTTTACCCCAAGGAGATAGTACTGAAAGTGGCAATGGACTCCAGGTATTGAGAAGCAGTGTTGAGGAGTCTCAGTTCAGTACTTGCAAAAATATCCATGGATTCGTCAAACATTAAAATGTTATTAATATGGGTATTATAACACGGGACCTGTCAATGTGGCGACACTTGGGGGAGGCCTATGTCCAGCAATGGACGTCTTTCGGCTGAAATGATGATGATGATGAGTATTATAATCTATTGTGGCTAAAAGTAGAAATAATGTAGTCTCTGTTATATCTGTCAATGTCAAAGCAATCTGTTTAGATTTATCTACCTAATTTTTATCACAATCGCGTATTAAAGTATCGGTCACTAATTACGAGTCACCCTATGTATCTTGCTTATCATAGCAATCTTTCATGGACATTTAGCTGTTCCTTTGTTCGAATTCCTTCTGCACTTTGTCTGTAGCAGTGAGGAATTGTCCATTGACCATTCTTACTCATTCTGCTGAGAATCTTTTTATTAAACTTGGAACATTGTCACTCTTATGTCCAAAAAGTCGTAAAAAAATTATCTGAATGTTTTTTTTTGACGAAGTTATTATAATTCTAAATTTTTTTGAGACTTTTTGCTTATAACCTTTATTTTCATATTCTAACAATGACAGTAGGTAAATACGACAAAGTAAACTAGCGTAATCGATGTTTAAAAATAAGGAGCCAGTATTTATTTTGTGGGTCAAGTAATTTTAAATTATTTATTTTTTATAAAAAAATATAATCAGATAAAAAAAAAATCTCTTAAATGGCTTCGTTATAGCCGTTAGATGATTCTCTGAAAATATTTCGAGTATGAATAGTTAGACCTTATATACAACATTAGTTTTAGTATATGCGAAACCTGAAACACGTCTAGTATTTTTATGTAAAAAATTCACAACTGTATCATGAAAAATCACAAAGTTATGAGCTTGTTCTGTTACCTGGTTGTCCGCACAAAAACCCACCACGCGGCGCGACCGCGCGCGCGCCTCCAGCGTCATCTTGAGCTCATTGATAATAATAATTTGGCAGTAGGTACCTAAATGATTGCGATAGATACTTAGTGTCCAACTTGTAGCCTTTTTTAAATATGTTTGGGACAAAATATAACATTGTTTAAAAATATTGGAATCGATTCAGTTACATATTCTGAACAAACTATATTCAGGTTTCGCATATACTAAAAATAATGTTGTAAATCTTTTTCCACACTTCTCTATTACTCGTCATATCAGCGGCCACCTCATTTCTAGCCAATTTCATCAACGGGCATGGCTTGTAAAAGCTCTATTTAAAATAAATCCGCTGTTCCATTCGTGTTGAACATGTATGATAGTAGTTTTGTAGGAAACTGATGTTTTTTTTTTAATACTGATGAAAAATTTCTATGAAATGGGTCAGAATGATGTACTGAATAAGTCTGAGCGTCGATGTCCCTTCCAACATATATTGTGTGATATAAGAATTTAAACTATCATGGTCACTAACATTATCATTAACACTAGAAACGAGATATTTACCATGTTTACTTATTGCTTTGAGTTCTCGATATTTCGGCGCTGTTGCAAGCACCATGATCACGGATAAACTGAAGTTGAACTGAGCGGACAAATCGTGATGCTTACGTTATCTAAGTCTATCTATATCTGTGGAGTTTCGTGTGTCGAGAACAGAATCGAGTTGCGAGTGACAGTGGTAGTGGTACTGAGTGCAAAAAACGAACAAGAAAGAGGGTAGACCGATTTGTCTGCTCATAAACACCCGCAATAACTTCAGTTTATCCGTGATCATGGTGCTTGCAACAGCGCCGAAATATCGGGAACTCAAATCAATCAGTAAACATGGTAAATATCCCGTTTCTAGAGTTAATGATACTGTATTTTGTGTGCTTGACATGTGCCCAATAAAATATATTTTCTCTCTTTCAACAGAAACGGAACATATAATGTACTCAGACTTGAAGCACACGAAGCTGCCGGCCGCCGGTTGCACCATCGAGGTGGTGGACGTGTCCACCATAGGAAGTGGCTCTCTCTGCGGGTATGACCGCAATGATGCGTCCGCCGAACTCGTCTTCAAACAGCTCACAGCGAAGGTAAGCCACCATAACAACGCCGTTCAGTGTTGTGGCACCACGTGGTGGCCCCCGGCCACCTCCGGGCGGGCCTGTGCACGGCGAGTTATGGGCTAGCTCGCCGTCCGGCCGTCTTATGACGACAGGCCGTGTCGACGGCGCGTTCGTGTTCCACGCGCGCCTCAAAGAGATATCAGCAACCACGTAGGGGTCCGCACGGGCCGATGCCTGCCAGGGCTGCGGGACTGTTCGAAAGAGATACCGCGGCCCTGGAACACAAAGGGCAAAGAAGGAACATGGATGGGTTTTAGTCAGTACAAGTCTGACACTCCCTTCCGCTCCGCCCAGAGCGGGGGGGGGTCATTTGATGATTTCCCATCCCAAAAAAAAAAAAAAAGTGTTGTGGCACAGAGCATTACATAGAAAAGTCAAAAACGAAATAACTGAAAAAGACTAGCATGCTATGTTATTATACAATTAACGCTTATTTAAATGAAAGATACTAGACCTGCTACATCTGATTTATTATATTAGTAAGAACTTGACTTTGAATTAAATTCTATTAGTAAAATCAAATTGTAATACCCATATTATTAATTATATGACATGCACTTTTTGTAATATCGTCGGGGATAGTGCAAATCCGCGAATCGACCATGTGCGCGTATCTGCACTACGTGTAGGTTTACAGAGGAAGGTTAAAAGTTTATTATTATTTTTTATTTTAACGATTTTTGATATCCGACTACAGAAGTTACATAATGTGTGTAAAAATACACTTAGCGAAGCTGAAAAGTACTTATTCTCACCGTCATTGTAATTTTTGTTTTTAATATTTTTAAACTTTACTTTGACCCATCCCCCCCTCCCCCCTCCCCAGGTATGCATCCATCAGCACAATGGTTGGGTTGTGTTACATTGGTTCATACCGTAAAACGTGATTTTTCACCCCCAAAAGAAAAAAGTTGTTTTCCAGCAATAATTTTTGCGTAGTTACTTAATTTGATGTACAGAATGCTTGGTTGACTGCTTCGTGAAGAGTCCGTTTACACACTGTATGTTATTTAGGGCTGCATTCTTTACATTTATATCCCTATATATATGGCTTAATTGCCAAGAGCCTCGATTAGGAGGTTCCTATCTCTGGAGCCCTGACCGCCGGTAGCTTGGACCCTGTTCCCGATACCGGTGGGCTACTATTTTTATATTTTTAAATGTTTTTTATATCGTTTTTGTTAAGAAATATTTAAAAATGTAATTAGTGTGTAAGAAAATAAATAAAGCAAATTCTATCTCACATTGTTACAGATGGCTGATTACTGCAACAGTGAGTTGGGCAGGCTTCCTTATCTACCGAAACCCGAAGAGCTCTGCATCGCTCAGCTACCTCCATGTAAGTTTTATACAGTGTGTATAAGGGACAGCCCTCCTCAAACTGATGGGGTGAATTCAGTATATAAGATGACCGGTACAAGAAATTATTTTAGGAATGTTATGGGAATCCTATATATTTGATTTGTTTTATTTCCTCAAACGCAATGTATCGTTACCGTGGCAGTACGCGCGTAGTTAACGGCAAGCGCGACGATGAGTTGGATGAACTCTAGCTAGGCAGGAAGTGAACAGTTGATTTCACGCGTCGTTCGTTAGATTATTTCAATGAAATGTATTTTGTTTACATAAATGGAGTGTTGCGTACAGGGAATGTAATTTTAGATTGAAATAAAGGAATAGTAACTAAAAAAAATCAGGATAAAAATTCCGGTGGAACTTGATTCAAAATAAGGAGCTGAATGCACCCTGTCAGTTTGTGGAGGGCTGTCCCTTACACCCTGTATGAGATTTATCCAACATTTTTCTGAATAAAGTTTACATACAAAGAGGTTAAATACTCACTTTAGTTTTAATAGAACCACGGGTGAACAAAGTTCCCCTTAGTACTATTGATAGAACTTGATTTGCCCATACTCCGATTCATAGAACCACCGAAAAGAATAATATCCATGGTCCTACTAGTAGAACTACTCGGTCGGACCACGGGCAATAAAGGGATGATGATACACGCCATATAAGTTAACGTAACCTATCCCCTCGTGTTAGTAGTAGGTATTTAAATCACGATGTTCGAATTTGGCATCTTTCGCGTTCTAAATTGAGTATATTTTGATCATAAAGACTAATCAGAAATGAGGACATCTGCAAGAGAACCAACGTAACCCGAAGAAGTGCCAAACTTAAGTGGCAGTGGGCACATTGCTCGCAGAACGGATGGCCGATGGAGCCCAAAAGTTTTGGAGTGGCGACCGCGAACCGGAAGACGTTGCGTTGGAAGGCCTCCCACTAGGTGGATCGATGACCTGGTGAAGGTTGCAGGGATCCGCTGGTTGCGAGTCGCACGGGACCGGTCAATGTGGCGACACTTGGGGGAGACCTATGTCCAGCAATGGACGTCTTTCGGCTGAAATGATGATGATGATAAAGCCAAAAAAAAATGCTACTCATGAGTTTTGTAAATTAATAATTAATTTTACTTTTTCCATTTCCCCATAGACCCTCAATGGTTCCGCGCCGTATTCCTGAAGCTAGTCTCCGGCCCTGGCAGCAGTGACGCCAAGCTCTGCTACGTGGACTACGGCAATATTGAAACCGTACCTGTTACCTTGATTCGCAAGATGATGCCTGAATTCGTCGAAGGGTTCCCTGCCATGGGGCTGTGTTTAGAAATCAGAGGTATGTATTTGATGTTTTGGAGATCAAATGGGCCATCTCTCTATGTGAGAAGCTGGTATTCAGCTGCGTCCGGTTAGTCTGGAAGACCGCCCAACATGGTTGGAGAGAGCCTTGACAGATTTTGTATTTGAAGACAGGCTGTAATGCCTTAATTAGAGAAATATTGCCAGTGTACCCATCCCTGTATCTCGGAAATTTGTCAGTCTCCATAATGGAGCTGTATGAAAGGACGATGCACAAATTTACCTTCTGACCGCTAGAACATAAACGCGCCATGTCACAATTTCACCTACCATTTTGTCACATATTTGTGTCGTTTGGCGTACAGGGCACGCGCATGCTTGTCACTTATACGTGACTATGTCGGTCAAAAGGTTAATGGTTACCACGTATTCAGTACATAATTCCGGACCATATCGAAATTTTTCAGAGACCATAGGTATGTATTTCATGCCAATGGTACTACTGGGTGGTGTTGTCAGATAGGCAGTTTCGCGATGTAAAACACGTATTCCAGCTGCATCTAGTTGGACTGGATGCTGAACCAATTCAGATATGTTTGAAGACGATCTGCTAGGTGATCCTGAGATGCAGGATTATGTCCGAGGTTATTGCGGGACCACTGCTTATGGTTGCCTTTGCAGTGGCCGCAAACGTTACTGATGAGGATGAAGAAGGCACAAACCCAGACTGTGGCTGCTACTAAGAAATTCCACAAGGAAAAATCCAGCAATGCTGTGTCCGACCTGGGAATCGCACCCAGGACCTCATGCTCAGCAGTTGCGTTTGCGAAACCAACGACGCAGTCAAAATAATAAACCATGTTTCATCCACTCTCCCACAGGTTTCCCAAAAGAGCCCACAGACGAGCAGTTGACCAGGGCCTGTAGCTACATGCAGATGGACGACGAAGGCAAGGGTCACTTGAAGGTCTACAATTGTGAGAAGATTGTAGACGAAGGCGAAGGCCTCTACCATGTCGACGCGCCAGAGTTACTCAAAGCTATGAACGGGTAAGCGGATCGGAAGACAAGAAGAACACTAATGGACAGCCCGTAATTAGTGAACCTGCAATCTCATCTTCTATTTTATATTAATATAAATCAATTGCCACATGTGTGACGGACGCATCATGAGGATAATACGAACAATTTAGCTGTTTTTTTTTGTTATGTTCGTAATTGTCAGGGCGGAATTTGTATGAAAGTTTTTTTTTTTTTTTGTAATCGCACTTCTTATTTTCTTCATTAGAAAATTGCACCCGTGGTAAGCCGGGCGGGTGGTTAGTTTAGTATAAAATAAGTTAGATCAAAATAATTCAATGAATGTTACTTTTTAGTAAAATCAGTCTCATATACAGGGTGTAACAGAATAAGTGCAATACCTCTTAGGTGATGATTCAGACAATTAGACTGGACAGCATTCAAGAAAATGGGTCTCCTCATACTAATTGCGTGAGCTGATGCGACATACAGAGTGGAAGGGACATCGACGCTCAAACGATTACCATGTAAACTAATACTGTCACTTACGGGATATGTTCCATAAAAAATTAAAAAAATCGGGAAAATCGTGGAAAAAATCAAATCGTGGATCGTGGTCGTATTTGTGGAAATATCGGTAGCTCAAAACAATGATCCAAAAAATTTTCACTGATTATTTAAGAAAAATCAGCTGTTCTGTAAATTCTAACTGTCTAAGTTTTTCACTTTTGTAGGAAACAGCTGGTTTTTAAATAACCGATGAAATGATGACCCTTCTACCCTGTATGGTATGTATCTTCATTGCAAAAAAAGCTTTCACGGTTTACAACTAAACTTATACTGTCACTTACGGCATTATTTACAACCCGCGATCATGGCGCTTGCAACAGCATCAAAATATCGGGAGCTCAAAATAATGAACAATCACGGAAGATATCCCGTAAGTGACAGTATAAGTTAGGAAAAGTTGTCCAGTTTGATTTTCTGAGACTACTTAAGAGGTATTACCACAGATATAGATAGACCTAGATAACGCGAGAGCAACTACTTCGCGTGCCATATTATTATGTAGCTTACGTACAAAAATCGTAAGTGGGTAATTTCGAACTCAGTCTGCATCGGAGCATAGCGCTAGTCGGACGTCAGTGGGCGTCATGGCGGGGGGTAGGACGAGGGGGGCGCCGTCCGCGGCGGCGTCTTTGAATCGGTTTGATTTTCCCATCACTAAATAGTGCTTGTGACGTCATAATAGGTAGTCAAAAAATGGCACGCTTGGTTTTCATACAGATCGTGATACTTGCGTTATCTAGGTCTATCTATATCTGTGGGTATTACGCTTATTCTGTACTTGCGAAACGTATGCTTAGGACGGATTTAATATTAATCAACGTTTACTTTACAAAATCAGTACAATGGTACATTTTGACTTGACAACGCACAAAAATGTTCAGGATGAAAGTACTCCCAATGTCTGCTCTAAATCTCTTTTAAAACTGACCTCAACTGGGAAACACCATAACGTAAGACGTTATGGTGTTTCCCAGTTAGGTCAATTTCAGCAAGGTTCAGCAAGACTAGTTATCAGATTTTCTGACTACTAAAGTATGTATGTCAGTGATGCAGAGGGATTTCAATCCGAAATATTGCCGGTATCCGCCATGTTGCACGTGGTTGAACAGAATCAGTGCGCAAAGCCAGCGCGGTCGAGCTCTGGATGTCAGTCATGTCGCTAGCACACTTGCCTCACCTTGGCATCTGACAGATGTCAAATGTCACACGCGACAGTTCATTGACAACCTCGACTCGGAATTACTGACTCAATGACAGCTGTTATCGATTTAGGCATCTCAAGCGCTAATAGATGGCGCTACTAGTACGTAAACAAGCCTTTTACTTCACTCCTTCGATATGTATAATTACTTTTTATATGACACTGACTATTTATATCCACATTTGTAAGGATAGATTTTGATCAGAATTTACAACTAAACTAGAAAAAAAAGATGTTGATATAGAAGTGCTGCGTAAAACAGGGTGAATCAAGACAAAAGTTGGGATTTTATTTTTTGGAGGTTTTATTCATATGATATGTTACCAACAAGCACTCTGTTTTATTTGCTTAATTAACATCAGGCGAGTTGCGGCCAAACGCAAGCTTATTTACTGATACTGTTAGCCTGCGTCATCCCACTACTGGGCAAAGGCCTCTCCCCGAGACCTCCAGTTGCTACGATCCAGGGGCTAATGTGGGCCACTGGTCGTTTGTTTTGTCCAGCTCGTCCCGCCATCTTCTACGAGGTCTGCCGCGACGCTTTCTGGCTGTGTCAGGGCTCCAGAAAGTGGTTATTTTGGCCCACAGCTCATTGGGCATGCGGCAGACATGGCCAGTCCAGTCCCACTTCAGCTTAGCAGCTTTTTGAGCAACGTCAGTAATTTGTGTTTTGGAGCGCATCGTGGTGTTGCGTACACGGTCGGTTAGTTAGCCTAATTAGTGTTTTAAAATAGCTTTTGAATACCTTGTTAGCAACATATCATATTAATTCAACGTTAAAATTTATTTCTAAGGTTTCTCTCAGTTCATCCCTGCGTTTCCATTCACGCCATTTCATGGTAGTTTTAATGACAATTGTGTGGGTGTACATATCTAGAAAAGAAGAAAAGAAGTCTTGACATAAAAGATAATTAAAAAGACATAAAGAATCTAGTTATGATTATATTTTCATTTTGTTTAGTATTAGGTAGTTTTAATATAAGGTTTATGTTAAGTTAGATTTTAAGTTCGACAAATTATTTTTTTTGTTAACTACATAACTGTAAATAGTTTTAAGGAAGCAGGACTACAATTTTTTTGTACGAAACTTGACAATAACTACGTGACTACATGATCGGGCGGTAAAATAATCGGTTCAATTTACCGTCCGGCTAGTGCCGACCTGAATGTAGCACGACTTACGCCAGTTTTAAACGCTGAATAGCTGGACTAAATTGAAATAATTCGACTCTTGAAAAAAGATCTTTATGGACTACGTTTTAACAATTGAATCTTTGGTGCGTGCTTCTGTAGTCTGTTTAGGTATAGACTACACTGTCCAACGGATTTCCCACCGTTTTAGGAGCGTGCTGCTGTAGGCGGTTTAGATATGGGCTATTCTGTCCATATGCTTGTTCAATGGACCTCCCGCCATTTTAGGAGCGTGATTTTGGAGACGGTTCAAATATGGGCTATTCTGGTCATATTCTTGTTCAATGGACCTCCCACCATTTGAGGCTGTGTAAATATGGGCTATTTTGTCCATATTCTTTTTCAACGGACTTCTCACCATTTTGGGAGCGTGTTGCTGTAGGCGGTTTAGATATGGGCTATTCTGTCCATAGTCTTGTCCAACGGATTTCCTACATTTTAGGAGCGTGATTTTGCTGACGGTTCAAATATGGGCTATTCTGGTCATATTCTTGCCCAAAAGACTTCACACCATTTGAGGCGCGTGTTGCTGTAGGCGGTTTAGATATGGGCTATTTTGTCCATATTCTTTTTCAACGGACTTCTCACCATTTTGGGAGCGTGTTTCTGTAGGCGGCTTAGATATGGGCTATTCTGTCCAAATTCTTGTCCAACGGATTTCTCACCATTTTGGGAGCGTGCTTTTGGAGACGGTTCAAATAGGGGCTATTCTGGTCATATACGTGTCCAACGGACCTCCCACCATTTGAGGCGGTGTAGGTATGGGCTATTCTGTCCATATTCTTGTCCAACGGACTTAATACCATTTTAGGAGCGTGTTTCTGTAGGCGGTGTAGATATGGGCTATTCTGTCCATATTCTAGTCCAACGGACTTCACATCATCTTGGGAGCGTGATTTTGCAGACGGTTCAAATAAGGACTACTCTGTCCATATTCTTGTCCAACGGATTTCCCACCATTTTAGGCCCATATTTCTGCTGTCGGTATAGATATATCCCTTTTTGCCTAAACAAATGACCTGGTGGCCTACCATGACGTCTTAAAGCAAGAGTAATTGTGGAAAGAGATGACGGTAGACGACCTGTATAGCTGTCTCTTTCCCACACTGGAATTACTTCTGTTTTAAGACGTCATAGTATCCTCCCAGAAATATTATTCTGTAGTTTTTCTGCTAATAATTGAGATTTTCAAATGGCTTCTTATAGCCGAGCTTTATCCTGTATAGGATTTAGGAGATTCTTTTCTCCAATATTTTCACTTCTTTAAACCAATTCTATGCGAACAGATTGTCGAGGTGAGCAATTGGCTAGCCGCTGAAGTAAGAAAGGTGAATTAATATGAGTGATCATATTAAATCATCGTTTTTTTTTACTTTCATAGTGTTCATGAGACCATAATTGAAGATTTCTTCACATTTCAATTTTCACTAATTTCACAGTATTCTATGGATAGGAGGGTCTCCCAACTTTTTGAACCTTTTATTTCAAATACTCGTCAACTAGTTAAAGGTAAACTCATACTGTCACATACGGAATATTTTCCGTGATTGTTCATTATCAACAACAGCGACAAAACAGCGACAGCAACAACAGCGTCGAAATATCGGTAGCTCAAAATAATAAACAATCACGGAAGATATCCCGTAAGTGACAGTATTAGTAAGTGACTTCATAAGTTTATTTGTAAACTGTGAAAGCTTAAAACGGTATTTACTGGTACTTTTGAGTTACTTATAACTTTGTTTTTTCCGGGTTGAAACGTCCAACAGCCTGAGCCGCATCGGAACTAATGCTAAACATCGCTTAGCTAAACTATGGGTTAAGTTTATAGGTATCTATTCCAATCTTAAGATTACGTAAAATCTACGTTTTCCAGTAATAGATATAATTAGTACTTTTTGAACGTCGTGCTTGCTAAAGAAACGTCAGGTTTTGCAGATTCAATTTGCTCTCACCATAAGTGATTAAATTTCTTGGGCTTTTTTTTTATTTTCACGTTTTTTATTGAATAAATGACACAAGATTTAAGTGACAGATTCTTTGGAATGCTTGTTCTTTCCATGTATGGAATCGGGAACTTTCTAATTCCGATTCAAATTCAGTTTTAAGATAAATCTTGTATGCATGAGTTCAACTGAACCCATCGATATTGAAAGTTTTGTCATAGACATTGTTTTCAAACATTTAAACGTATTTTTTAAAATTAAGACGTCATATTATGATGTTAAATAAATAATTAAAGTTTATTCAAAAATATTAGGTACAACGTTTACAGTTTTTCTTAAATCTGTGTCAAGCTCGACCATGATTTGTGTCTGAACTAGGCAATGTTGATCATCGTCAGACGATGTTTTACAGGGTCAGAGGAATTTCCTTTTTGATTCACATTGTATGAGACTTACATTACGAAATTTCAAATTTCAATTATTGACTAAATTCCAGGTTAATTACTAAGTTCTTATGAAGACAAACCGTCTATGTAGCTCTCGTGGTCTTTCTCGAATTTACGAACGTGTTTGCAAGAAAATAGTCAGGTATTGCATTTGTATAATTCCGTTGACAGGTTTAATCTTTTTCAATACACTTTCAACATGCAATGTATTTCACACGTGTGGATTTATAATATTTTTCCGCACACGTGCGGAAAAGAAAATTTCCACAGATAACTATGCATATACTAAATCCAAATGGGTTCAATGATTATAGTCGGCGGGGTTTGTTTTTTTTAATCTCGGCTAAGAGATATGCGTATTTACGGCGTAAACGCCTGTTTTGAGTATTTAAATTGTGTTTATAAAAACATGATTACTTATAACAAATATTTACTTTTATGAACAAATTAACGTTTATTTGTGTTCTAAATTCAAAAATATTTGAAAAATGAAATACTATTAAATGTTTTCATAACATTGGAATATTCGACATCTTCCATGATTTCTGGTATGCATAGGTATTTCACTAATTCCCTGAAAGTGTTAACACTTCCAAACTTCACGCCTTGATTGCCCGAAGGGTTAGGCAGAGGAGTATGGAAACCTTGATCTCGTCAGTTCTGACCGTTTCTGATGTTAATGACATCGGTCAGTGCGCATTTTTCACACAGTTTTTCATAGTAGCGTATTTTTCTACACTACATTTTCTACCGCAAAGGTTGAAATGCTTTTAAAGCACTTTCGTATATTTCAATAATGTTGCAAGTTTAACAATGGGGAAGAAAACTGCCAACTGTTCTTCCCCATTCTTCGCATGCGTCCCGAACGACACATGCTCAAGCTGAGCACGCAAACAACCATGCCGGCTCGCACTGAGGCGGCGTTCGCAACGATAGTATGACGCGATTGCTCACTGTGAGCACACACGTCCACACAGCCCGAGGCATGCGAGACGAACCATTCCCAACGCACGCCTCGCGATGTCTGTACGCGGCTTAAAGAGACGGATCTTGTTTAGAAATGATTATTTTTTTTAATGAAGAGTTCTTAGTGTCCCTTCCTAGTGTTCATCCATGTTCCTTCTTTGCCCTTTGTGTTCCAGGGCCGCGGTATCTCTTTCGAACAGTCCCGCAGCCCTGGCAGGCATCGGCCCATGTGGACTCCTACGTGGTTGCTGACATCTCTATGAAGAAGTGGTTCAAGCGTAATTCATACTGGTCCGCAACCCGTTCATTACATGGGGCAACATGCTCCCATTGTTGGGACACGGCCTCCTCTTGAGAGGCAGTGGGCTGAAATCGAGTTTGCATACCCAGTGGTTGATGTCACATTTGATCGAAAATTTCGTTCTAGCACATTCCAGGTCACTTCGGCTGCCGAGGTGTATCACGTGATCACATGTATCTAGCCGAAGTTCAGTTACATGTGATGGAGTAGATAGGGGGGGTGGGTGGGGTGCATTGCTTGCGACACACTTCCACATACCTACACACCCTGGGTAGTTAGATCCCACTTAGAGGGTATATTCTGAAAGTTGACAACGTCGCAAATAACTGGCATATATTGTAATTTTTAAAAAGCTGGTGTCCGCAACTCCACCTCTAAAGCGCGTATTTTGCGTGCGGAACTGGCATACAGGGTGTAAGGGACAGCCCTCCACAAACCAGGGTTGGATTTTTTTTTTTTAATTTTGTAAAACAAACAGTTCAAATTGTTTTAAACAAGTGTTTTTATTGTTTTTTCTTTTTTAGTTTAGGACATTATTTCAAATTGATTCGACCTATAATGCTTCATTTCTAGACTAGATCTTTCATATCATATCAACAATTAAAAATAAAAATTACATAACATCACGCCTGTAATCCTCGAAGGGTTAGGCAAAGGTATACCTAATAGTGCACACACATTTACACAGTTATGTGGCCCATATAATAGGGGGCAAGCCTATTGATTAAAAATATAAAAATCAATCAAAATTGTTATAATTTTGATTGATTTGAAATTGAAATTTTGAAGATTCTAATTCATGTTTCGAAAATAGGTGTTATCTTGCCCCATGCAAGTCCTGATACTTATATCTTTGTTGAATTGAATAAATTACTTATCACAAAAATAATGTTTTATTTAATTACAATGCCAATAAAAGTTGTCAAAATCTTTACGACTCCTAAATATTATTTTATTTTCATTATTATAGCCATTCATTCGCCATGAAAACTAGTTTTAAAGCTTGTTTTTTTTCTTATTGTTTTATACAATGCTTAAAACTTGTTTTATTCTGTTTTTAAACGTGTGATAAAAACACGGTTTAAAATCAAACTGTTTTAAACATGTGTTTTAAAACAACTTGTTTTAATCATGCCAACCCTGCCACAAACTGATGGGGTGAATTCAGTATATCATACTAAGATGACCGGTACAAGAAATTATTTCAGGAGTGTTATAGGAATCCAATTAATTGGATTTGTTTTATTTCCTCACACGCAATGTAGCGTTATCGTGGTAAAACGCACGTAGCGAATGGCAAGCGCGACAACGAGTTCGATGAACTCTGTAGCCAGGCAGAAAGTGAACAGCTGATTTCACGCGTCATTCGTTAGAGTATTTCAACATCTTTTGTTGGATTTTGTATTTTAGCCGTATTATTTACATAAATGGAGTGCTGCGTACAGGGAATGTAATATTACAATGAAATAAAGGAATAGTAACTGAAAAAAAAATTAAAAATTTCGGAGAAAAAATTCCGGTTGAATATGATTCAAAATAAGGAGTTAATTCAATAAGTTATACTTTATTAATGTTACTAAATGAAAATGGAATAACGCTCTGTGTTGCACTAAAATTTTGATTATAAATTGCAAAAACTCATATATTTTATTATACACTTAATATTTGTCTCCATCAGGATGAACGGTCACTAGGCGTATTTAACGTTGAATTTATGCCTAAAAATTGCTTCTATTTGCTTCCTATTCTCAAACAATTGCTTCCATCGTATTCTAGAAGAAAAAAAAACATTTTAAGAGTGACCGTTCATTCTGATGTCAGGACGGCCGGTCACAGAGTCGTAGTGTCCTTGTTAAATAGAATTATTGAAATTCACGGTGGCCATTAATTACTTCCCGTTTGCTTCTCTCAATGTTTTACAACGATAATACTGTAACTATCACGGCACTAAAGATATCAACAAAAGTGTTGTATAACAATATTTTTAGTGCCTGACAAAAAAATAAAGGCAAAACTCATATTTAACATTGCATTGCATACGCTTAATTAGGCGATAAATAATGTGACTCAGGTTGGCTGGACAAATCTTCAAAATAGCTCGCATTTAACTAGGTCAATAGGGCACTTTATGTGACGACTAAACACCCTTATTTCAGAATTTGTGACGCTACAGAATCTTAGATAATCGATCGAAAACGTGTCCAGCCAGCTTGAAAAACCACTTTTCGCTGGTCTCTCAATCTCGGTAACGGAAGTGATTTTGACGACTTTTTGCATATCAACGGGCGTCACATAAATTTGTGACAGGCATCGAGCTAAAAGTTTTGTGATACGTACAGTGGTTTAGTAGAAAAATGCAAAAATCTGTGTCTAGAAAACTTTTGGCTGGCACTTCCGAATCTCAATAACGGGAGCGTTTTCGAATATGGTTCCTTTACTAACATTTGGTGACGCAATGTGTGACAGTAATAACGTTTGATTTATGGCGTCACGTGTAAGGGTTTACGAAAAATCAATAAAAACTTAATGTCCAGCCAGCCTGAGTTCAAGCTGGCTTCAGGCATCTATGTCAGGCACTAAAAATATTGTTATACAATACTTTTGTCGATATCTTTAGTGCCGTAATAGTTATACAGTATTATCATTGTAAAACATTGAGAGAAGCAAACGGGAAGTAATTAATGGCCACCGTGAATTTCAATAATTCTATTTAACAAGGACACTACGCCTCGGTGACCGGCCGTCCTGATATCAGAATGAACGGTCACTCTTAAAATGTTTTTTTACTTCTAGAATACGATGGAAGCAATTGTTTGAGAATAGGAAGCTATAGGGAAGCAATTGTTAGGCATAAATTCAACGTTAAATACGCCTAGTGACCGTTCATCCTGATGGAGACTAATATTTAGTTTTAGGTGCAAAAATGGCCTTGGAATAATTTATTTTTATTTTTTATTTACATCTAAAACTGCAACACCTTACCCAGTGTTATTATTGCAATACTTAGTCACTATTTTAGTTCAAGACAGAGCAATATTTTATAATTTAATTCAGTAACATTAATGAAATAATCAAAACAGTGATGTCCGTGACTACCGCAGGACCACCACCGCCAATCGCTTCCATATATGGTAAATAATTAGTTCTCAATTGGTTATTGTGATAAAAGGGAACGAGGAGGTATAAAAAAAATGTTTCTTTGGGAAAGCTGTTTGTTATCATCAGAGGTCGGAATTAGGTAGAGTTATTTATGTACTTTCAACGAAATGTTGATATTAATATGGATCTTCCCGGGTTGTGCGAACTACAAATGTGGTAACATCGTGCGTGTGCGCATTGGAATTTTACAACTTCAGACATCCGATGTCGGATGGTTTAAATTGTGTAAAAGTAAATAACTTTTTTTATTTAATAAATCACGGGATTTTTCTGCTCTTTAAAATAAATCTCGGGATTTGAGGCTTATCCACTTTATTCTTTCGCTGTATGAAATCAGTGTAAGTACATAAATAACTCTACCTAATTCCGGCTTCTGGTTATCATATTATTTCATATAGATAGATTTAGATTTCACGTGTTTTTTTTTTTAAATAACCGATGAAAAATTACTATATGCCCGGTCAGAATGATGTACTAATTATGTGGTAACTGTTTTCGCGTCGGTGTCCCTTCCACCCCGTGTGACAATGGCATTCCAAAGGTTAATATTGTAATGGTATCCTTCCACAGTTATCTCACCTCTTAGCCTTTGGTATGCCGAAAGTGAATTCGCATTATCCTGTAATACTGTCGGAACGCGGTTTCACGACAAAATTACATCACGCGTTTTTTTTTTTTTGATAACTAGTTCTTTTAGCTTAAGATGTTTGTATACTAAGTAGACAGCTACAAGAATCTTCTGGCGTTCGAATGACGTCGCAGAGAGTGCTGTTAAAACTAATGGCCCTAGCATGGCACAGATAATTCCAAGCGATATCATTGGTTGAAAATGTATGCCCTACGGGCGGGACATAGCGGATCAAAATTTTCAACTGTTAAGAACTGTACCTACCTATGATCCACAATAAAATATTTTGAATTTGAATTTGAAAAATGTTTGTGATATTAATACTACAAAATAGCTTGACCTCACCCTCAAAAAATGGCGGCGTTTTTTTGAATTCGCTACGTGGCCAAAAGATCTTTGTACAGCTATAATTTAACACATTAAATGTGTTAAATTTTCAAATGTTCAGTCAAGTCAAGTCAAGATTTGAAACTTTCTACATACTGTCTGAAACAAGACTTCTTGATAAGATTTCTTTGTAATGTGTAATTCTGAAATAAAAGCCGATTTCCAAGTAAATGGTAATTTTATTTAATCACTCAATAACATTGACACACACAAGACGCAAACCTAAACTAGAAACATTGGCTCGGAACTCACAGGGATCAAAAAAAAAATGCAACTACTCACATCAGTTAAAAAAAAAACATTACATATAAACCTAAGTGGGCACTTATGAAGCTTCGAAAGCTTGGTGAAAGGTTCAATTTGGTCGTTTCCTATGGAGAAGAACTCGGCAAGGAACTATACGTATGAATTTAAAGTTTTTGAATTACACAGTAGGTAAAATGGAATTTTTGAAACCTTGGAATTCGACAATCTGAATCTAGACGTATTAAATCTAATTCTTTTGTAATAGTTCATTTTTAGTTAAAAAGGTTTATTTTTTTAACCCTGTTGTACAAGCCTTTTTTTAATTTTATATTTTTTTATTATTATTAAAGTTTACCATATTGTATAAGCCATTTCTTGTAAATTTAATATTTTAAGGTAAAAACTTCTATTTTTTTTAGCCTAACTTTTTTTGTACGCCTTTCCTATATGGAAAAACATGTAGCAACTTCATTTTTATTTATAAGACCTGTATAGTGCATACCATACCCACTCATGTTTTACAAAATAAATATATCTTTATCTTTAAACAAAAATACCACTGATTTACTAATAAATGAAATTTTGGATACGTTAAATTTTTGTTCGACGTTACACATAAGACTGGGTTTAAACTAATACACCACACCTCTTTCACAGTATTTACCATTATTTTATTTTTATTTTTTATTTTATTATTTTTATGCTCCACTGCTTCCTCTCAGACCAACTGGGTTGCACAACTAGTTGTGCAATTGAGGAATGTAATTGCAACATCCTTCCCCACGGCAACGAGCATGGTAATAGGAACGGTGTCCTCGGCAAGCATGGAATACGGAAATGTACCGATAATGGTCTAACTAAGGCTATTAGTAGTAGTAGTAGTAGTATTTATTTATTTATTTATTGGCATTATATGCTGAATTCGATCTTAGCATCACTAATATCTGTTTCCGAATTGCTGAGAATTACAAGACCTCGTGGTAAATTATTGCTTTCCAGTGCTGGTTCAATTCTTGCGCATATGATCAACAACCGCCAAAGCAATCTAGCTGTAAAATACCTGCCTGAGAGTCAATGCGGCTTTCGCCCCAAAAGAGGTACCGTCGATGCCATATCCGTTGGAAGGCAAATCTAGCCCCCGTTGCATGACCACCGTAGACAAGTATTTCTTTGACGGAAGAATCGATAAAATGACAGATTGTGTCGACACAATGACAGATTTCTTTGCACTGACTGTGAATTTGTCGATTCTTCCGTCCAAAGAAATCCTTGTCTACGGTGGTCATGCTACGGGGGCAGGAGAAAAGCTTGGAACATCAAAGGCCTCTACAATTGCTTTGTTGATTTAGAGAAAGCATTTGATAAGAATTCCGCGTGAGGCCCTATGGCTTGTTCTCCAAAAGTATGGCCATCCAAAGAAGTACGTCAACCTCATACGCCAATTTCATATTGGCATGAAAGCGCAGGTTTAACATGAAAATTAACTTTCTAAGGAGATTCATATTACTAATGGAGTAAAGCAAGGTTGCGTCATGGCACCCACACTCTTTGCCATTTACTTCGCAGTTGTCATGATTGACGCCCTGCAGAATTGCAGTGATCGAATCCAACTGAATGACCGGACTGACAAAGGTGTGTTCGATATCTCAAGGTTCAAAACAAAAACCCAACTACAGAAAATCTCTATTCTGGAGATTCTTTACGCAGACAATGTGTGCCTCATGTCCGACAGCATGGCGCATCTTCAAAGCTACATTTATGTACTCCATCAACCTTGTAGAGATAGAAGGACTACTCGTCAGTGCTTCCAAGACGCAAGTGCTTAAACAATCACTACGGGGCTGTGAAGCTGATAAAGCCACACTGATTCTTGATGGGGAAACCACTAGAGGAAGTAAAGCACCTTAAATATCTTTGAAGCAACATCATAAATGATAATACCCTAGCTTCGGAGATACCATCGCGCACTGCAAATGCCGCTGCAAACTTTGGACGGCTTAATGATCGTGTCAGGAGATTCCATGATCTGAAGCTACAGACAAAAATTAATGTTCACAAGGCTCTAATTATACCTGTCCTATTATATGGTGCAGAGATATAGTGCCTCTACAAAGCAGATATTAAAAAACTCGACACATTCATCTACGATGTCTCAGATCGATATTGAACATTAAATGGTAGGACCTTGTCCCTAATACAGAGGTTTTGCCCGTTCCGAAATGTATGGCATGGAGGCTCTACTTATGCAGCGCCAACTCAGGTGGTGTGGGCACATCCCATAGAAGAGCACCGTTTACCCAAACTTGTTTTCTATTCTGAGTTAGCGGAAAGTAAACGGAAGTATGGTGGTCAACATCTCCGCTATAAGGACGTGTTCAAAAGACATCTTAACGCTTGTGCTATAGATCCTGCAGGTTGGGAAAGGCTATCCTCTCATAGGTACTCTTAGCGCTCCACTATCCATAAGAATGTAAAATATTTCGAAGAGAAGCGACTCGAAACAATTCAAGAAAGACAAAAGCCCTTCTATACCTATAACTCTGCAGGTCAACTTGAATGCTCTAGTTGTGACCGAGTATTCAAAACTAAATCCGATCTAGCAAGTCATATCCGGGCACACGACAGGAAATAATTTTAGTTTATTTAAGGGTCGCCGTTATCGAAATCGATAAGGAGGACTATATATATGGAAAGCAAATTTAGTTTTGCTGTTGAGTGTAAAGTAACCTATGAATGAACGTTAAAAATATTGTAATTATCCTATATTGGTCGGTCCAATGGAACCCTTTGTGTGTAAGTCCGAGTTAGGAATGCCCGATCTGAATCGATCTTCCAGAACATCGATTTATTGCCATACGAATTACGATCTACCGATTATTTTAATCGATTCAACAGAATGCGATCTTCGCCCAAATTGAATCGTATGAACCTATAAGACCTTATGAAAAAATCGTATCAACTAAAACCTAACGTCAACCGAAACGTACTGTACGAACTCCAACAAAGTAAGATTACTACCCCTTTTAATAACTATTCATTTAACCTTTGGCCACAAAATAAATTTATTAGAAAAACAAAAATAATTCCTTACTTGGGATCGCACTCACGTCGTCGAGGTTAGATCACTAGCTAACGTAAGCGCTTACACCAATCAGCTACGGTGACCATGTTACATTAGTTTTACGACGATTTTAATTCTGTAACTACATACATACGTGATATTTGCACGAAGCATAGTTTCATCATGATACAACCTGACACTGACCTGCAAATTCCAAGAAACGTTAGAAAATTTGAATTTCGCGGGCTACCCTGGCGCTTCCACCTTAAGTAGAATAAGTTAAAATAAATAATTTTAACTGCATACAGTGCTTTTTATAAAATTACGATACGTTCTTCCGAGATCGAGTAAGATCGGTTCAATACAATACGATTAAGATCGTGAATCGATTCACGAGGTTACGATCCAGAAGATCGATTTAAAGTAAAAATCGGGCATCCCTAGTCCGAGTCGCACCGGGCCGGTATTTTTTGCAGTACATACGACGTGTGGACGGGGTACCGCGCACTGTGATAAACATTGAAGATTTGGTAATCATTTATCACTCGGTCCACATAAATACGCCACTACTTATTCGAAAAGAAGTAAACTGCCAAGAACGTGCATTACAATGCCGCATGAACCGAAACTAACAACAATTGAAGAATCTTACGAGTTACAATGAAATTTAACTTTTATAAATAATATAAAGAAAATTCAATATCATATTTCTTATTGCCATCCAAAGCCACAGATTGAAGAAAAAATGCGAGCAGGAGCAAATTATTAAGAAAAGAAAAATACGTTAAAAAAATGTAGAAAAACTACCAGTGGTACGTTTAAAAAAACCAGCTACGTCTTTCCGTGTCTCTCTGTCTGTCTGATTCTTATTCTACCCGCATATCTTTCATCTGCGAATTTCTCATAAAACAAATCTGGCGATGGCGGTCTTTCCTCCAGAGCTCTTTTGAAACTTTTTAATAAACGCATGTGATAATCGTACATAGATTTATTTTTCTTGGTATGTTTAGAAGTAGCTGTCAGGGTTGTATCCAGCCATGCGTCGTAATATGGTTTAGTCTGGGGGTCAACGGATTGAGGGATCCATCTTGCTACCTCTGTCGGAGGACAAGCAGGTTCAACTGGCAAATCAGGGGATAGTTTTCGAAACCTTCGGTGTCGCCTACGGTCCGTCAGTCTCTTTCGAAAAACCGTCGTTCGTGTCGGCTTTGGCTCCATTTTTATGCTCTCTTTACTAGGCTTAATTTTGACTGTTCTGACTGTAGGTAGGTTAGGTTTAGATTTGAATTTTTTCAAAGGAGTTGTTTCAGTGTATTTAGAAACTTTTTGTTGTTTCTTTATTATAGTATTCTCTCCAGGGATTTTGATCTCTAAAGGAGTACAATTAATATTATCCACGAAGGTAACCGCTTTGAAAATCCTCGCGGTATCAGTCTTCGACACAACTGTTTTTATAATAGGTCTCCTTTTCTTCGGCGTGTTTGTTTTCCAACGAGGTCTTGATGTAATTTTCTCCAGTTTTGCAGAATTTTTCTCCGGTATTTTCTGAATAATCTCAGGAATGCTATCCGATTTTTTATCAAGAACGAGATCTGATTGGCCCGATGTGGGGCGGAATTCTATTTCCTTTATCCTTGATGTTTCTTCAGGCAGCGGCTTAACGGGACTTTTTGCTGTAATGAAAAAGTCCTCAAATTAAAAGAGTATACAAGATTGGCACAAGCAAGGAAAGGCCTACGACCCGGCATTGGGTGAAGAAGCTGGTTGTCGTGGGTTGTCATGGGACTCATTGGATCTTAGGTAGAATGGTAAAGGTACCAGTGGCGAAGGTTGAAAATTGAGTCGGGGGAAGCCGAAGAAGAAAAATGAGAATGATTTTTTTAAATTTTTTTTTCTCTGTTTATTTTGACCTCATTTTCGTTATCAGTGACGCCGAAAGCCATAAAAATGATACCCATGACGAAAAAACAAAAAAAAAAAATTTTGTTGCCATCTTGGATTTCATTTTGACCTCATTTTCGTTACCAGCGACCCCGAAAACCACGAAAATGATACCCATGACAAGAAACCGAAAATTTTCTTCGGCACTACCTTGAATTTTCATTTTGACCACATTTTCGTTATCAGCGACCCCGAAAACCATAACAATGACACCCATGATGAAAAACCCGAAAACTTTCGTCGGCGATAAAATGCAGAGGAAGTATAATAAAAAAAAATAAGTGATTTTATCTTAAAAATGTAAACAAGTCAACAAAACAATGTTATTGGTAAAAAATACGATATCGACCATTACTCATTCTATCTCGTTCTCCCCTACATACTTTCTTTTTCTGCCCCTGTCGTAACTCGATAATCTTCGGCTTACCTAGTTCCCTACAAAACGGTACTGCCAGCTGCAAAGTCACGTGTGCGCGTCCATACGATTTTAGTTCTGATTTCTGACTCCCGAGCACCGGCTTATTTGGCGCCACCTGTTGCTTTATTTGTTGATATGAAAAATGTTGTAATTTTTTAAATTTTGTCAATCCTTTGACGTATTAAAAGGCTGTACGGTGATGTGATACCCACAGATGTTTATGTAATATACTATTTGACTACAGTAGACACCTAGACAATACGTCGAGTGCCTTGTCCCCGAAGGGAAGCCGGCAGGAATCGGCTACTTAGGTACCTTCGGCCCTGAAAGGTACACAGTACCTAATATAGATAGACCGCAGTTACACGACGGGTTTCATGTACCTAGCTATTCTAGTACCTAGCTAGATCATCATTATCTGCCTAGCCTTTCCCCAATGTATATGTAGTGGAGGTCAAATAGGCATTCGCTCCATGTAAAATACTGGTGTTCAGTTGCGTCCGATTAGACTGGAAGCCGACCTTAAGGGCATTACATTGCTCGATGACCTTGATGATTTCACCCCTGTACTGGTTTTTGTTTATTTGGCGCCCCTGCCGGCAAACGACCATTACTACAATAAAGATTAAGCAAGAACACAGATGTGTCGCACTGTTGTCATCGTTTTTGCCTAATTTATTCGTTCTCTGAGTGACCTGAATACATTTTGTTTCGATTTATATTTATTTTGAGATAAATTATACAGTTTGACTAATGAGCTAGCTTTCATCAGTTATTTTACTGAGCACGGGTACCCCTACTTGATACATTCTGAAAGTCTGATGATGACCAGGTAAGTGCTTATCGGTTCTCAGTAACAGAAATAGTTAGAATGATGTAGTTTTCAACTTTAATCTAATTGACCACGGGTTCTTCTACATTCTGAAGGTCTGATGATGACCTTTATGATTGAGATTTAAACCTTATAGTTTTACAAGATCAAATTTTGATAGCGAAACTTCACATGCATGATGGTTAAAATAAATAAAATAAAATAAGCCTTTATTGCTGCTAGTTTTAACATAATTGACAAAAAATATTTAAATAGTTTAGAATAGAGGTGTGAGCTAATTTACTTAAAACTAAATTCTATCCTCGGCATTCGGTTGCTCTCCCCTCTTAACAGCTTGTCTTTCGACAAAGGCCTCCTCTAAGGCTTTCCACTTGCTTCTGTCTTTTGCTGTACGTAACCATTCTGGGCCTGCTACTTTCTTAAAATCATCTTCCCATCGCTTTGGCTGTCTTCCTCTGCTTCTTTTGCTTTCTCTAGGGTACCATTCAGTTATTATTTGGGTCCATTTCTCTTTCTTTTCTCTCAACATATGTCCCGTCCAGCGCCACTTCAATTTTCTGCATACTGTTTGAACTTTTTTGAACTTAGTCTTTCCTTTTATCTTTTTTAACTGTACTCTATCTCTTCTCCTTATTCCCAATATACTTCTCTCTATTCCATTCTGACATATATTGATTTTATTTTGTTGTTGTTCGGTTAAGGCCCAAGTTTGGCATGCGTATGTCAAACATGGCAGGATACAAGTATTGAAAACTTTTCTTTTCTCCGACATTGGCATCTCTTTGTTTTTCATAATTTCGCTTAACGACCAGAATCTCTTCCAAGTGTTAGCTATTCTTCTTTCGATTTCTTTCTGCATGTTCTCCGTTGGTGATATTAATTGTCCTAAATAAATGTACTCATTTACGTATTCTAATTGCTGATTATTGATTCTAATAGCCTCCTTTTTCGAAGAGTTGCTCATTATTTTTGTTTTTGTTATATTCATACTGAGACCTGCATTTGAACTTTCGTCTGATAATTGTTGTAGCATTTTTTCCAAGGTTTTCGGGCATTCGGAGAACAGTATTAAATCGTCAGCGAATCTTAAATGACTTAATTTCTCTCCGTTCACGTTAAGTCCGAAATTATCCCAACCCAGTCTCATAAAGATCATCTCCAACACAGCTGAGAATATCTTCGGCGAAATAGGGTCACCTTGACGGACGCCTCTTTCGATTGGGAACTCGTCGCCAGTCGTTTCCAGTTTTATTTGTGCTGTGCTTTTCTCGTAGATATTTTTTAGTATGCGTAAGTACTTTCTATGGACCCCTTGTCGCTCTAATGATTCCCATATATAGTGGTGTTCCAAGGAGTCGAACGCTTTGTTGAAATCTACGAAACCCAGATAGTATACTTTATTGTATTCTTTGTATTTCTGAAGTATCTGTCGCAGGACGTGAATATGGTCTATAGTCGAGAAATTGCTCCTAAATCCAGCTTGCTCCTTCGGCTGATTTTCATCAAGAGTGTTAGTTAGTCTAAATAGTAATATTTTTGAGAAGATCTTATATATATTAGACATTAAGCTTATCGGCCTATAATTGCCAATGTCCCCTTTGTCCCCCTTTTTGTGCAACAAAACTATCGTTGATTTCGTCCAATCTTCTGGGATATTTTCTGTTTTTATTATTTCGTTAAATAAATTGGTTAGTTTGGGTACAATTGCTGGCATTGATATCTTGAGAAGTTCATTGGTGATTTGATCGGGACCGGGTGCTTTTCTTAGCTTCTGCGTAATAATAGCTTTTTCGGTCTCTTCTTCTAGAACAGGTGGTATAGGTTCAGATTCTTGTGTGTCCTCGATCACAGTCGTATTGAGTTCATCATTATTGCTTTTATACAGGTCCTTATAATATTCCGTAGCAATATTTAATATTTCAAATCTTTTGCTAGTGCATTTTCCTCGTTTATCATTCATGTTTGGCATCCAATTTTTCTTTGATTCTAACTCATGATGCATGCATGATGGTTATCGCCAGATAATTTAACTTGACTATGTATTACATCGTGTATCTGATGATAAGCGGAATAAATTAAATATAGCTTTGTTTTAATGTTGCCGCGCTCTGATAAGATCAAAATGTTTCCATTCACAAAAAAGTCATTAAAATTCAAATATCTTGAACAGGTCGGTTGGTCGTTTATTGGAATTGGTGTTGGTGTTAATGGTGCATGTAGACTTTCTTGAAGTAAGCACCGCACACATTCTTATCTCCGCTGCGTGGAATCGTTTTTCATCCATCTTTTTCACAGCCCAGCATTCTGATCCATACAGTACGACAGGTATAATCACGGTCTAGTATACTTTCCCCTTTAACTTGAGAGGCATCCGTGGGTCGTAAGTTGCTGTTCCAGTGACCTGTCGCTATTTCATCCATCTGAGTTGAACAGGTGCGTTACGTCCCGGTCTACTTTGCCATCCCCTTGGACAAGCGATCCGAGATACCGGAAGTCAAAGCAGATCGGTATGGGCGTTCCGGCAAGAGTTAAAGGCACTAGACTGGAGAGACCGACGAAATCGCAAAATAATTATTCCGTTTCGGTTCTACTCAATTGCAGACGAACATTCTCTACTACAGACTTTGCCATCACACCTCCAATCTGCTCTGGACCTCTTGGCCGCTCTTAGCAACCAGCAAAATGTCTACGGCGAACAGCGTACATACACCAGGGTGCCTCTTCCTGGATGTCCGAAGCGAGAGCGTCCATTATCACGAGGAAGAGGTTAAGGAGGAAGAGCTAAGGGATGAGAGCCTCCTCATAGCGGCGATTGGCGGCGGCGATCTCTCGTGTCCGGCCTTGGTTCAAGCCCTGGTCCGAAGCGAGCGAAAATGGGAAGCCATCACCTTCTTCTGCGAAGCAGTCATGCTAGAGAAGGAGGTGGCGGTACGTGAGAGGGAAAGAGCCTTACGTCCCAGCCGCCGCGGGAGACGCCCCGGGCGTCGGGGGTCATGTGGTCGCTCCCGGCCACCGTAGGCGCGGGCCTTTGGACGGTGAGTAATGGGCTAGATCGCCGTTCGACCGTCTTTTAACGACAGGCCGTGTCGACGGTGCGTTCGTATTCCACGCGCGCCACAAAGAGATGTCAGCAACAATGAAGGGGTCCGCAAGGGCCGATGCCTGCCAGGGCTGCGGGGATACTGCATCGGCTGTACATCGCACGGATCAACTGCACATACTTCCCTCACGGTACCTCACGGGGTACCCGGTCGGAATAGATCGGCATGAATTTTGTAACAACAAATACGTAATGATATACTTAACAATCTGTATTGTTTTTTTTCTGTTATTTCTTTTAATATTTTTAAATAATAAATAAAAACCGAAATTTTGCGAAATGTGCGGGGCAAGTCAACAAAAACTAGTACAGGGATCAAATCATCAAGGTCATCGAGCAATGTAATGCCCTTAATAGAGATGGGAAAAAGCTATGCAGATGATGATTATCTAAAATACATACCACGGTTGCCAGGGTGGTCTGTAGGCACTCGTATAGTTATTGGAGGGTTGCTGCCACCACTACTCAAAGTTATAGTACCCCCTTTGCTACTTTTATACAAACTCAAATGATCACTTTTATTTACAGGGACGTTATATTTAAAAGTGTATTTATCCCGAATTCTTTTTCGTATTTCCGAATACGATTTGACCACATCGTCTTTGTAATTGTTTTTCTGTGACATATCCTTTTCGGCGGTTGTATAGATTAAATATTTAAATTTGGGGTCTTCGTTGGTTGTTTTTGTTTTATCAATCTTGAGTCTCATTTGTTCTGTTTTTCTATTGGTTCCTAATATTTTTCGTTGTCCAGAATCTCCTCGTTCGAGATGGACTGCTTTCATGTTCCCTTCACGATAATAGGATTTTTTTGAATCGCCGCTGTCTTTTACCTTGTAGTCTATTTTTTTCTCGTTATACTCATTTCTCTTGATCTGTCTGTCCATTTTCGCTTGAGAATTTAGAATTTAAAATAATTATATTTGATTTACATTAAATTTCGTCCATTGAGATGCCACCTGGATTGTGACCAAAGTAATTGTTATTTTTTTGGTGACATCGATGACGTTATTGAGGAATTGTCTCTGGATAATTATTTTTGAGGTTTTATGCTTCAGTTTCTGTGTTATTCAAGCCAAATTTAATATTATAAAATATGCTGGCGAATTGGCGAGAAGAAGCACACCATCGTGAGAAGTGGAAGGAATGGGGGGAGGCCTTTGCTCAGGAGTGGGACAAGACGGGCTAAATAAAAAAAAAAAAAAAAAAAAAATGCTGGGATTACATTTTATCTGAATTTAACTGATTTTTACGAATGTAAGCAAGCTGTGGTCCCCAGATTGCATAAGGTTTTGCCATTCTTTTTTATGGACAAAATATGGCAAATGAGTTTCATAAAATGTTCTGCTAGGTAGTTCTCTCTCACTCAACTGTGAAAATTACTTGAGCACAGAATCGCTTGGTCCATTCAACTTGATCCTCGGCAACTCGAAATTAAAGTGCTTTATTACATTATTTTTTTAACTTAATGTTTTTTTTCCACAACTATCACACAACGCCGTCTAGTCAGAAATGTTCAGTTTCGAAACATTTCTGACTAGACGGCGTTGTGTGATAGTTGTGGAATATTATATTATATATTATATTATATTTCGATATCAACACTTATTGCCATAAAGAAAAAAAGATTAGAAACTTTCGAAAATCCAAAAACTATAAAAAAAAAATAAACGTCACGTCACCTACTCGTTCAGGTTACATTATTCAAAAAAAAAATGCAATAAAATTTAAAATGTTTCTTTCAATATTTTTCAACTAATAATAATAAAATGAGATTGGCCTAAAGACCTTACGATTTTGATCAAACCGTAGCTACCTGTTTTTGAACATGGACAAACGAAAAACTCCGGTGGTTAGGTCTAACAGTACATCTGAGGCTAAGAAGAACAATATTAGTGATCAGGAACATAAAAAAACTAGCAGGAGCAGTGCTGAGTTTCAGGCTAAGTTAATAGTCAACAGCGGGTTTCAGCCTCTGAAAAGAAGGGGGGTCTATGTTGAAAAAAAATCGATAACAATACCAATCAAAATTGGGGGAGGTCGTAGCCCAGATGGTAAGCACATTTCATACTTAAAATCTACACCAAGACCTAATCTTTGGTTGTAGGGGGGTAATCTTCAGAATTAATGATCCGATTCCGGAAATTATATCACTGACTAGCTGACCCGCGCAACTTCGTCTGCGTTTGGATTTTCCCCGTTTTTGCAATCTTTTTCATAAATGCTTCGCTCCTATTGGTCGTAGCGTGATGTTATGTAGCCTATAGCCTTCCTCGATAATTGGGCTATCAAACACTAAAATATTTTTTTCAATTCGGACCAGTAGCTCCTGAGATTAGCGCGTTCAAGCAAACAAACAAACTCTTCAGCTTTATAATATTAGAATAGATGTGCTTCATTCTCTCCCAAGTGGCATAGGCTAATTTTCGAACACAGCGCGAGCGATGCCGCGGGAAAAAACTATAAAAGCGAAGCTCAAGGGTTGCGTCTCATCTAGCAGCACGGTATCATATTTTTCCATGCTTCTATTCCTTTTCTGTCGCTCGTACCGTCATTTGCTAGAGCGAGAAACAGCGCGAGTACTATCGCACGCGGCAGCATTCTTTGTTTCTCGCTGGGTACGGAAGGATATGAGCATGGAAAAATGCGATTCCTAGCTTGACCTGCCTGACTTCCGCCATCTTAATTATATATTATAGCTAGCCCACACTGTCCTACTGCTGGGCACAGGCCTCCCTCCACTCCTTCTAAAGGTCACGCTTTTGTGCTACTTCTTTCTAATTCTCAAGGGAGACATTCAGCTCGTCATAATAATAATAGGTCTTATTTACAAGTCACCTTATAAAAGAAAAATCCCAGAACTATAAAGGATTAGTGCTATAGTGATTGCTTTGCTTAAACCTGAAAAATGCCCAAAAGATTCTAAAAGCTACCGACCAATTTCCTTACTTCCTTTTCAGGGTTCCGTAGCCGTATGGCAATAAGCGGAACCCTTATAGATTCGTCATGTCTGTCCGTCCGTATGTCACAGGCACTTTATTCCGAAACTATTAGGACTATTGGGAGGTAGATGTATTCTGTGAACCGATTTACGAACTTTATACAAAAACTAGCATACGCCCGCGGCTTCGCCCGCGTGGAGTTCGGGAATTTCCCACGAGATCTTACTTCTGGGATAATAAGTAATCTATGAATGTATCTAAAGTAGTTACATAGATACACATGTACTTGCTTATAACTTGCAATTATTAGTTCAAAGTAATATCAATTAAATTAAATATGTGAAATATTGATACCTTGGTTTGAGATTAGACATCGGATTTACTAGATTTTATCTGAAGAGTATGTACACAAATTTTCAAGTGCATCGACCCCGAGAATAAAAAGTTTCACAGAAAATTCAACACCCCATTTCACCCTCTTAGGGATGGAATTTCGAAAAACCCTGATACTTATTCTTCACAAAGAATACACCCTCCAAATTTCATGTCTCTGGGACCCGCGGTTTGGGCTGTGCGTTGATATATCGTCAGCCAGTCAGGACATTGAATTTTAAACTGTGATACACGTATCTCATCATTTTAACTGAAGAGTATGTACACAAATTTTCAAGTCAATCGCCTCTGAAAATAAAAAAGTTTCACAGAAAATTCAACACCCCATTTCACTCTCTTAGGGGTGGAATTTCAAAAAACCCTTTCTTAGTGGATACTTACTCTTCACAAAGAGTACACCGTCCAAATGTCATGTGTCTAGGACCAGCGGTTTGGGCTGTGCGTTGATATATAAGTCAGTCAGTCAGTCAGGACTTTGAAATTTAAATGTATAGATAAAAGATTAGGGGCTCCCCGTGCATGGAGCTGAAACTAAAAATAATTGATCATCTAACCTATAAGTTCGGGTGTCCATAGATAGGTCTTTAAAAATGACATTGAGGTTCCTAAAACCATTTTTTCTCAAAGTCACTCGTTTGAAAGATAGACACTTCCAAAGTGGTAAAATGACCACCCATCTAATTTCTAAAGTAAGAGGAGGAAAATTCCGAAAACATTTAGGATTTTAGAACGTAAATAAACTTTCAACGAAAATTGGTTTGAATAAGATTTGGATTTTTAGTTTTTGAAATATGGGACTTTTTCATCAAACTGCAGCAGTTCTTTAACATACTATGAAAAACGAATTTAGTTTTGCTGTTGAATTTATTACAATTCAACATATTTGAATGAGCCTTCAAAATATTTTTATTATATTATTTGGTGCTAGGCAACCCTGTATGCGTGTGAGTACGAGTCGCACTTGGTTGGTTTTGAAAGTCTTTTTTCTGAACCGCCTACCACCTGTCATTGAATTTCATCTGATCACTGAACAAGCTAGCTTCAGGCTCGTCAAGTTTTAAATCAACCAGACTTCAAACTGACATATCACATCGAAGATGGTTTAGAGGCGAATAACGTGACTGACAGGTGTTGTATTTATGATCGATTATAACCGGTGCTAATATTTTTTATCCCATAAGACGATTACCAAACTCCAAGCGGGCGTAATCAAGTTTTTTTTTAATATGTTTCTTTTCTTTTATCCAGCGCGAGCCAGTTCACCGAGAGTTCTTCCTCACCGCATTCGTCGTCCTCACAAAAAACGTTTCCTGGCAAATGTACTAACACTGCTTTCACAATCCACCGCTAGCACCCAATGCTCTGGCCCAAACAGCCATGAAGATCTCACAATTAAGAAAAAAAGCCAGAAAATAAAGAAAAAAGGAGAAGAAGAAGTAATCAATAATCCCGTCAAATCCCCAACAGCAAGAAGAAGAGCCCGAGCTTTGAAAGCCAAAATTTTAAATAACCATATCGATGATGAAATGGATTCGCTTATAGTTCTACAATCAACTAAAGAAATTATACAAACGCCTTCAAGTAATTCTGAATACATTTCACTATTAAATAGAAAAGCTGCCAGTACTCATATTGAACCTGAACATATAGATCTGCCAGCACTGTATCCACCACCAGATCGTCAGGATTTAAACACCACGCCGGCAAAACCCCACAGCAAAACAAAATCTCATAGTAAAAGAACCAGCCAGATTTCGAGCGAAGAAAAAACAGGGTTTGAAGCAAATCGAAATGAGAAAGACATCTACAATTTCTTCGTGGACATTCTTAAAACCACTTTAAGTGCTTGTAATATTAAACATGACGCAGATGGAGAACCGTTATGCGCGAATTCATCAAAGGTGTCTCTGGTAATCGACGAAGTTGTAGCCGAAAAACTTAAAGTGCAGAAAATTAAAGACAACGAGTCCAAGGCGACAGTTATAGAGAACGAGCCCAAGGCGAAAGTTATAGAGAACGAGCCCAAGGCCCCAAATACTGAATTGTACATGCCACCTGGCAATTCGAAATGCTACTACAGCGTCATGCCATACGAAACACAAGAGTGGGGCGAGAATTTCAAGCCAGAGTTTAGCAAGCAATACAAGGTAGAATTAACAAGAAAAAGGAAAAAAACAACGAATAATGTTTAATTCGTTTCAACATAGGGCAAAACCAGTCAGTACCAGTAACTCGCCCAGGTCAGTACCAAATAAGCCAATGTCGCCACAAGCCACAAGCATGCCAGTGCAGCCGCCCAAGAAAATACCAATAAAATTAAAAGTGAAAAAAGTGAATAACAAAAGGAACTTCATACACTCACTGAAGCAGGAGTTAAAATTGGATCAAGCAGACGAGTACGAACAGCCAAATTTTTTCCAAGCTCTCCAAACAATAGCGAATAACAAAAAAAAACAATCAGTAAATTTCCGAACTTATAAAAGACCTAGCGAAGACGATGTCTGTCAACTTAGAAGTCGTAAAGTGCTATCGGCTAAATCTAGCTTGAAGAAGCAACCTAAGAAAATTCAACCAAATTTCTCACCTTACAACAGGCAAGCACCTACTACTATTTATGAGACATCTAGTGAAGAATCAATTAATTCCAACTATTCTTTAGAAGTTACTGGTTATGACGATACAGTAGTTAAAACCCATGTGCCTGCGCATTCGCCTTCCGTGAGGCAGGACTTTAGTTCTCCTTCGTTTCACTATAATGACGACTGACAGTAGTTGCATTGTCAAAGTAGGTAGACATGATTCCGTTGAACCAATTGTCCAAGTAGGTAGACATGATTCCGTTGAACCATCATGTGATGGTTCAACGGAATCATGTGTTTGACAGTTTTGTGTGATTTTCATGGGCCGCTAAAATAACGGAAAGTAGAAAAGAATAAAATAATTAATTATTGGTTTTGGTTTTATTTCTTCCAAGTTCCTCCTTGGTAGTGGACAGTCCACCAAATACGATGACATAAAGATATAGACCTACCAGCCCCGATGTGTAAGGCTTGAATCGACGCAGCCTGTCCCCTGCGCGACGCCCTATGTCGGGATTTGTACATTAGTGTGTAGTCAAGTTTTTATGTCTCTGCTGGCGTTCGGCCTTACACTCAAGGAACAAGGATAGTCCGGTTCAATTAAATTATATATTTGTTTATTTATCCCAAATGTTAGTAACATTGTTCTTAAAAACTATTTTTAGTTAAAAAACACAAACTAAAAGAAGTAATTGCGTTACGTAATACTTAAACGCAGGGGGCGTTCAAGTATTACGTAACACAATTTGGGGGAGAGGAGGTCTTGTAAAACGTTACTATGCGTTACAGGGGCGAGAGGGGGATCCAAGAACGCATTACGAAACATTGTTTTTAAATAAAAAAGGAATTAAAATCGCCCAAGTTGGCAACCCTTTTTGTTTATGCGTTACGGGGAATCCCTCGATTGTATTGTACACGTAGCAGAAGCTAGCAGCGGCACGCAGCAGCGGCGCGCGAGCGGCCCAGGGCCGGAACGGCACTGCTATCACAGCGGCGGGCGTAACAAGCTACACTTGTTCTTACGATTTTATTTTTTCAAATTCAGCTTGCAAAATTGTTTATAAAAAAATTGTGACACTAGAAGATGGGGCAAACTATTTTATTTAACAATTTTTGACTAGCAGCGTAACGGTCTTTAATTAAAAAAATAACAAAAAAATACTTGCAGGTCTTGCTCCCTCGACTTTCGGGTACTTTGCGCAACATTGGGAGGGGGAGCGAGGGTATAGATAAACGTTCCGGCGCGTTCATGGGGTCCCTCCCATGAAGAGGGTCAAAAATCTTCAAAAAATGCGTTACGTAATACTTGAACGTCCCTAAGGTGTGGGCTCTTCTGACCAGTACCAGTACCTGTTGTCGCACGCCCTGGTTACCACCAACAGCAACAACAACGCCGACAACCTCAAGGTTGATCAGCGAGATGCCATACACGTGAAGAAACGTGCGTCAGGTAGGTACACCGAACTCCGTCCTTTATTGACGGCACCCGTGAGAATATCGTGACTGGACCCATTGGAAGGCAGCACTAGCTTCTATATTCGACATAATAAGACAAATTAACTACAATCTTAGATCCAAGTGGTACGGTATAAAATTAAATAAAATGTTTATTTACTCAAGTTATTTTAGCAAATTGTTGAAGAGTCTGTCTGTTATTTCCCAGTAGTAGCAACGGAATCTGGATTTATGCCCAGTTGGAATAGGCTCGCCCTCAAACACAACTCGCAGAATGAGGGTGTCGTACTATTATGTACACCTCTGTCACCCTTCGAGGACTATATGCATGATGTAATGTGATAAAAAAAAACATAAAAAACCATTTATTTCCATTATTTAATCATAATCATTTATCTTGCCTATTACAGTCTAAACAAGCTATTGCGTACATAACTATAAAATAAATAATTTCACAGCGATTTTTAAAGTAATATTTTAATACTAAATTTAACAAACTAATGTTTTGGTTTAAAACCCTTTTAAGCGCACTACGCGGCCACGACCACGGAGGGTTTTGACTGCAGAAGTTTCGGCCAAGAAGAACGCTTGGTTGCACGACCGTTGTTCGTGTTGTCGTTGTTTTTTTTTAAAGAAAGAGGTCGGTCATACAAAATTTCGTGGTCGTGGCCGCGTGGTCCCCTTGTAGATGAATACGTCATAGGTACAGTTCTTTCACCGTTATTTTATACCGTTATGTTATTTTATTTTATGGCATCACAGTCAAAAGTACAATGACCTCTTAAGTTTTGAACTAAAAACTAGCGTTGTATTGCAAATGACAACACGAATCTGAGTCCCGAGTACGACGTATTTCCGTTACGGTGCGCGTGCTCGTTCGTCTCCGAAATCACATTTTTTACCCGACTGCCAAGGAAGGTAGGTATATGTTTTTCGCGCGTATCTTGTTTGTTTCTTTGTAAATTTCTTTATTACCTCGTATGTTCGAAACGGCTGGATGGATTTCGATGGTTAAGGTGTCATTGGATTCGTATCAAAAACCCAATTGTCCTTATATAGTTGTTTTAAAAAAAAAACAAAACAAAATGGCGGATTTTTGGCGCTAAATTGTAAGTCGTTATATTTTTTTTTCAACGAAACCTGTCGAGTAGGGTATCAAAATGAAGGAAATTAAAAGGAGATTACAAATATATATAGGTACACACCGCGGCACATCAAGCTATACATGACCAGTATGACCTGACTTCGCTTTGTGTGAACATCACCAAAACCAAACTGCTGGTCCCAAAAAAATTGGCCGTCGTGCGTACATAATACAATTTTTAGTCGGGTTTTTTTGATACTTTTAATTAAATGTTTAGTAAAAAAAAGTTTTTGAAAAATAAGGGATTAATTGAAAATGTTGTCAACTGACAGTTATGATTTGGTCATAACTGTCAGTCTTCGACAGTTGTTTGAGTTTGCTAGAACATGGTTTGAGGGAAGATTAGGTGTCGAGTTACTTACAATTATTGTCCATGTCGGTAAAATAAAATATAGAATAATAGATATTTTGAAACAAAGTAAGCATTTAAAATGTCTCTAAAAATGATGGTTTGTTTTAAGTTTCGTATTAACGTATACAGGGCTATTTTTTAAACGTGGGCAATACTTTATGGGCGTGTAGTACTCATGAAAATAAGCAACTTTTACTACAAAACCGACCATGAAATCGCGAAAAACATATCAGCTACTCCACACATTATTGGTTGCGTAACTCGAATAAATGTATGCAACAGCAGATTTTTTTAATCATATTTCATAATTAGCCCCATAGTAAGAGTTGCTCATATTTATGAGTACTTCACTTCCTTAAAGTATTTAACCAAACACCCTGTATACTTGCATATGCATTCAGTAAAAATCTGTTAATTAGAAAATACAAACAGACACTTCAATTTTATTTATTTGTATAAATCTGCAATCTTCTATCGCTCTTTTGAACTTTGCTCATGCTCGTCAGTAGGAATGCTGAACCAACAATTGGCACAATGCATATTTTTATTTTGGCTGATCTTTTTAGAGAGCTGAGACTTCCTGCTTTGCAATATATCTTATGCCAATTACGAATTAACTATAATAACGTTGTTACGTTATGTTTCACGCCTGTACTCCCCGCAGGGTTAGGCAGAGGTGTACCTAATAGTACACCTATGTTTCACCAGTTATGTTAAGTTTCAGGTAATAAGAGTCTATTGAAATCAACCGGGCACAAATCCGGATTCACTGAGAAATTCCTTATGGAAAAACTCAATAACACAGGCCATCCTGGGAATCTAACCCAGGACCACTTGCTCAGCAGTCTTGCTTGTGGCCACTAGACCAATGAGGTGTGGTGTTTCATGAAGAAACGAGTAAAAAAGCAGATATTATAAATTAAGGATCTAATTCTTGCTTGCTTGGTTTCAAATAAATACACATAATTTTACAAAACTTAATGAATATCTTTGGAGTCATCTATGTTATTAAATTAATAAGCTGTATTATTTAAGTTTACATTTCAATTATTATATAATGTGACTACATTCTATAAAAAATAAAAATGGTCGAAAATGTCGTTTTGCGAAAGTGACGTTCTGCGTCAAGACTGATACAGGGCCTTGACGCAGAACGTCACTTTCGCATAATGGCTTGAATGACATTCTGCGAAAATGACGTTTTGCGTAAGTCACCAAATTTTTCACGATGACATTTTGCGAAAGTCACGTTCTGCGTCAAGAACGAACAAGAGACGAAAAAAATAAATTGGACTTCTCACGCAAAATATCGCATCGGCTGACGCAATTGGTATGAAAAATCCCATTTTCTTTTGAAAACATTGTCTAGTTGGATGGTCCCAAGCACAACCTAAGAGGCATTACATTCATTCTGTCTATGAAACGCTTTGAAGGCGATTTCCATTTGCCTAAGCCCTAGGTACCTGCACGCTGGTTAATATTGACACAGCGATTGTCAAAAGCGTCGCTATTGCAAAAGCGCTGGCGTGGTTCATGTTCCCGGTTCACATTATCCCAGAAGCATTCCAGTCCAATCATCGAATCTAGCGCTGGACTGGGATGGTGATTGTCTACATGATTAGTCTTTATTAACGTTTCTGCGACAAAAAAAAGAAAATTCGCAAGAAACGACACCACTTGTTCACTGATTGATGTTACCTACTACTAGCACTGGATTAGTCGTCTACACTTTACACGATTCCTGTGGAGCTGGATTGAAAAGTAGACCAACAATTCAGTTACTGAACTGGGTCTCTCAGGGTATAGATTATTTGCAGTTGCGATCCAGCGCTGGATCAGATCACTGGACTAGTAAAATGTGAACCGGGCATAAACAATTTTTGCACCATTCTGGATCGAATAGAGCGCCTGACGCCCGTCTATTTTTCCCGCTAGTTAACTACGCCCGTCTGTATCTGTCGACAGTCTCTCTCTCTCTCTCAATATAACCTGCCCTTATGTCCATCAGTCTCGCAGTCAAATGGCAGTGTTTAGTTAAGATAAACGAGACTTCTGGGACATACGGAAACACTGGGAAGATCTATATATATGAGTAACATTTTGAGACTTTTCAAGATCAATTTTTAAAAACCCATACAAAATAGGAAGATTTAAATAATGCACTTATCGACATATTTTTCGATGATGCATAATATGAGGGTATTCTTAGTAAGTAATAAGTTGCTATTTTATTTAGAGTTTTAAAAATTGCTGCATGGTATTTTTAGTATCTCTTTTTTTTCATTGGCAAAGAGTGCTCTCTGTTTTTGATTTTACACAACCATAAAGAATCTTGTTAACACTGAACAAGATCGGCAACACCTCATTTAATTACTAATGCCATTACGGTGGATTTTAGTAGAAAGACTTCAGATGATCTAGTCAAAATGAGGAGAAGTGGTGCTGGTCCGGTACAGTGCTTAAACATGTGCTATGAGCTTAACGCTTTAACTACTTTTAGCGCTTTCGGACTAGCGTATTTTGTAGCGCGTATAAGTTGGTGGCGCTTACGCGCGTACACGCGCGCCTTACTACGCGCTCGGAAATTCGAACGTGCTCGGATTAGTCTCTCGCTAATACGAGCTTTTAATCGCGGTAACGCTCGTACGAGTCACTCGTAAAACAAAAGGCGCGAGTATACACACGTACACGCGCTTCTAAAAACGAGCTTACGCGCCGTAAAATACGATAATCTGAATTCGGCTCCATACAAAAATAATAAGCAAAACCCCTTACTTTTATTCTTTACATTAAAACACTGCTTAAACAAAGCAGTACTTAGATTTTTTTTTAAGCAGTTAAAGCGTTATTTAAAATATTATTTAAAATTATTAATCTTCATACACTTTACATTTTGTACCTCGCTATATGGCAGCATCGCTAACGAAGCAGTCCTTTTGAACGAATGAGTGAAATGTAATACTGCAATCTTTTTCGGCATTGCTACAAGTACCGTATGCCCATCCTCCACTTCAAAAACATCAACTTGGAGTATCGGACACATCGAGAGTACTGGACAGTCAGACCGTTGCATAAAATTATATTGTTTTACTGGTTGCGTTTTGAAGATATCGAATTCGCCAGCTGAGTATGGAGCGTAGTAGATTCTTAACACTCCCCAGTTTGAGCCAACAAAGTAGACATCACCGTATGGCCGTATGACTATTATATCTCGCAAAGGACCATCAGGTATAGTGTGATTCAGCACGTACATCCATTGGAAGTAAACCCGCCAGTCTAGTTGTTCTAAAAAGTTGTATTTCTGTAATTGATCGAGTAAGTTCGAGTCCGGACCAAGCGAACACCTGTTGGCAATATCTGTACCAACAAATGTGTAGATATCACGTCTGTATGTAAGTACGTTGAGTTTTCCATCACGGAACCCGAGAGACATAACCCCATCTCCAGCTTGCTTTAGGAATACAGCTCGTAGATTTTCATCAGCCAAACTGCATACAAATATCTCATCATCCAAGTTAACGAAGTACAGTGCTGTCTCGGTCAACATAAACAGTTTAACCTTATCAAAGGTAGCATGGTTTCTTTCTCCATATGTTGTATTGCTGTGCTCTTTGCGAACCAAAAAACAGTGAAGATGGAAGTTTAATATAACGATCGCCTCATCATTCTCTGAGTACCTGGAGTAGTCGCCCGTAATTGTCCCCCGTTTAGATTGCTGTAGGGTTTCAATGTCATAGTACACTATTGAAGATTTTTTGTGCACACCTAAAACTCCATTACTCAGTATTTCAAAGCCTCTTATCTCTTCGTCCAAACGCGAAGCTGCAGAGAACTCGTCGATTACCTCTCTAGAAATGGCTATGTTCTGCCAGAGAGTAAGTGACCGGTATAAATTGTACCATAACATTCCAGACTTCGCCTTTTTACGGGCTATTGCATAAACATTGCTGAAATCTTTTTTACAGTATCTAGCCCATAAATCATCACTTCTAGCCAGTCCGTCAATAATCCAAAGCCATCTTACACAAACTGCACGGCATTTCGTCAAGTCTTTCACTGGTAAAGAAATGAAAATTTTCAATAAAATTTCGGTAGGTAGAGACTGAATATTATTGCAAGTTATTTCATTATCGTCTGACATTTTTATTGCTCTTTAGTGTTTCGGTGATAGGCTAGTGGACGGGTTGTTCGGTTTTTATGTTATTTTCATTGTGAAATTTTTGTTTTTATTTCTTTTGCGCAGACACTCGGTGCAAACACAAACATACGTTTTGAAGGTTTTGACACTCACTAGCAGTTTTTTCTTTTTTCGCTGTCACTGTCAGTCATTTGCTGCACAGATAAAAAATGTGGTGCTTATGAAGTTTGCCACACAGATTCATGTTTGTTCGAGTCGAGTCGAGCATACTAGTCAGCTTTATTACTGCTCACAGTGCTCACTGAGCGTTGCTTTTGTCCTTTTAGTTGGCTACAGGTTCAGATGAATGGTAAGTTTTATTTGATGGTCTCGAGAAAACGAATCATTTCCATAGAGCATCACCATAGACAACTAGAGACACAGAACGTTGTTTTGACAATTTCACAATTTGTTTGAAAACAAAAAAGTCAACGGCGACCTCGTTTCGTGAATTTTATTAAATTAACAACGATGAACGCATTTAAACAACTAAAAGACGTTAGTAACAACTTCGAGCTACAATTACGGAGCGTATCCACGGAGTTATTCTCAACCAAAATCGGAGAAACGTTCGAAGATGGGATATCAAAAAAGTTGCAAGATTTAACTTTTCTTACGTCTAAATTAAGACTCTTACAAGCAAAACCACTATCTAGTAAGTTGAAAATATGTTTCCTTTGCTATGTTGACATTTTTAAACACGCATGTTTATACCTGTACATACTTAAATATAACGTGCGAAACGTGAGTGTGCTACAGGTACAGCTCTGTCAAACCCTTCGAAAATAATAGAAGTAATATGTCACGGCACTTTTTTTTCAGCACTACCACAAATCACGGAGCGTCCGAAATCCGAGGATTCTACTTTAAAAGAATATGGAGAACTGGCTCAGGGTAAAGTTCTGGAACAATACATAGTAAAGTCACTGACACAGGCACATGCAGTCAAAGCTCTGATAACGACACCAGACCAGAATTTGGATCCTGAAATGATAGAACGGAAGGAGTAAGTGACTTTCCTTTCTTGGTTTAAAATAAACAGAAGATTTAACAGGGAAATCTACTCCATCATCCCCATCACTACATAGTATAAAACAAAGTCGCTTTCTCTGTCCCTATGTCCCTTTGTATGCTTAAATCTTTGAAACTACGCAACGGATTTTGATGCGGTTTTTTTAATAGATAGAGTGATTCAAGAGGAAGGTTTAATGTATATATTGCACCTGTGCGAAGCCGGGGCGGGTCGCTAGTTGATGATAAAAATGTTTATTCTGTATACCGGTTTTTATAATCAGTTTTACGAGCCACGATGTGGACCCCTGACATAGCCAAAAGGCGATGCGGCAGACCTCACAGGAGATGGTGTGACGAGCTGGACAAAAGCAACAACCATTTGGCCCTGGATCAACAGACTTCAAAGTCATGGGGAGATGCCTTTGCCCAGCAGTGGGATGACACTGGCTAACAGTAACTCAAATCTAGTTGATTGTATCAATACACTACAGTATCTACCAGTGGCGAAGGTTCCATAGAACCCGATTCCTACCGGCTTCCCTTTGAAAAATGGCACAGTCAGTATTCTATAGACAAATATAATCACATTAAAGATATGTACTCCGGCTTACCTTTTACAAAAATTGACCCTTCGCTACTGGTACCTACTACACTCAGCTCCATAGAATTTTCTAAATTTTTTATCCTAGCCAACTAATATCATAAATGCGAAAGATAGTGAGGATGTATGTTGTTACTCTTTCACGAAAAAAGTACTGAACGGATTTGGATGAAATTTAGCACACAGATAGTTTACAACTTAGATTAACACACAGGATACTTTTTATCCCGGTAATATGATCCCATGGGACAATTATCGAGATCCACGCATGCAAAACCGCAGGCATTAGGTAGTTTTAAAAAAAATTGTGTAATTACAGAAATATAACCAAAAGCCTACAAGAGTTCCGCTACCAAGAGTCCCAGCTACTTCAATTAAAAGAGGTGGAGGCCGAGAAAGAGGCAGAGTTAGCAGCTGTCCGGATGCAGTGGGACAGACAACTCACTGAGCTCCGGGATATGAGAGAAGAATCCTATCAGTTCGAGGAGTATGATGTCTCGGATCCGCTTTATAAGTAAGTAACTAGCCACACACCACAAATACAGGTGGTTTAGGTCAAAGCATTGAGCATTTATTTCATTTGACCATCACAGGCACCTTTGAATGCAAATAAAACAAAAAAAAGCGAAGCTACAGTCACAGTCACAAGGCATAGTAACTTGAGAAAGAACTGTAGTTGCACATTCCAAAGCGTAGATCTCTATGGAGAAGAATGGGCAAGAAACGCCATGGACACTCTTTTAAATAAAAATATTCTTACAAAATCTTGGTTACATCGTTCATGTTGAGATTATACATTTAAGTGAGAACGATGTAGAAAGACGTGCACATTAAGAGCGTCCAGAGTAAAAGATAAAAACAACAACGAAAAAATAAAGTAATTATAACCAGAAAGATGACCAGTCCCAACTGACAGTGCCCGTTCACGAACATAAGATATAACGTAGCAGTATACAGAGTGTAAGGGACAGCCCTCCGCAAACTAACAGGGTGCATTTAGCTCCTTATTTTGAATCATATTCCACTGGAATTTTTCTCAGGAAAATTTTCATTTTTTTAATCGTTTTTTCAGTTACTATTCCTTTATTTCAATGTAAAATTACCATTCTCTGTATGCAGCACTCCATTTATGTAAATAATAAACAAAAACCAACAATGGATGTTGAAATAGTCTAACAAACGATTCGTGAAATCAGCTGTTCACTTTTTGCCTAGTTGCAGAGTTCATCGAACTCGTCGTCGCGCTTGCCATTCGCTACGTGCGTTTTACCACGGTAACGATACATTGCGTATGAGGAAATAAAACAAATCAAATTTATTGGATTCCCATAATATTCTTGAAATCATTTCTTATACCGGTGAATTCACCCCATCAGTCTACGGAGGGCTGTCCCTTACACCCTGTACAGTACTAATTGCTAATTGTTATTACCCAGTACTAACTCGATTGTGGAGGTCAGATAGGCAGCCTCTCCATGTAAAATACTGGGTATTCAGCTGCATCCGGTTAGACTGGAAGCCGACCCCAACTTAGTTGGGAAAAGGGTAGGCAGATGATGACGATTTGTGGTGTGTGTCAGATGTTTGCTTTAACTTTTGGTATACCCACATTTTACCACCTCCATGTAATAGGGGGCGAGCCTACTGCCACCAACCGGTCATAAAGGAGGTAGGTTGAGGAGGTCGTGGAGTATGTCCGGGCGAAGACCAACTGGACCTTGAGGGTTGAGAAGTTGGAGTCGCACCACAACACGAATTTCAATTCGTTTATGGTGCGAGTTCCGACTCATCATATTGAGACCTTCCTCAAGGAAGAGTTTTGGCCGATGGGTGTCATATATCGGCGTTTCCGCGGTAGGCTACGCGACACCACGCAGTGCAATACGACACCGTCACTTCGTGTACAATAGTTTATATTTCTTGTTTTTATAAAGTATGTATGATAGTCTATAAGGTATATATGTTATGGGTCTTTGTTACCTGAAATAAATGATATATTATTATTATTATAAATCTAGACCCCGTGACTGCTACTGAGAAATTCCTAAAGGAACAACCCAATAACACTGCCTGACCTAAGAATCGAACCCAGCACGTCATGCTTAGCAGTCACGCTTGCGATCACTAGATTAACGAGCCAGATTTTTCTTTCTTCTTTACTTGTGTGCTTTCGTATCTTTCCAGAAAGCTCCGGTCAGTTGTTGACAAGCTGGAACTAATGCGGTGGTTGGTGGGCTGTCTCATCTCCTCCCGTGGTTCCCGAGACTGGTTAGCGGATCCGCATAGGACTGCACATCTGTTGAAGCTCGCTACCCAACCTAACAGCGTTAAAACCTTTTTAGAAAGTTAATAGGGATAATCAATCATAAATACATAAGCTCAAGACTTTTTTGTTTTTTTTTTATTTGTGACTAGACCGCCACACTATTCCCAAACCACTGCAACTCCTGAAAGCCAGAATGAGCAGTGGCGACCACCAGAAAAGCGCCAAAACGCGAAGTCCCGGAGAAACAATTTAACTGTCTTGGATCCCGCAAAAAAATTAATCAGAAAAGAATAGCGGAAGAGTACGAAAAGCATACTTTCCACTTCTCTTTTTACCTGATCCATGATATCTATCGTGTCGCTACCGAAAGCACCAAACTAGTAGCTCAGTTCTGGGCTGACACAATTTAGATTGCCATCGACACGCTAAGAAGGCTAAAAATATTAAAATCATCAATACAACCTCGTAAGTTTATTTAATCCCATTGAATGACAATTTCATGAAAAATCATTATATATAGCCGAGTGAAATTAGACAAAAAATACCCAAAAGGTGGAACAAAGTTTATAGTGGTTGGTTTTTCAGGGGACTTTTTTGATTGAGTTCCGTACGATTACCTACCCTGTTAATTCTGAATTAATTTTTAGTCACTTCACTCATAAAAGTGGTTTTCTTGAATATTTTTACATCCAGTTATCTGTGAATAAGCATCAGTTAGGTACCAATTTCGAAAGAAATCTTAGTCTTAAAATTCGGTATTTTAAAAATAATTGCAGAAAATAAGAAATTTCAAAAAATACTTGAAACATTACATCGACAATAATGAACAAAGAAACATACAAAATTGGCGTTTAATTAATTCACGCAGGTCACACTATTACACCATAATATGAATCCATCGAATTTGAAGTTATTTATAAACCAAAAAAAAAACTACCAAAGGAAATTGAAAAAAAAAAAATGTCGCGAGAGGCCAAATTTTTTTTTTTACTTTCTTCTCCACTCCCCCAAGAACTCAATAAAAAAAGCCCCATGAAAATCCGACCACTATAAACTTCCGTTCCACCTTATTGTCTAATTGCACTCGATTATCTGATGATTTTAAAGATTATAAAATAATTCAGTAAATACATTGTGAACACACAATTTTTCGAAAATGTTCTCAGATAACTTTTTAGACCTATGCATTCTGCTTATGCGTATGAAGTTTCATGACAATCGGTTCAGTCATTTCTAAAAAAAAAGGACTAAAAAGTTTTTATGAAACGCCGTAAGTCTTTTTCGCTCTTAATTTATTGTAACGGATATATTAATAAAAATGTAAACGAAACGAAGGAGCCTGAAACTCACGACACAGATAATCCTAGTGTGAGTTTCAGGAATCAAAGCATTGAATGTAATTTTTTAAACAATGATTTATTCTTTTTTTATTTATTTTAATTACATATAATTTACAATTTTAAATATTTCTATACAAATTAATATAAAAAAAACACATTAAAAAAGATAAAAAAAATTAATCAATTAAATTATTGTTATTCTTATTTTTCTTTATTCAAAATCATTACCAAACCACGAAAAATGGGCGAGCTTTTGGTGTGGGTTGAACTACGTATCATTATCATTTAGCCGATTGTTGTTAGCCATTGTAGCCGTTTCCTCCGTAGCCTGAAGAGAAGCCAGGTGAAGGTCTAGTGTTGCCAGCACACGCTGTACCCGTAATCAAGTCTCGTACTTTTGCTCTGAAATGATAAAATATGATGTAACTTAACATCATGGCTCACGCTTGTAATCCCCGAAGGGTTAGCAGAGGTATACCTAATAGTCCACCCACATTTCATCAGTTATGTTTTTTATCAACCGGGCACAGATCCAGACTCCGTGGTTGCTACTGAGCAATTCCTGATGGAAAACCCAATAACACTGCCCGACCTAGGAATCGCACCCAGAACCTCATGCTCAGCAGTCACGCTTGAGACCACTAGACCAATGAGGTAGTCTAATTTTTTTATTATTTTTTTATTTTCAACTGGCTGTGCCGCGCGACCTTCGTCCGCGTGTAATTATTATTATAAAAATATTAGTTCCTGATTTTGTTAACAATTTCAAGGTTTTTATTTTTTTTCCCCGGAACCCTAATCCTTTTTCTAGAATGAAAGCCTAAGTTATTCCTTATAACATCAGCTATCTGCCAGTAAAAGTCCTGTCAAAATCGATGCAGCCGTTTCGGAGATTAGCCGGAACAAACAGACAGACAGACAAAAATTAATAAAATGTTTTTTTTTTGTTATAAGTACCGTTTAAATATACATTCAATAAAAAGCTATTTCTTCAGCGTGAAGGAGTTACAAACATACAAATACACACACACACACAAAGTGCATTGTAGGTACTTCATAACATCAAAATCACTGATTTGATACGCAACACCACAACACGCTCCAAGACAGGCATCACCGGTGTTGGCGATAAGTCTGCGAGGTTAAAATGGGACTGGGCGGGTCACATTTCCAAGATTGGTCAGAGCAGATGGGCCAGAACGTCACACAGTGGGTGCCTGGAGACGGTCGTCGTCACCGAGGCAGGCCCAAGAAATGCTGGACGCGCGACGATTTAGACTCGTTCCGGACCGAGTGGCCAGAGAAGGCAAAACACTGGGAGAGTTAGAAAGGAATGGGGGAGGCCTTTGCCCAGCACAGGGACAGAATAGGCTAATTAAAAAATATATACAACATTAGTTTTAGTCTAAGCGAAACGTGTAACACGTGTCTATTATTTTTATGTGAAGAATCTATTTACAAAATTTCAAAACTATATCATGAAAAATCACAAAGTTATTAGCTTTTTCTGTTCACTGGTTGTCCGCACAAAAACGTGGACACCACGCGGCGAGTCCGCGCGTGCGCCTCCAGCGTCGTCTTGAGCTCATTGATAATAATAATTTGGCAGTAGGTACCTAAATGATTGCGATAGGTACTTAGTGTCGGTCGGTGTCCAAATTGTAGACTTTTTTAAATATTTTTGGGACAAAATATAACATGGTTTTAAAAATTATTGGAATCGATTCAGTTACTTATTCTGAACAAACTATATTCAGGTTTCGCATATACTAAAAATAATGTTGTATATAGGTACTTAATTTAAATAAACATCTTACCTGTATATATAAAAGTTATAGTCATTTATATTGAGTCGAGAGTATATGAACCGAGGTAGGGTATTCGCCGTCACCCACACTTCGTCATCAGATACATGGAGATCTGAAATTGGAATAAAAAATATAAATAATGCGCATAATGGAAGCAGAATGGTCCAGTGGAATAAATCGCGGTTTGCGGAGGAGTACGAAGAACATGGTGTAAAGTTCTTCATCCCCCATAGAAACGGGAGAATCCTCCGACCAGACGGGTGTTATGTCTGGTGGCCTACTGCCCGACAGTTATACAGGGTGTAAACGGACCCTTCACGGAGCCGTCAATCAAGCAGTCTGTACATCAAACTAAGTAACTTCACTCAAAAATTATTGCTCGGAAACGACTTTTTTTTTGGGGTGAAAAATCACGTTTTACGGTAGAACTCGATGGAATGCACTCAAAGCATTGTGCTGATGGATGGATTGAATAGTATGATGATTGGTCGTGGAAGTGTTTAAAGTAAAAATCTTACATTAAAAATGTGTATTTAAAAAAAAAGAAACTTGTGAAAAAGTTGCAATTTTGACCCCCAATATCTAGGTATGGTCTAGAACAAAAAAATGATCGCAAAGACGGGGAGAACAAGTGCCTTTCAGAACAAGCAGTCTGTACATCAAACTAAGTAATTTTACGCAAAAATTATTGCTGGGAAACGACTTTTATTGGGGTGAAAAATCACGTTTTACGGTAGAACTCGATGGAACGCACTCAAAGCATTGTGCTGATGGATGGATTGAATAGTACGGGGGTCGTGGAGGTGGTGAAAAACTTGGAATTTTGACCCCCAATATCTCCGTAACTAGAAGGTTCCCAGGTATGGTCTAGAACAAAAAAAATATCGCAAAGACGGGGAGAACGAGTGCCTTTCGGCTTCGTTAAGGGTCAATTTACACCCTTTATAGTCTTAGGTCGCTGATAACTTTAACAGCTCAATTCAGAATTTTAATGCTAGTTCTTCCTTCGTGACATAGATGGCGTTGTAGTACTTCTTATGTACTATGTTGCTGTAGTAATACATATTTGCACAGTCTGCTACATATCTATTCAACAACCTCGTCTTTCTGGAAGTCATTTAAAAAAGGCGACAAAAAATAGAATACCGATCAGACTGCTTTATAACTGTTCCACCGTTTCCAAAGAAACACGGAACTCCTTACCTGATGGATAGCTGAGCCTCTGGCTGTCCTGGGCGAGTATTTCTATGGTGTCAGGACTTAAAGGTCTTTCCGTATTCCAGCAAGACACGGAATCTCTTCCGACTTCAGCAAAGAACATGACATTTGTACCCGTGTGCAGATCATGCATGGTGCATTGGCTGTTTGTTCCTCGGTCTCCTAATACCTGGAAGAAATTAAGTTATATCAGCATAACCCTCGGTTTCCCCCGTGTTGAGGTCGGAAATTATCCCTTGGAAACCTGCCAGCAGGATAAAAAGAATCCTATGTCTTAACCAAGATGTGTATTTACGTGAGTACTAAGTTTCAACTGAAAACTACCTGATTTGGATGACTGTCTTTGGAACTGAAATTTTAAAATTCTCTTGTGCAGTAACTTAACCGAAGACATTAAAATATAGGGTGACTGGTAATTAGTGACCGATACTTAAACACGTCATTGTACTCAAGATAACAAACAACATTCCCAAAGAAAGATTTTTTTATACGCATTCACTTTTATCCCAATAACACAACAGCCGTATGAAATCGCGAACCGCGTGGGTGCTCTGCCTAGCCACAGTTGCGCGGTACGAGAGTTATGAGACAAAACGGCGTCACGCGGCTAACAGCTGATAGGTCAGAGGCGTGCGCGCTTGAATTTCGTACGGCTATAAAAAATGAGTATATATATAAATGAGTATAAAAGAAATGTCTCTTTGGGAAAGTTGTTTGTTATCATGAGTACAATCACGTGTTTAAGTATCGGTCACTAATTACCAGTCACCCTATACAACATTAGTTTTAGTATAATTATGCGAAACCTGAATATAGTTTGTTCAGAATAAGTAACTGAATCGATTCCAATAATTTTTAAACCATGTTATATTTTTTCTCAAAAATATTTAAAAAAGTTACAAGTTGGACACCGAGTGACACTAAGTACCTATCGCAATCATTTAGGTACCTACTGCAAAATTATTATTATCAATGAGCTCAAGACGACGCTGGAGGCGCGCGCTGCGTGGTGACCGCGTTTTTGTGCGGACAACTAGGTAACAGAACAAGCTTAGAACTTTGTGATTTTTCATGATACAGTTTTGAAATTTTGTACAAGTAAAGAATCTTTACATAAAAATACTAGACACGTGTTTCAGGTTTCGCATATACCAAAACTAATGTTGTATATACGGGATTATGAAAGACGGCAGTACGGGAGCATATTGTTGTCTTTGTATTTGTAACGGTACATAATATAACTTGCTATTTATGTATTTCATCTTGCTTTAGGGCTTTACTGAGACTTGGGATCACATTTTTTTCTGTTTTTTTTTTTTTTTTTCCGATATTCCCTCTAGTCTCTATATTTCATAAATCTCTTTGGTCTAGTGGTCGCAAGCTCTTCTGCTGAGCATGAAGCTCTGGGTTCGATTCCCGAAATTGAGTTTTCTCAGTCACATCACGGAATTTGTAAATTGGTGGTCTCAAAGTCCATCCTTTGAAAGATCTACCACTATCCACTTCCACAGCGGTAAAATGTGCCCCCTCCCCCCTAATTTCTAAAGTAAGAGGAGAAACATTCTGAAAAAATGTAGGATTGTAGAACGTAAAAAAACTTTCAACGAAAATTGGTTTGAATAAGATTTGATGTTCAGTTTTTGAGATATGGGACTTTTTCATCAAACTGCAGCAGTAACTTTGTTTTTCATTAACGTACTATGAAAAACAAATTTAGTTTTGCTGTTGAATGTAATACAATACAACATTATGAATGAGCCTTCAAAATATTTTTTTTATATTGTTTGGTGCTACAGAACCCTGTGTGCGTGTGAGTACGACTCGCACTTGGCCGGTTTTTTTATGAAAACCTTTTACCTGACAGAAAATATCGGTCGGGAGGATCATATAGTTACTCACATTGTAAGCAGTTTGGTTGGCTTCTCTGCTCTCCAGCTCGCAAGAAGACACGGCGAACTCCTGGCTGCTGACCATAGGATGGAAGTAGGTGGGTCTACAACCATCGGGACCTTCCTGGCCCACTGCAACGCTGAAAACACCGTCGTTCCAGGTGAACGATTGACCTGGAATTGAAATGAGAAGAAATTAATGACACCTTCTGATGTAATAGAGTGGCCATGGAGTTCCTTGTGTTCTACGCCATGGAGATCTACACTTAGGAATGGGTATAATTACAGTACTTCAACAGTTATTATAAAGGGTGTGACCCTTAACGAAGCCAAAAGGCACTTGTTCTCCTGCCTTTGCGATCATTTTTTTGTTCTAGACCATATCTGAGAACGTTCTAGTTACGGAGATATTCTGGGTCAAAGTTCCAACTTTTTCACAAGTTTTTTTTAAATACTTGTTTTTAATGTAAGATTTTTACTTTAAACACATCCACGACCCCCGTACTATCCAATCCATCCATCAGCACAATGCTTTGAGTGCATTCTATCGAGTACGTGTCTTGGGTCCCTACTCGAGACCTATGACTTGGCAGTCCGACGGTCACATCACTGCTGCCACTGCTATAATGCCACTGTTTTGATGGTGTTATCAGTAAACTCACCTGCAACCCTCAAGTTTCCAGCAGTGGGATTGAAATGGAAGTAGTTATGCTGCTGCCTCCAGCTGTCCCGTTGTTTGAGAGAGAACACGATGATGCCGTACGACACCACATCGGAGATGAAGGCGTACGCGTCGGAACAGTCCCCGTTCTTGATCGCTATGGTTATTGAAGCTAAGCCTGTGGAAAGAGGACACAATTTTGTTGGTGACTGAACTAATTGACGTGGTGTAGGCACTACAAAAAGTACCACAGCAACATAGTACAAAAAGTACTACAGCAACATAATACAAAAGGTACCACAGCAACATAGTACAAAAAGTACCACAGCAACATAGTACAAAAGGTACCACAGTAACATAGTACAAAAAGTACCACAGTAACATAGTACAAAAGGTACCACAGTAACATAGTACAAAAAGTACCACAGCAAAATAGTACAAAAAGTACCACAGCAACATAGTACAAAAGGTACCACAGCAACATAGTACAAAAAGTACTACAGCAATATATTACAAAAAGTACCACAGCAACATAGTACAAAAATGACCACAGCAACAAAGTACAAAAAGTACTACAGCGCCATCTCTGATTTAAATGAAGAACTAACGTCAAATTCCTACATCGCGCAGTTAAAGTTATCATACAAGGTGGAAACTTTCACCGTTGCAGCTACACTAAAATATTCTTAGGAGAATTTTTCGTGAAATGTTCACAGATTTTCAAAAAAAAAATACAGTTAGCAAGAAAATGGCCATTTTAAACATTTTTTTTTAATTAATGCCAATCGATCTTGTGTATCTAATACTAATCAAAAACTTGTATGTATACTATGGATCTAACCAAGTCAGAAATCGCAAAAAGCTTTTTATTTATTTAACACTTCAAGCACAAAGCACAGAGGCGGACTTAATGCCATAGGCACAACAACTTTTTTTTTTTTTAGGATGGGAAATCATCAAATGACCCCCAGGGAGTGTCAGACTTGTACTGACTAAAACCTAGCCATGTTCCTTCTTTGCCCTTTGTGTTCCAGGGCCGCGGTATCTCTTTCGAACAGACCCGCAGCCCTGGCAGGCATCGGCCCATGCGTACCCCTACGTGGTTGCTGAGGGCACAACAACTAGCAACACAAAATAGCTGCGTAGAAACTTTTCTCGTACCGTTTTTGAATAAACCCCAGAATTAGGAAGATATGGCCTTACCAGTAGGAGTATTATTGGCAGGTAAGTCTGAGTTCTTCAGCTCGTACCTCAGGATCTGTCTGTCAGTGTTCAGGTCGAAGATCACAATCGCTGGCCGCTGTAGGTAGCGGGGACTGTCTGTGGAGAAAGATTTTAAAACAAAGATATACTAAAGCCAATCAAAAATGAAATTGCGCCAACTTCAAATTACAATAACACGGGGCACAATAAATCGGGTACAGTTCTGGGATGTTTTAACTCTGCTGCGATCAGACACTGCCTGCGTCCTTGCTGCGGACTCAAAACATCGCGACTCTTTAGAAGCGCTCTGTAGTTTGGGTACACTGGTAAGTAGGTCGCATGATGTTACCACTGGCGCACTTGTGATTCATTTTATGACCGGATCCGACGTAGAGAAGAAAACTATGGACTTACTAGGTATCTCAATAGTCCCCGTATCGACGGTCCATAGTCTTCCACATTCGTCTGCCCTGGTTCTATACACGGAGATCAAGGACCTGGATCTGGCCATGTCCGGGTATGGTGTGAGCGGGGGCGAGCGGGTGCCTTCGTAACGGGAGAGGTCTATGTAGTTCAATGTTGCTGGGATACCTGAAAGGGAGATGAGAAATTGTGGATTTTAACACACATTTATTAGCTTCACCTGTTAATATGTAACAATATCTTAAAAGTTAAATTTGACCCACTTCCCGCTTTTTGATTGAGCTGAAATTTTGCATACATGTTTAGTTTGGATGACAATGCACGGTTAGCTAAGTGACGTCATTCTTAAAACAATATGGCCATATATTGCGACTCTCGTCACTTCTATCATTGGTTGAACTTTACACGTCTCCGCTTTGTGAGAATCCGGCCCTTGGGCACATATCAGACGCTTCAGTCTTTACATTTGTACATAGAGAAACGTCTGAACACAATTTAACAAAAGTGAAAAATATGTCAGTACTGAATCTAATGAAGTTAAATTTCGAAAAAAAAAACAAATAAAAGAGTTATTTGGTATAGTAGATCTTCTTTTTAAAACTCACCGAATCTTCTTCTAGGGATTGTGACAAACAATCTATTGCCGACCTTCTCAGCGCCCATCGGAACATTGTTGTACTGGATGAAGAACCTGCCGATCTCATCTGAGAAGTAAAAGAACATACAAGGTGTAAACGGACCCTTCACGAAGCCGTCAACTAAGCATTCTGTACATCAAACTAAGTAACTATACGCCAAAATTATTGATGCGATACGACATTTGTTGTGGGGGTGTAAAATCACGTTTTTAGGTAGGACTCAATGTGATACACTCAAAACATTGTGCTGAAGGATGCATTGAATAGTACGGCGGTTGTGGAGCTATTTAAAATAAAGTTAAAACATTAAAAACATGTGTAAAAAAAAAAAATTGTGAACTTTGGCCCCCAATATCTCCGTAATCAGAAAGTTCCCAGGTATGGTCTAGAACAAAAAAATGATCGCCATGACAGGGAAAACAAGTGCCTTTCGGCTTTGTTAAGGGTACTTTATACCCATTATTTTCATAATTCTAAAGTCTCAACATAGTCTTCTATAGACAGTATGAAGACTTGAAGAGAAGAAGAAGAAGACTTGCTTTGATGTTAGTAATGATAATAATATTTCTGGAGATTTGTTGTGAAGGACAGCACGGTTGACATATGTCGGGTATGCCACCGTCCGGAAGAATCTTGTTTTGGCTCGCGAGGTTGTCGACATGTGGGATGTGAACTCAGCGATCATTGTGCTGATAGTAAGGGCCTCGACCAATACATAAGGAGGCTCTCGATAGGCAGCTGGATCAAGGACTTGATTCAGAAAGCGGTACTCCTGAACACGGCTCGTGTTGTTAGGAGGTTCCTTTCTCTGGAGATTTGACTGCCGGTAGCACCGTAGCACCGGTAGGCTAAATTATTTTTAATTTGTAGACTTTTTTATATTGTTTCTTTTTTTAAGTAAGAAAAACAAAAGTAAAAAAAAATGTAAATACATATTTGTTGCGGTAGCAAATCAATCAATCATCAACATACTGAACTGACTGGCCATGCAAATTGTTAAAAAAAAACCTTAGAATTGAATTGAAAACTAACGTTTTACACCGTATAACTTAGGGTGGAAGAGCCAGGGTGGCCCGCGAAATTCAAATTTTCTTGCGTTTTTTGCAATTTGCATTGATGATTGTAATTCTGTTACCACGTACGTGTTACTTATGCGATTCATTTTTAATCAACATACAACCTGACACTGACCTGCAAATTGCAAAACACTCCAGAAAATTTAAGTTTCGCGGGCCACCCTGACGCTGCCACCTTAAGTATTCAACTTACCATCTGGGTTAATAGCTGCAAGACTCGGTGTGTCAATGGGGTTCCCATTTATATAACCCGCTGGCCCTGAAAATAATAAGGCAGGGTATAAGTCACAAAAAAATAAGATTAGAAAAACTAAGAGATTGTATAGACATACGAAAAACAACTTGTATACAAGATCATATATAAAAGAGCTAGCGAAACTTTGCAGTCGTGATTGGTCTCGATATTTAAACATATCATCATCATCATCATTCTCTTGCCCTTATCCCAATTAATTTGGGGTCGGCGCAGCATGTCTTCTTCTTCCATACTTCTCTATTACTCGTCATCTCATCAGACACCTCCTTTCTTGCCATATCATTCTTTACACAATCCATCCACCGTTTCTTTGCTCTTCCTCTACTCATATACCCATCCACATTCATACTCTAAACTTTTCTCACAACATTTTCCTCATTTCTCCGCATCACATGCCATATATATTATATATAGAAAGAATATGGTTCTTTCTCGATATTTAAACATAATACGACAAAAAATAATAGTAGAGGTCAGATACCCAAACTCCGTGGCTACTACTGAGAAATTATTGACGGGAAAAACCCAATAACACTTTACCCGAACTGGGAATCGAACCCAGGACTTGATGCTCAGTGTTGCTCATGCTTGTCAATGTTTCTTAATTTTATACTAAAGTCCAAGTCCAAAATAGCAGGAAACGCCAACGCGGACTACGAGATGGCGGGATGAACCCGACCCTTTTCCCGAAGGGACGATGTCATCGTCCCTTCGGGAAAAGGGTAGCCATTGCTGGGCAAATACATTGTATTTGCCCAGCAATGGCTGATAGTAAAATAACGTTATACTTTTAGGGGTATGAAGACCAGGGTGTAAAGTCCTTCACCCCCCATAGAAAAGGGAGGATCCTCCGACCAGGCTGGTGTTGTCTGGTGGGCTACTGTAAAACAGTTGTTGTCGGGTTCTTCAATAAGTTTTAAGTCGCGGATAACTTTAACTGCGCGATGTAGGAATTTGATGTTAGTTCTTCATTTGTGTCATAGATGGCGCTGTAGTTTTTTTTGTTGCATGTTGCTGTAGTACTTTTTGTTCCATGTTGCTGTAGTACTTTTTGTTCCATGTTGCTGTAGTACTTTTTATTCCATGTTGCTGTAGTACTTTTTGTTCCATGTTGCTGTAGTACTTTTTGTTCCATGTTGCTGCGGTACTAGTGGCGCTACGTAGAAATTTGATGTTAATTCTTCATTTGTGTCATAGATGGCGCTGTAGTACTTTTAGTTCCATGTTGCTGTGGTACTTTTTGTCCCATGTTGCTGTGGTACTTCTTGTTCCATGTTGCTGTGGTACTTTTTGTCCCATGTTGCTGTAGTACTTCTTGTTCCATGTTGCTGTGGTACTTTTTGTCCTATGTTGCTGCAGTACTAGTGGCGCTACGTAGGAATTTGATGTTAATTCTTCATTTGTGTCATAGATGGCGCTGTAGTACTTCTTGTTCCATGTTGCTGTGGTACTTCTTGTTCCATGTTGCTGTGGTACTTCTTGTTCCATGTTGCTGTGGTACTTTTTGTCCCATGTTGCTGTGGTACTTCTTGTTCCATGTTGCTGTGGTACTTTTTGTCCCATGTTGCTGTGGTACTTCTTGTTCCATGTTGCTGTGGTACTTTTTGTAGTGTTATTACATACTCACTGTGATTCCAGTTCTTTTCGTCACCGTCATTGTCGTCGAAATAGATGCTGTCTGCTGATCTCCTGTCTCTGCCTGCTAAGTCTTCTTCAGAAAAACGGTCTTGTAACACTGTAAGTAGATAAATAAGAAATATATTAGACAGTAGGCTTAGAAGGTGTATTATATGGTTAGGCAGAGGTGTTTCAGTCCCTTGTAATAGGGGGCGAGTCTATTGCCATCAACCGGGCTACAAATCCAGATTTCGTGGCTGCTACTGAGAAATTCCTGATGGAAAAACCCAGTATCACTAAGCCTGACCTTTTTTTTTTTTTTTTTTTAGTATGGGAAATCATCAAATGACCCCGCCCGCTCTGGGCGGAGCGGAAGGGAGTGTCAGCAGCCCTGGCAGGCATCGGCCCGTGCGGACCCCTGCGTGGTTGCTGACATCTCTTTGAGGCGCGCGTGGAACACGAACGCGCCGTCGACACGGCCTGTCGTCATAAGACGGCCGGACGGCGAGCTAGCCCATAACTCGCCGTCCACAGGCCCGCGCCTACGGTGGCCGGGGGCCACCACGTGACCCCCGACGCCCAGGGCGTCTCCCGCGGCGGCTGGGACGTGAGGCTCTTTCCCTCTCACGTTCCGCCACCTCCTTCACTAGCATGACTGCTTCGCAGAAGGAGGTGACGGCTTCCCATTCCCTCTCGCTCCGGACCATGGCTTGAACCAGGGCCGGGCGCGAGAGGTCGCCGCCGCCAATCGCCTCTACGAGGACACGGCGCTGCTCCGCCCAAGCAGGGCAGGCCTCCACAGTGTGCTGCACCGTGTCCTCCGGACGATCCTCACAATGGAAACACCCGGGCGTTTCCTCCCGCCCGATTTGGTGCAGGAACCTCCCGAAACAACCGTGTCCGGTGAGGACCTGCGTCAGGCGGAAGGTGAGGGCGCCGTGGCGCCTCTCTAGCCACTCCTCAAAGAGGGGACTTATCGCCACGATGGTGGCGTGCCCACTAAGCCTGACCTGGGAATCGAACCCGGGACCTCATGCTCAGCTGTCGCGCTTGCGACCAGTAAACTAACGGCTAACACCAAACTATTTCCCAACTATGTTGGGGTCGGCTTCCAGTCTAGCTGGATGCAGCCGAATACCAGTACTTTACATGGAGCGAATGCCAATCTGACCTCCACATCCCAGTTAGTACTGGGTAATACGGAATCCGTTGCTAAGACTGGTTGTCAGACTTTCGTGCCACTGACTACCTGTAACGCCTGTCAACAAATGACAGCCGAGACCAAAGGCTTAAACATGCTTTCCGAGGCAACTAGGTATGTAATGGATCCACAGACCCATCCACAGGCGGACCTTAGCAAGCGCTGCTTAACCTGGAAGATCGGTCCGTACGGCTATTATTATTAAGCCAAGAGTTCCTCATTCAATTTGTAATTAAAAACAACTTTTTGCTACTTAGGAAACAAGACTGAAATCGAGAAAAACAAACAACAGCTCAATCTACAACATTATTTTTAGAATATGCGAAACCTGAATATAGTTTGTTCAGAATAAGTAACTGAATCGATTTCAATCATTTTTAAACCATGTTATATTTTTTTTCAAAAATATTTGAAAAAGTTAAAAGTTGGACACCGAGCGACTTTGAGTACCTATCGCAGTAATTTAGGTACCTACTGCCAAATTATTATTATCAATGAGCTCAAGACGACGCTGGAGGCGCGCGCTGCGTGGTGACCACGATTTTGTGCGGACAACTAGGTAACAGAACAAGCTTATAACTTTGTGATTTTTCATGATACTGTTTTGAAATTTTGTACTTAGATTCTTTACATAAAAATATTAGACACGTGTTTCAGGTTTCGCATATACTAAAACTAATGTTGTATACATATAAAATACAAAGTCCTGACTGCCTGACTGATATATCAACGCACAGCCCCAAGAGGGTGAAATGGGGGGTTGAATTTTCTGTGAAACTTTATATTCTCTGGGTAGCCTTGGGATACTTGGAATATTTTCAGATCGTATATTCAATGAGATGGAGTGAGAGAGCTTATAATGTTTGTTACTGAAACTTGCGCGGGCGAATCCGCTGGCAAAAGCTAGTAAATTTATATTTGCAAAATTCAACCAAATTATAGGTATTGATCAGTTGATTATTTTTTATCTCTTTCCTTATGCAAAGAAATAAAAAACCTTTAATTATTTTATTCAATAAACCTCTCGATCGGACCTCTTTCAAATCCTTTATTATAATGACACTTCTATAGCAGTCGGGTAAAAAGGCATCTTAGGCAATCAACTTTGACGTGTCATACCAACTATAAAAAACTGGAGTTGGGTCTTGGGGATGCCCCAAATCCGAAACTACTTAATTAAATGTATTTATAAAAATATATTTATATTTTTTATACCGTTTTTAGTGTTAATGATAATTATATTTATAAACACTTAACATTTTTGTTGTGTATATGTAACTAAGAGAATTGATATCCTAAAGACAGGCTAGACCAAGTCTATCACCCATATCTATAGTTAAGTTAAAGTAACTACTTGAGTTTAAGTAAAATTACTTATGCAAACATTTTATGTGTCAAAAAAATCATCATCATTTCAGCCGAAAGAAGTCCACTGCTGGACATAGGCCTCCCCCAAGTGTCGCCACATTGACCGGTCCCGTGCGACTCGCATCCAGCGGATTCCCGCAACCTTTACCAGGTCATCGGTCCACCTAGTGGAGGCCTTCCAACGCAACGTCTTCCAGTTCGCGGTCCCCACTCCAGAACTTTTCGGCCCCATCGGCCATGCGTTCTGCCGGCTATGTGCCCTGCCCACAGCCACTTATGTTTGGCTATTCTTCGGGCTACGTCGATTGTTCCCTCTTAATGATGCTTAATTGTTATTTACAGTTAGAAGGCGTCAGAGGAGCCTGGTCGCAGAGCGGTTCCCATGACTTCCACAGTTCAACCCAAACGCTACTGTATGCGAACGTAGCCCAGGACGGTATCATGTGCTGGAACACCCAAGTACCGCTGACCAGCAAGACAACAGTTGTGGTGGCTCAGAGTCATACCAAGCTGGTTTATATATCAGGAATAGTATATTTCTAATTCTAGTGCTAAATAAGACCTTAAGCTATGAATTCTAACTATTGACAGTTCTAAATTCAAGCAATTACTAAACTACAGAATAAAAATCGTATCTTAAGTAAAATAATTACTTCTATTCAAGTTATCACTATGACTTGTCCTTCGAACAATATAAAAGTAAAACCGGAGATAATATAGGTCTTGAGGAGGCCCAAAATCCTAAATCAATCATGACATCGGTAATGGGGATGCCCCAACTATTGAACCCATCACATAATCAACTTTTTATAAACGCCAAATCGTTGTTGTGTTCTTAACAAGGAAATGTCAGTCAAAAAACGTTTAAGAATAATATAACCGCGTTTTTTTGTGCCACGGTTATTTACTAGGTAACTGGCTGCATTTAAAATATAAAAAAAACGGTCAAGTACGAGTCGGACACGCGCATGATGATGTGCCCATCGTTGTAGGGGAGCTCCCTTTAATTTTTGTTGTTATAGCGGCTACAGAAACACACATTCTGTGAAAATTTCAACTGTCTACCTATTACGGATCATGAGGAGCTCGTGGCTAAATAATAGCAGCCGCTCGGATCGATCTTTAGGTTAAGCCGAGCTTGTATAGGTTGGTCTGTGGATGGGTGACCACCCATTACATACCGAGTTTCCTCCGTGCCTCGGAAAGCACGTTAAGCCGTTGGTCCCGGCTGTCATTTGTAGATCCTTGACAGCCGTTACAGGAAGTCAGTGGCCCGAAAAGTATGACAAACTGTCTTACCAAGGGGTATCGTATTACCCAGTACTAACTGGGTTGTGGAGGTCAGATAGGCAGTCGCTCCATGTAAAATACTGGTATTCAGCTGCATCTGGTAAGACTGGATGCCAACCCCAACATAGTAGGGAAAAAGGCTAGGCATATGACGTTGTTATAGCAGCAACAGAAATACACATTCTGTGAAAATTTCAACTGTCTATCTATTACGGATCATGAGATACAGCCCTCTGACAGACAGACGGACAGCGGAAGCTTAGTAATAGGGTCCCGTTGGTTACCCTTCATTTACGGAACCCTAAATACTAGTTAAATATGTTTACGGTCACGCGATATTCTACAGTTTAATACATAAAATTATGCCTTTTTAGTTTACCAATGAGTGTAAGCAAAAATAACAGAACACGAAGAATTAGGAGTACGTAAGGATTTTATGATTAATATTGATTTATTACATTATTGGCTTATGTCCAGCAGTGGACGTCTTTCGGCTGAAATGATGTTGATGATGATAAAGGATTTATATAAAGCCATACAAAGTATCTAAAGGCTCAAGTCAAAGAGATATTTCTAACAAGAATTCATCTTTTTCATTTTTTTTTAAAAACGTTGCCCCACACTAGGAATTTCTTTTGTATTGTGGGTGCGTTTACAAACATTTAAACTCACATACACAAACAGCCAGACCTGGGACAACTATCTGAACTATCTTCAACTGTCCGCATTTGTGAGGGAATTTGTGAACTAAAAAATCGGCGTTTACAAGGTAAAATCGACTCCTCCTATTGTTGAAATCGGTTAAAATGTAGCCTATGTTACCCAAGCTATAATAACGAATCGATTGACCCCTTATTCATCAAAATCGGTTAAATAGTTTTGGCGCTACGGAGGTACATACGTAAATACATACATAGACTACTAAAATCATAACCCTTCCTTTTGGCTTCGCCGCAGTCGGGTAAAAAAGATGCTAGAGGAATGCATAACCTTCACCTGTTTAAGAAGTCAGTTTGAAATAGGCCTGGCCCCAACTACTGGTTAGCCTTTTCCCAACTATGTTGGTGTCGGCTTCCAGTCTAACCGTATGCAGTTGAATACCAGTTTTTTACATGGGGCGACTGCCTATCTGACCTCCACAACCCAGTTAATGAAATCAAAAACGAACACTATATTTCTGCTGACTTTTATAGAAAAAGAAATGCAACCTTTTTACGTAAATACGCCTACGTAAAAATGTTTGTTGGTCCTTTAAAACAAAATAAATTTAATTTTTTTTTTCAAATTCAAATATGTTTATTTGTGACACATAAGTAAAAGTAAGCACATGGTGTTATAAAAAAGTTATGTCTCACTATGTGCTGCCTTGCAAGGCGTACAAATAGGTAATGTTTACACATTAATTAGTGCAGTAAAAATGTTTACTAAAACTTAAGTAAATATTAAAAACATTGTTATTACCGCCAATTACCTAATAATAAATCTTTGATAAAATATACATTAAACAAAAACAAATTCAAGGCTAATAACAATCTGAACTAAAGCTAATAATCAGGGAATAAAAGTATATAAAATAAAAACAGTTTATATTTTTCTTCTTATTATTATAGCTAATAAATTAGGGAATAAAAGTATTAATAATATAAAATAAGAACAGTTTTCATTTGTCTTCTAGGTATTCATTTATGGAATAATATGCTTTTTGTATGACTAACAACGAGATGTAACGTTGATATTCGTATGAAACACCTATGAGCTCACAAAGTAAGGTCAGTCCGGATCTGAGAATTTACCTTTAGAGTTCGAAACTCTAATAAAATATTTATATCATAAGTTTAAAAAAAACGCTTTTGTGTGACGTTATTTTATATCTCGTATTCTTGTCAGCAAATCCTTTCATTTGTTACTCATATCTTGGAAGTGCATAAAAAATTACTAGACCGCCATCTTTGGAAGTCCGCCGATATTGGATTTAGAATGACGTCTGACCAGGCGTCGTCATCCAAACTAAACATGTATGCTGTATTAACTCCGTTTAGAAGTCAGTTAATCATTGAAACCTTCGACTAATAGAATAAAAGATGTTCATAAAAAGATACATACATAAAATACTGTATCGTTCAAAGCTAATAACCATGCAAGCTACGGAAAATTACCAATAACAGCTGTGTAACTGCGTTCGCGATTTAGTTTCCAAACATTTATACGATACAACCTAAAACGTTTTTCAATAGTTCAAGTTGTCTTTATGATATTAACTTAATCAACACGTAACTAAAGTAGATATTCGTTTAAATGGAAATAACAGTAATTGGAAACAAGTATTTCAATACACTGTAGTTTTTTTGGCAACGTATAAACAAGTATTGGTTGAGTATCAATTATATTTCCCACGAATCACGATGTTCGTAAAAACAATCTCTGATGTCATATATAAGGTCTAACTATTCATACACGAAATATTTACAGAGAATCATTTAACGGCTATAACGAAGCCATTTTAAGGGATTTTATTTTTATCTGAGTAAGTATATATATATATAAAAAAAAAAAAAAAATATTTGTGTATTTATGGCAACTAGGCCCAATTGTTTTACTTGACCCACAAAATAAATACTGGCTCCTTATTTTTAAACATCCATTACGCTAGTTTACTACGTCGTATTTAGCTACTGTCATTGTTAGAATATGGTTTTATGCAAAAAGTCTCAAAAAATTTTAGAATTGTAATAATTTCGTAAAAAAAGCACTCAGATATTCTTTTTTTCGTTGCTATGGCGACCTTACGACTTATACCTTGTATGAAAAGATAGACCTTATATTAATTAAGTTATTAATCGGCATGGTTTTTTTTTATATTTTCATTTTATGGATGGTTCCGATTTGGAAGACATACCTTAAAAAACTTTTATTGTTACTAACCTAACAAGAGAAAATCTCCCTCCAGCCCCCGTAGAACGACCACCGTAGACAAGGATTTCTTTGACGTAAGAATCGACAAAATGACAGATCATCATCATTTCAGCCGAAAAGTCCACTGCTGGACATAGGCCTCCCCCAAGAAGGGGGGTTTTGCCATAATCGCCACGCTTGGCAGGCGGGTTGGCGATCGCAGTATGGTTGTTGTAGAATCAGAGAACGCTGCTGCCCATTCTCTGGTAAGTCCCTTAGTCGCCTCTTACGACACCCACGGGAAGATATGGGATGGTGCTATTCTTTACGTCCGGACACCATACAGAACTAATGTGATGACAGATTGTGTCGGCAAAATGACAGATTTCTTTGCACTATCTGTCATTTTCTCGTTTCTTCCGTCAAAGAAATCCTTGTCTACGGTGGTCATGCTACGGGGGCAGGACACGAGTTGTTGGCTGAGCTGGAAGTCTTTGGAAATTCCTGCTTGTAATACATAAATGACGAGTCTTATTAACCGGAAAAAACTTGCATTGTTGTGTGATTATAGGACTACAGAGGTATTATTTGTGTTTATGAGTTGCAAACCGCAGCCTGATGTAGTCATCTAATTTGCATCCATTGTTATTTATTAGTAAATATTTCCTTAAGACGCTCATCCACGATTGAATTCAAATTCATTTATCGTTTGTCGCAGGTGCAATATCAGTTCTTATGATTATTACACACTAGCTTTTGTCCGCGGCTTCGTTCGCCTTAATTTAGAATTTGATAATTAAACTACTGAAGTTTCTATAATAATTTCAATCATGATTCGAAAGACACGTGGCGCCATCTATTATCGCGATTCGGGAACAGTCCCTACTTTTATTCGGCATGAAAGGTACCCTAATACTTATACTGTCACTTACGGCATATCTTCCGTGATTGTTCATTATTATAATAACTAATTCAGTTAGTTCATTATTTTAATATCGGGAGCTCAAAATAATGAACAATCACGGAAGATATCCCGTAAGTGACAGTATAAGTTTAGTTGTAAACCGTGAAAGGTTAAAACAGTGTTTGACGGTACCCTATGTCCGTTTCTGTACACCTGACAACGTATATGCAAAATTTCAGGACGATCGGTTCAGTGGTTTGGACGTGAAAAGGTAACAAACAAACTTACTTTCGCATTTATAATATTAGTTAGGATAGGGTAGGCTCGCTGCTACGGCGCCTGGGCCTGGAGGTGGCCCTCAACAAGTCGGAGGCCATGGTCTTTCATGGCCCCCGGCGGGCGCCGCCACCGGGATCACATATTGTGGTCGGGGGGACCCAAATTGCTGTCGAGTCCACCATGAAGTATCTAGGATTGGTGCTCGACAGCCGTTGGGACTTCGGCCCCCACTTCCGGCGGCTGGTGCCCAAGTTGATGGGTGCGGCGGGCGCGCTCGCAACGCTGCTTCCCAATCTGGGGGGCCCGAGCACCGCCTGTAGGAGATTGTACCTAGGGGTCCTGCGATCCATGGCCCTGTACGGGGCCCCGGTGTGGGCCTCTGACCTGACGGCCGGAAGCATCGCGATGCTGCGAAAACCGCAGAGGGCGATGGCCGTCAGGTCTATCAGGGGGTATCGCACAGTCTCCTACGAGGCGGCTTGTGCACTGGCCGGGTCGCTACCTAGAGGCGAGGGTCCTCGCGTCGCTGTACCGGTGGCGCGAGGAGGCCCGGACGCGGGGCGGTGAGCCGATGCAGCGAGTGATCGATCTGCGTCGGTCCCAGCTCCGCGAGGTCCTGGTGGCAGAGTGGCGGAACAGGCTTTTGCGCCCCACCGCCGGTCTCGCTACCATCGAGGCGATCCGACCGGTGCTCGAGGAATGGCTCGAGCGGAGGCACAGCTCCCTGTCGTTTCGGGCGACGCAGGTTTTCTCGGGGCATGGTTGTTTCGGGAAGTACCTGTGTCGCATAAACAGGGAGCCGGACGCCCGGTGTCATCACTGCGTCCACTGCCTGGAGGACACGGCGCGGCATACGCTGGCAGAATGTGCCGCATGGGAGGAGCCGCGTCGTGCCCTCATAACAGAAGTTGGAACCGACCTGTCGCTGCCGGCCGTCGCTCGTTCGATGGTTGGAAGCGCAGAGTCGTGGGATGCGGTGATCTCCTTCTGTGAAACCATCATCTCACAGAAGGAGGCTGCGGAAAGGATGAGGGAGGCCGAGACCACTCTCCCGACCCGCAGCAGACGTACCGGGCGTCGGCGGAGGGCGGACAACGCCCTCTTCCAGCCCCCCTAAACGGGTGCAGAGGGACGGCGGACTTGGGGACGTCCGCCGTCCCTTCATATAACTGGACCCGAGGCGGTGGCGCGTAGTGTTCCACGCGCGCCCCTATTGGAAGTCGCGGGGGGTGTACACCTCACTCCCCCCGCGAAACTGAGGAGGCCCGCAGAAACGGGCCGGCACTAGCCGGGGATCGTGGAAGGCGCACTAGTTCCCATGATCCCCGGTGCAAGTGTGCGAGGGAACACCGGTGTGGTTTTAGTCAGTACGAGTCTGACAGACCCCTCCCCTCCCCTCCTCCGCTGCGGCTGCAGAGAACCTCATGCGGCGTAAATACCGGACCTTTGTGGAAAAATATTTTCGAGCCGTTTGGGGTTGAAACTCTGGGGCCGTGGTTTCCGAGTTCTCCCAGCCTGTTTAAGGAAATTTCGAAATGCCTAGTTGACGCTTCCCGTGACCCAAGGGCTGGCTTTTACTTTTGCGCCACTGACTACCTGTAACGACTGTCAAAGATCTACAAATAGCAGCCGGGGGAAAACCTCTAGTTTTTAAGTAGGTAGGTACTATTTTTGTCTGACAAAATTTGCCAATCAACAAAGTAAATAAGGATATAGCCTTGTAAACATTACTTTAGAATTACTGAGAAAACTTAAGTACATAGATACGTGTGATGAATTAATGAACAGTCTTGACACTAGTGTTGCACTTATACTTGTATTTCGATATATCGATAGTTTAAATCTGGATCGCAACTATGGGATACATTTTTAGGATATTCATATTCATTTATTTTGCATTCCATATTTAAAAAAAAACATATTTGAATTTGAAAAGGAATGTTACAAAGGGCTTAAAGCTAGGTACATAACTATGGACCCTGTAAGTGCACACCAAGGTAGGAGAGAGGAAGAGGGCTTTCATTTTACTATTAATTAGTTGGTATACAAAAGTAACAATACTTTAAAAAAACAATTTATTGAATCATAATTATTAATTTAAAATTTTTCATTTAGATATTCATTAACAGTATAATAGCATTTTTCTAATAAAAAAAATTGTAATTTATTTATGAATGAATTAAATTTTTGTTCGATTGTATCAAATGGCTTCGACCTCTTTTCCAAATATCGTACCGTATCGTACTTATTAATCCCTCTAACACTCGTATCTATAGGTAAGTTATAGTAATTACTTGTAAACATTTTTATGCAATAGACAAGAATTTAAACGAAGTAAGAACCGTCAAAGGAAGCAAAGCTAAGAATTATAACTTTTGACAGTTCTTCAAGCAAAATTATAGAACTACTTAATAAAAAAGTATCTTAAATAATTACTTTTACTCAAGTCATCAATTCGACTTGAATACAGGTATAATAGTCTAGGTAGAATTACAAGAAATGTTTTGCAATTCTTTTGTTTTCTTTTAATAAAGGGGGTAAATATACCCTTAATGAAGCCGAAAGGCACTTGTTCTCCCCGTCTTTGCGATCAATTTTTTGTTCTAGACCATACCTGGAAACCTTCTAGTTACAGAGATATTGGGGGTCAAAGTTCCAACATTTCACGAGTTTTTTTTTAAATACATGTTTTTAATGTAAGATTTTTCTTTACACACCTCCAAGACCCCCGTACTATTCAAACCACCCATCAGCACAATGCTTTGACTGCGTCCCATCGAGTACTACCGTAAAACGTACAAAAAAAGTCTTTTCTCAGCAATAATTTTTGCGTAAAGTTACTTAGTTTGATGTACAGAATGCTTGGTTGACGGCTTCGTGAAGGGTCTGTTTACACCTTGTAGACTGATTATGCCATTTTGGACAATGTGGCAGAATACGATCCAGGCATTCAAAATATCGGAATATCACAGCCTTTGTTCTGTATGGTGTCCGGACGTAAAGAATAGCACCATCCCATATCTTCCCGTGGGTGTCGTAAGAGGCGACTAAGGGACTTACCAGTGAATGGGCAGCAGCGTTCTCTGTGATTCTTTTTATAACAAACATACTGCGATCGCCAACCCGCCTGCCAAGCGTGGCGATTATGGCAAAACCCCCCCTTGGGGAGGCCTATGTCCAGCAGTGGACGTCTTTCGGCTGAAATGATGATGATGATGACAGCCTTTGTATCGATACTGTTAAGTATACAATCGGAGTGCATCACTATTTGAAACCATATTTGGTAAATCAGCTAAGGTACTAACTAGGTAGGTATGTGCAAATTACATTAAGTTAGTTTATTTAAGAATGAATAAATCGCTGCTAAGCCGGCTTTATTCATTTGATAGCTTTATGAGAACAGATCATGTCTAGAAGAAAATATAAGGTCTCGGTTACCGCCTCGGACGATGCAACTGAATGCCAGTATTTTACATGGAGCGACTGACTATCTGATCTCCACAACCCAGTTAGTACTGGGTAATACCGGCCCTTGAAAAGACTGGTTGTCAGACTTTCGGGCCACTGACTCCCTGTAACGACTGTCAAAGATCTGCAAATGACAGCCGGGATCAACGTTCAAAAACTACATCAAACGTAAAAAAGCAAATTAAAAACAAAATCAAGGACTACGTTAAAGATAAAGAAGTTTGGCTTTAGTTCCTTCTGCGCATGCGGCTTCCCTGGTAGCTCATAAACGACACAAATATGTGGGTGTCTCTAACTATTCTCAATCTCATTTTTTCTCTTCTCTTGAATCAGATTTTTACAATAGTTTTAAATAATTTATACATCTTTTGCTCAGAATAGTTACAGCACTGATAACAAAATTTGTGTCACTTGTTTAATTTAGTGTTTTACATTTTTTTTTTTTTTACCTTTGTATAGATTGTTTGTGAATGTGTGAACATTGTAGGCTTTGTAGATTCCCAGCTGCTTGTTAACTTTTTATTTTGTTCTACATTTTTTGTGTAGTAAGCAACGACTTAGTGTCGGGCCTACGCTGTCCCCCCATACTTAAGTACAAATGCAGTATCCATGATCATATTGTAATACCAAATGATTTGAAAAGAGTAACCATGGAGTTTCTTGCCGGTTCTTCTCCATAGAAAACGACCAACCCGAACCGTGCACCTTTTTGTCGACGTTTTATAAGTGCCCATCTAGGCCTATGCGAAATAAAATATTTTGAATTTAAATTACAACATATAAACAAAGGGCCATAATATCTGGCCATGAGCTCGTCCTCGAGCTAGGTATCTAGCTACAAGCAATCCTGCATATTTACATCTGATTGGTTTAATATCTATGTTTACATGATCGTAAATGTTTTAATTACAGAAAATCGTGATTCGACGCTGTTATTATAGTGTCATCTAATACATATGTGTACATCATTCTTATGTTTTATGTATTATTTAATTATCTGTGGTTATTTTTTTTTATTCGTACGTCACTTCAATATCAGATTGAGCCGCCCTTGCTTAGGTAGGTCCGTGGATAGGTAATCACACATTACATAACAAGTTTCTTCCGTGCCTCAGAACAACGGCTGTCATTTGTAGATCTTTGACAGTCGTTGGTCAACCAAGCATTCTGTACATCAAACTAAGTAACTTTACACAAAAAATATTAAAAGGAAACTGGATCCGACTTTTTTTTGGGGTGTGAAAAATCACGGTTTAATCATTATAGGACTCAATGTAACGCACTCTGATGTACAGAATGCTTGGTTGGTGGCGTCGTGAAAGGTCTGTTTGTTGTATATTGTGATCAGTTCAGGAATAGTCAGTGGTGTGACCGTTGGACTGCCAAGTCATAGGGCTCGATTGCAAACCCAAAGCACGCACCTCTGATTTTTCGGATTCATGTGTATAATTATCACTTGCTTTGGTGAAGGAAAACATCGTGAGGTAACCAGCATGCCTGAGAGATATTTCTTGATAGTATGTAAAGTCAAGTCAGAGGTCCATGGGCGGCAGTAGCGAAGGGTCAATTTTTGTAACAGGTAAGAGTACATCTTTAATGTGATTTTATTATTTGTCTATAAAATACTGATTGTGCCATTTTTCAAAGGGAAGCCGGTAGGAATCGAGTTGTATGGAACCTTCGCCACTGATGGGAGGTATAAAAACTCTGACACCGTTAGGCACTAACCACACGATAAATAAAAAGGGCAGGAGGATGATCAAATGATGATAACGAAATCTTGCTTTTTGTCAAACACCAAATCTAGTTTAGTAGTTTAAAAGTGAAATCTTACTAAACAGAATGATTTATTTTAGCACTTTTAAAACAAGGACGCTGTCCTTTAGGTGAATAATTATAGTTTTCTAAAATACCTTTTCACTTTCAATTAATTACCATAAAATATACTAAAAAGACACGGATTAAATTATTTTGGTTTTTTATAGTTAACTGGTTTTTTTTTTCTGTTTTATTAAAATTGGTAAGCAGTAGTTATAAATACACATTTTGCCAGTTATGTCAAGTTGAGTAATGCTGAATGTACTGATGTAATAAGGGCGGACCTATTGCCATCAACTGGTATTATAAAGGGTGTAAAAGTTCCCTTAACAAAGCCGAAAGTCACTTGTTCTCCCCGTCTTTGTGATATTTTTTTTGTTCTAGACCATACCTGGGAACCTTCTAGTTACGGAGATATTGGAGGTCAAAGTTCCAACTTTTTCACAAGTTTTTTTTTAAATACGTGTTTTTAATCTTACATAATTATTTGCTTTAAATACCTCCACGACCCCCGTACTATTCAATCCATCCATCAGCACAATGCTTTGAGTGCGTTACATTGAGTCCTACGTGTTTTTTTCACCCAAAAAAAAAAGTCGTTTCCCAGCAATAATTTTTGCGTAAAGTTACTTAGTTTGATGTACAGAATGCTTGGTTGACGGCTTCGTGAAGGGTCTGTGTACACCCTGTATTTTATTGTAAACTAGCTGACCCGCGCAACTTCGTCTGCATTCGGATTTTCCCCGTTTTTGCAATCTTTTTCATAAATGCTCCGCTCGTTTTGGTCATAGCGTGATGTTGTGTAGCCTATAACCTTCCTCGATAAATGGGCTATCAAACACTAAAAGAATTTTTCAATTCGGACCAGTAGTTCCTGAGATTAGCGCGTTCAAGCAAACAAACAAACAAACAAACTCTTCAGCTTTATAATATTAGTATAGATGAAAAGTATTTACCACATAAATATTATATACATTTATAAATTAAAATAACCTAAAGTAACTAATTTAACAATAAACTCCTCCACAACGCTGTCAACTGGTAATGTACCCAAGAGACTGGCGGCGTTGCCACGTTGTATGGCAACGCTAAGCCTTTGGCCAAGGTAAAAGCCAGTCACGGGAAGTGACTGGGTCACGGGAAGTGTCAACTAAGCGTTTTGAAATGTCCTTGAAAAGGCTGTGAGTACTCGGAAACCACGGTCCTAAAAATTGGTCGGTTAAAAATCACGCTTTACGGTAGGACTCGATGGAACGCACTCAAAGCATTGTGTGATTGTGCTGATGGATGGATTAAATAGTACCGGGGTCGTGGAGGTGTTTAAAATAAAATTTTTACATTAAAAACAAGTATTAAAAAAAACTTGTGAAAAAGTTGAAACTTTGACCCCCAATATCTCCGGAACTAGAAGGTTCCCAGGTATGGTCTAGTACAAAAAAATGATCGCAATGACGTGGAGAACAAGTACCTTTCAGCTTCGTTAAGGGTCTATTTACACCCTTTATTTACGCCACTAGAGGTTCTCTGCAACCACAGCGGCAGCCCCAGCACATCACGATGAGCTAGGAAGATGGGATTTATTTATTTATTTATTTAGGAAAAACAAACAGTAACATATTAGACGTTTAAAATAAGGCTTACATTGAAAACTATGATAAATATGCTACCCACTACGTTTTCCACAGATTACTTTAAATACTTAGTAACTAGAGAGACATATGTATGAGATGTAAACTAAAATAACAGTTATAATAATACTATGTGATGCACAATATACAAAAAGTTGCATAAAACGGGCATACAGTACATATTTAAACATGTGAATACATATTTCACATCACATCACATCACAATGGTCAACTGCCGATCCTTAAGAATTGCACAAATTTGCTTCCTGAATAGGTTTTTACTGAGGAAAAGTATGTCGATTAAGCTAAACTCATTGTTGTAAGTCTCAACCAAGCGATGAAGAGGTGAGCGCGAGCCAGCGTTAGATTTACAACAGCTCGTAGCAAACAAGTGCCGTGCGCGCACCTCACGTACGTGTACTGTTCGAGGAACTAGGTAACATAGGTTCTTTACTAAATCAGGACAATCAAATTTATTGCGGCACACATTAAACAGAGTCATAACATCAAGGAGCATTCGTCTTGAGTGCAAGGTAAGGATATCATATTTCCTAAGAAGTAAGTGGTATGGTGTCCGGACGTAAAGAATAGCACCATCCCATATCTTCCCGTGGGTGTCGTAAGAGGCGACTAAGGGACTTACCAGAGAATGGGCAGCAGCGTTCTCTGATTCTACAACAACCATACTGCGATCGCCAACCCGCCTGCCAAGCGTGGCGATTATGGCAAAACCCCCCCTTCTTGGGGGAGGCCTATGTCCAGCAGTGGACTTTTCGGCTGAAATGATGATGATGATGAAGTGGTATGAGACTTTTTTCCGAAAACATCTGTAGTTTATAGCACGAAGGTATTTGCGTTGTACCAGCTCCAAAGTATCATCATATTTTTTGTATAGAGGGTTCCATATAGGTACTGCAAACTCTAACTGTGGCCTAATTATGGATTTGTATAAATGCAGAAAGGTGGAGGGGCGACGAAATTCCGTAGATGCTCTCATTACAAAACCAAACATTTTGTAAGCCTTACTAACTATTGTATCTATATGAACATCTAGATGTAGCTTTGAATCCAGCTGAACCCCAAGATCTCGGATAGAAGTAACTTTATCTATAAATGTATTAGCGAGACGGTAGTTAAATTCAGTTTTATATTTCTTTTTGGTAAACGTTATAACGTGACACTTTGGAAGACTAAGATAAAGCTTATTGGAAAAACAATAGTCAGAAAAACGGTCCAGATCTTGCTGGAAATCAATACAGTCTTGTTTATTTGAATTTTTTTTATAAACCTTTAAATCATCCGCATATAGAAGAAATTTAGAATGTTGAAAACAGAAGTTAATGTCATTGATAAATAAAATAAATAATAATTGTCCTAGAATAGAACCTTGAGGGACACCAGACGTGACCTGAATAGAGCTGGACTCGAAGCCATCAATCACTACTTTCTGAGTTCTGTTAGTTATGTAAGATATGAACCACCGCAAAAGGTCCCCTCTGATTCCGTTATAAGCAATTTTACTCAGTAGCAGTTCATGATCAATTTTATCAAACGCTTTTTGAAAATCGGTATAAACCGCATCAATTTGCTGCCTATTGTCTATATTTTCAAAGAGATGGGACGGAAAAATAAGGAGATTACTAATACAAGATCTGTCCTTAACAAAACCATGTTGTTCATTTATTAGCACACTTTGAATAGCCGGATATACCTCGTTATGTACAAGCCTCTCAAAGAGTTTGGAAAAGGCAGATAGTATAGAGATAGGTCAATAAGTCGCTACATCATGCTTGGATCCACTTTTGTGAACTGGCACAATATTTGCATGTTTCCAGACATCTGGAAAGACACCATAAGATAAACATTTATTAAAAACGATAAATAAGGGATAGCAAAGTGTATCACACGTATTTTTTAGAAAAACTGATGGAATCCCATCCGGACCCGGACCCTTAGATGAATCAAGTGATTTTAATTCTCTACGTATAGCATCAAGAGAAAGATGCAGCTTACATAAGTTTACATCATTGACAGCACTGTTAGTGGGTGGTTGCCAGGTGTTATGGTCAAAAGTTGAAGGCTCATATAAAGAGCGGAAGAATGTAGCAAATAAGTTACAGGTAGTGATCGGATCATTGGATGAGATTTGATTGAAATGAACCGTTGACGGGATTTTATGTGTAGTTTTGCGGCTGGCAACATATGACCAAAAGGTCTTAATATTAGTAGCAACACTGTCCTCAACAGCTTTGATATAGCTATCGTAACATCGGTCAGCTACTTTTTTAAACCTTGTTCTGTTGATGGAGAATACCTCGTAGTCGCTTAAATTCCCATACTTCTTCCACCTAACCCAGGCACGAGTTTTACTTTTAAAAATAGCTATAAGTGATTTGGAAAACCAATTCGGGTAATTCGCATTTTTGCGTTTACAAAATGGCGTGTGTGATCTTATAATTTCATAAAGTTTTTCATAAAATGTAGAAACAGATTCATCAGGTGCTAAGTTATCAAGTAAGAAACTCCAATCAACGTTATCCAAATCAGTATTTATTTCCTGATAGTTAGCTTTGTGATAATTTAGTTTGTTATGAGAACTCCCTTTGGAAATATGTGAAGGGCAAGTGAAAGAAATATGAACACAGAAAGCAGGATGGTAGATGTCAATGGGTAAAAGGGTAGTATCAGGAGTAAACATTACGGTATGGGTGTTACAAAAGAATAAGTCTAAGATGCGACCGACAGAATTGGATAAATGGTTATACTGTTTCAGAGCTTGTTGCGAGCAAAAGTTTAATAAACTGCGACTAACGTTTGTGAGTTTATTATTTGTAGCATATTCCATGTATGATGATTGTTCTACCCAGTTAATTAAAGGCAAGTTGAAGTCACCTGCTAAAATAATATTATCAATGCGAGGGTCATCACACAAAATTAACAGAGAATCAAGAAAAGTTAAGTATAAATCATCAACAGCGGTTGGAGGTATGTAGGTGGCACATATTAAATGATACTTATTATTGTTGGAGGGTATTTTCACTATGACATGCTCGGGCAACGCTAACGGGGGCGAGAACGAAATATAGGTCGGTTTCAGTTTTTTAGATACAGCTATAAGAACACCGCCGCCATCCCTTTTATTGGTAAGTATACGGTTACGATCGCATCTAAATACCAAATATCGGTGATCAATAAATTCATTATCGAATATTTCTGGCGTTAACCACGTCTCGGTCAAGATAATGACGTCATATGTATGCGACAAAACATTTAAATATAGGGTATTTAGTTTAGTCCTAATTCCTCGACAGTTTTGATAATAAATGGAAAGATTACTATCATCAGCCATTTTCAAAGTGAGAGGGTATAATGAGATTAATCAGTAAAGTATATTTGAGACTAATATAATTAACTAGCACAAACCAAAGCTTATAACTTTCACGGTACTTTTCCATCATAATATCATGATATAAAAACAAAATGTAGACACAATCGACATAGGTAACTACAATGTCCAGCAACAATATCAGGATTGGTGGCAGGACTGTGATGTATGTAACGTTATTGAGTAAGATAATCTTACATTGTAAACAGTATTTCAAAACCACGGGCAAACTTATAATCACACTGCTGACCGCAACAAAACATAACATACCAACGGATGACAACTTATTTATAATTTTAAGGTGAAATAAACAATAAAATTTATGATTAGTTATTGCCGACAGTTTCATTAGAGGAATTGCTAGACCTAATATTTCTAGAAATGTCGTCTTCCGAGCGGATCGCGAAGGTAGATGAGTCATCCGTTTCCTTGACCAAAACAGTTGCATTTCGGACCCATACGTACTTGAACTTGTTTGTTTTGGCAGCTTCGCGACTTTTGCGAAATAACTCCTTATTACGAAGCGTCAGGTGTTCGTTCATGTAAATACGACACTGAGTTCCAGCGAGACCAACACAATCCTACGTTATACCTTTAGACAGTCGATAAGCGCTTAGCACGTTATCACGAAGCAGCCGGGTACTCAACTTCACTATAACATTTTTCGGACGTGAATTATGCGCGTGCGCATGTGGAACACGGTGAATAGCCACTATATCTCTTTGCGTTAAAGGTATTTTGATCGCTGATGCAATTGACTCCATGATTCCAACCAGATTTTCACCACGTTTTTCGGGCAAGTTTCCTATTTCAATATTGATAAGATGGGATGGCGCAAGAGTATCGACACATGTTGCGTCCCGAACTAAAGGCCTAAATAACTAATGTTTTAATTACAATGGTTTTGGACACGAGTTGCCATCGCCGACCTGGGAGTCTTTGAATAGACCCCGGACACAGGTTGGCAAGGAAAAAATTAATATTATAAAAACCTGTTCAGGTGGAGATTCATAGATGAATCTGCCTTGGCGTGTAAATGTGGAGTACTCAGTTTGAATTGTCATAGACACGCTAAGAAGAAGGAAAATATGTTTATAATAGGTGTTTTTTTAGGTATTACATTTTATGTTGGGGAACAAGTATTTAGAATTTTTTTTATTACAATTATTATGAAGCTATCTTTTTCTTTTTTTTTACAATCTGTCAAATTTATAGTATACTAACTATATGTGTACATTATTAATTAAAAACTATTAAATAACCTAAAATAAATAAACTATAAACGGGCATCAAAAAACTCCTCCTCAACACTGTCAGCTGGTAATGTGCCCAAGAGACTGACGGCGTTGCCAAGTTGTATGGCAACACTTAGCCTCTTGCCAAATTGATCAAGTCTAAGTTTGGTAACATGTTTTCAATTTTGAGTTGTTTTGCCTATTAAAGGCCAGAAGAGTCTATTATTTTGGTCTAGACTTTGTTTTTTATGTCTATTAATATTTAAGTATTTGAAACCGGGGGCAAAACGTGTTACTCATAAAGTAGGATTAAGAATATATCCATAGAGGTTATTTAGGAAAAACAAATAATATTTATTAGTATTAAGAATTAACATAATGTGGTGATTTTGCCAATACCAAAATAAATTAACAATTTTTGGGGTTCAGTACCTCAGTCGGCAAAAACGGAACCCTTCTAGAATCACTCTGTCTGTCCGTCTGTCTGTTTCTGAGAAACTCGTGGAGGTATCAAAAAAAAAAAAGAAAAAAAAAATCAAATACAAATGAAAAATTAACTATTATTAATTAATTATTATTTATTGAAATTAATATCAAATACTCAGGCCGGTTGGAGCAGTGAAAAAATCAAACTTGTAAGTCAACGCGAAAAAAAAAAAGATATGATGACCGTTTTATGCTTCAGTTTTTTCAATCGGGTTTTTTAGTTTTTTCAACTACTTTTTTTAAAACTATGTACTTACCCTGTATACCATTGATGTCATATGTGATTTGCTTCCACGAGAAAACCTCTTCGAATTTGCCGACACTACGACCGTTCTGACATCTTGCAGGTACGGTCAGCAGCGCCAAAAATGTGACGGTCAAGAAAACCTGTTTCATTTTGACCTGTGAAACAAAAAGTATCTATTAATAACTAGCTTTTACCTCCGGCTTCGCTCGCGCCCTAATCAAATATAAAACAGAAAAGAAAAAAAAAAAAAAATAAGTTTACGACCTACTCCCATACCTACCAAATTTACATAAAAAAAATCATAAAAATCGGTCGAGCCGTTTCGGAGCAGTGCGACCACAAACACCGTGTCACGAGATGCTAAATAATAAAGTCTTTAACTATGAAATTGCCGTTTTTATCTCACATTTTGGTCTGTTTATAACTTTGACATATAGTTATATTTTTTCCTTATTCAATTTTAATTGGATTGACTGGTAAATTACGTACCTTTTAGAGTTTAAAAACCGTACTAGTAGTTGCTTATTACTTCATAGGGTAGTGTGTCAAAACACCTGTTTCAATGTGCCGTCGGTTTCACTACTTCAAGTAGGTATATTTTTGTCATAGACTGTGCTTTGAGAATTTTAAGATACGCAGTGCCGCGCAGCCTTTTTCACTCTAACTATAGTTTGCAATTGCATCACATATGGTTCAGACGTTACCAAGAAAAAAATAAAAATAATAGTATGGAAATTTCACTTTTCATGAAATCATCCATATCAATCGGCAATTTCATACTTTAACCCCTAATATAAGACTACCTCCATAATTGAATCGGATTTTATTTTATCTCTGAAACGGCTTGACCAATTTCGACGGTATTTTTGTGATTTACTGGAAAATAGCTGATGTAACTTTTATTTTAGAATAAGAATTAGGATACCATGCAAAAAAAAATAAAACCTTTGAAATTGTTAACAAAATATGATATGAAAATGTTCAAAAAATGTTCGTTGCAAATATGAAATTGTTCTTAACAATAATATCACGCGAACGAAGGTCGCGTCAACATCTAGTAATCACTGTTTAAAAAAAAACCGTTTTTTTTTTAAATTATAAAACAAACAGTTCAAATTGTTTTAAACAAGTTTTTTTTGTTCCTTTTAGTTTAGGGCATTATTTCAAATTAATTCGACCTATAATGCTTCATTTCTAAACTAGATTTTTAATATCATATCATATCAGATATAAAATAAAAATTACATAACATCACGCCTGTTATCCTCGAAGGGTTAGGCAAAGGTATACCTAATAGTGCACACGTTATGTTTAAGTCTCATATAATAGGGGGCAAGCCTATTGATTAAAAAAATAAAAATAAATCAAAATTGTTATAATTTTGATTGTGTTTCTTGTCCGATATAAATCCTGGTACTTAGATCTTTGTTTGATTGAATAAATTACTTATCACAAAAAAAAATGACAGTAATAGTAGACACAACTGGTTTTTATGTCAAGCTATTTAGACTCCTAAATATTAATTGATTTTCATTTTATATCCATTCGTTCGCCATGAAAAGCAGTTTTAAAGCTTGTTTTTTCCTTATTGTTTTATACAATGCTTAAAACTTGGTTTAATCTGTTTTTAAACTCTTTTTTTAATCTTAATAAGGCACAACTTTTTTTTTTTTTGAATGGGATATCATCAAATGACCCCCCCCCCCCACACTGGGCGGAGTGGAAGGGAGTGTCAGACTTGTACTGACTAAAAGCCATCCATGTTCCTTCTTTGCCCTTTGTGTTCCAGGGCCGCAGTATCTCTTTCGAACAGTCCCGCAGCCCTGGATCATGCCAACCCTGCTAGTAATACATAAAATTAAACGTCTCTTGAAAATGACTCGGTAAAACACTGTTTGAAGATGAGATAGGTATTAATATCTTACACAAATAGCAAGTTTTTTTCCGATTGTGTGTTCCCCTCGTTACTGTAGAAAAACTTGTTTTTCGCATGATTTTGTTTTGTTAACAGACTTAAAAAAGGTGGAGGTTATTACGCTAGGTGTTGCAAGATTCGAAAAATATTGGAATTGTTATTGTAACCTTGTGTTAGCTCGAAATAAAAACAAAAATAAGTACATAATTATGTTTCTAAGTGGTTTTATTTCTTCAGTCAGCTGATTTAAGCAAAATGAAGGTAACTCTGCGAAGTTTTTTCGAACACCATTTAAAAAAAGTTGTAAATATTTTTTCTATCCAAAGTTTTTTTTTTACAAAACATGTCTGCGTGTTTTGTGTGTGTGTAGTGTGAGTGTGGCGTGTGAGTTACAGAGTAATGCAGAGACAAACAGTGTACATCATCTGCCTAGCCTTTTCCCAACTATGTTGGGGTCGGCATTAAGTCTAACCGGATGCAGCTGAATACTAGTATTTTACATGGAGCGACTGCGTAACTGACCTCCACAACCCAGTTAGTACTGGGTAATACGATACCCCTTGGTAAGACTGGTTGTCAGACTTTCGGGTCACTGACACCTGTAACGACTGTCAAAGATTTACAAATGACAGCCGGGACCAACGGCTTAACGTGCTTTCCGAGGCACGGTCGAAACTAGGTATGTAATGGGCGGTCACCCATCCTCGGACCAACCTAGGTAAGCGCGGCTTAACCTTAAGTTCGACCCGGCTGTTAATTAGCCACGAGCTCCTAGAGAGACAAACAGTATACATTAAAAAAAAACGAGTAGGTACCAATGAAATATGTTAAAAAGCGTCTTTTTTATAAAAGGTGTAAAAGACCCTTAACGAAGCTGAAAGGCACTTGTTCTCCCCGTCATCGCGATCATTTTTTTGTTCTAGACCATACCTGGGAACCTTCTAGTTACGGAGATATTGAGGATCAAAGTTGCAACATCTCCCAATTTAAAAAAAAAATACCTACATGTTTTTAATGTAAGATTTTTACTTTAAACACTTCTACGACCCCCGTACTATTCAATCAATCCACCAGCACAATGTTTTGAGTGCGTTACATTGACTTTTATACTAAAACGTGATTTTCCACCCAAAAAAAAGTCGTTTCCCAGAAATAATTTTTGCGTAAAGTTACTTTGATGTACATAATGCTCGGTTGACGGCTTCGTGAAGAGTCTGTTTACCCTGTAAAAACAACAACATGCTTTTAGGCGCCTACCGAATGACTTACGGATTAACGGAATAGCTCCGAGCAAATAAAAAACCAAGACAGCTGTCAATAGTGACGTGAAGCCGGTTCCGTAAACATGTGTGCACTTATTGAGCGTAGTTTTGAGCGTAGTTTAGTTGTAGTTAATGTAAACGTGTGCGTGTGAGCGTGTATGCACAGAGCGGGGCGTAGTTTTGCGCATGCTTCACTGTATTGTTCGCAGCGCTGTCTTAGTTTTTATTTGGTCTGATAGTACTAGTAGCATTTTCAAATATACCTGCTAAATCGTTTAAAAAAATTACTTAAAAATCCATTATCATCTGCCTAGCCTTTTCCCAACTATGTTGGGGTCGGCTTCCAGTGTAACCGGATGCAACTGAATACCAGTATTTTACATGGAGCGAGTGCCTATCTGACCTCCACAACCCAGTTAGTACTGGGTAATACGATACCCCTTGGTAAGACTGGTTGCCAGACTTTTTGGGCCACTGATTACCTAACGACTGTCAAAGATTTACAAATGACACCCGGGACCAACGGCCTATCGTGCTTTCTGAGGCACGGAGAAAACTCGGTATGTAATGGGTGGTCACCCATCCACAGACCAACCTAGGCAAGCACGACGTAAGCTAAAGATCGACCCGAGCGTCTGTTATTATTTAGTCACGAGCTTCTCCTCCCCGTTACTTAAAAAGCCATACAAAACACAAAATCGCTTACCCTTTTATTTACTTCAATAATTAAAAAACAAATTTACACCCACACATCACTTTTTCACAAACTTTTATTTGTCAAAACGTTATTTTTTATCTTATATCACTATTATTATTATTATATTACTATTAAATATTATAATAAGAACCACGTCTGTCTAGGACAAGCGTGTCTTATTATATGATGTATTTCTAATGTTTGTGTAGTATTTCCATGACCCCAGATTCTACACTAGTGATGTTCGCTGTCGATTGTTTTTTTGTATCGATGTTTTGTTTTTAATGTGACGTTAAGGAAAAGATCGTAAAGAAACTGGCAAGTCCTAGAAACAGGAAATTGAAGACAAGTTTTTTTACTAAGTAGGCTTGCGTTTGACCGTTGCTCGCCTGATGTGAAGCGATGACGCGGCCTAGTGTAGAGCGCGCTTGCCTAGAAGAAACCGACTCACTCGAACTTTGAAACGATCTAGATTATAATAATCGGGAAACAAAGAAGCCGTCAGTGAATTCCACAGACTGGCGGTTCGCACAGTATAAAGGGTGTTACTTCGCCCGCGCCTTCGTCTGCAAAAATTGTGATATCTCGGCTAATAAGCACGATATAAATATAATTTATAGCCTATAGCACCCACGAATAATATAGTTTTCTGCCAGTGAAAGATTTTTTTTGCATTGGATCATTAGATTTGGAGATTAGGGGACATTGAAAATTGGAAACAAATTTTACCTCTTGATAATATTCTGCCGTCATAATGAAAAAAGGCACAACTAACATTTTATAAATATGGAGTAAATCGACTTTAAAGTTTATGACTTTTCTTTATGTTATGTTGTAAGTGTGCCTTTTCAAAGTAGTTTTTAGTAAAAATCTGTATGAAGTAATAGTCACATCTACGTTTTTGTGCCTTTTCATTATAATGGTAAATAAATGTGCCTTTTCATTCTATAAAACATGAATATTAGTCTCATTTGTGCCTTTTGAGCCTACTGTATCTCCGAACTCCTTGAAGATAAAATTCTATAAAAAATTTAGTAGATGTGCCTTTTTTTCTGATTCTAAATATGTATATAACTCAATTTTGACAAAAATGTTAGTTGTGCCCTTTTTTCTTACGACGGCAGTATTAGTATAGATATTATTAGTATAGACTACTAATTCTAAGTATTCTTTATCCTCAACACTGCAAAGACATTATGGAAACTACATTTTATCTTCGTCTACTCACGAACTTGACCGACGACGCTGTTTACAATACTGTAGAGGTCAAGGTGAGCTAGTTTCATAAGGACGAAGCGTCTATAGATGAGCTATGCGACGAATAGTTATGTATTTAGTATTTATATAAGGTCTAACTATTCATACACGAAATATTTTCAGAGAATCATCTAACGGCTATAACGAAGCCATTTTAAGGGATCTTTTTTATCGGTGTATTTTTTTTTTTTAATAATAAATAATTTAAAATTACTTGACCCACAACATAAATACTTATTATTTATCCTTATTTTTAAACTTCCATTACGCTAGTTTACTACGTCGTATTTACCTACTGTCATTGTTACAATATGGGAGTAAAAGGTTTTATGCAAAATGTCTCAAAAAATTAGAATTAGAATTTTAATAATTTCGTCAAAAAATAACACTCAGATATTTTTTTTTTCGTTGCTATGGCGACTTTACGATTTATAGAAGTTACTCTTAAAATATTTCGTGTATGAAAAGATAGACCTTATATACACACGCCTGTAATCCCCGAAGGGTTAGGCAGACGTGTACACTCACGATCACCAATATGTAAACACTAAACAACTTTTAAAAGTGGTTTTCTCCTAAAGGGCTACCATGACGTTTTAAAGCAGGAGTAAATCCAGTGTGGGAAAGAGACAGAGCTATACAGTTCATCTAGCGCCATCTCTTTCCCCACACTATAATTACTCCTGCTTTAATACGTCATGGTAGGCCCCCTGTTCTATTAAATCCCGGAGTGTCATAGGATGTATTTAAGACGTTCACGTGCGAAAGCTAGTATAATACAAGGTGTAAACAGACCCTTCACTAAGCTGTCAACTACTACTGTGTTTTACTATCAATTCAGTGCCATTTGTACAGTGAGGCAAAGCGATATTTTAATTCTAAATAACTTATTATACATAGAATATTTAATATTTCGTTATGATACATAATTTATCCTGCTAGTAGTGATTTCGTTTCAAAAATTTAGCTCTATGAAGATAGCCTCTATCACGTTGAACCGGTTTTCTGGATAATTTAGTCATTCATGTTTTTTTTTTTATATTTTAGGAGTTAGTACCTACTTGTACTAACCTTATAATCACGTATAAAGGCGGATTTAATATACAACATTAGTTTTAGTATATGCGAAACCTGAAACACGTGTCTAGTATTTTTATGTAAAGAATCTATGTACAAAATTTCAAAACGGTATGATGAAAAATCACAAAGTTATAAGCTTGCTGTTATGTGGTTTTCCGCACAAAAACGTGCACACACGCACGCAACGCGCCCGCGCGGGCGCCTCCACCGTCGTCTTGAGCTTATTGATAGTTATAATTTGGCAGTAGGTACCTAAATGATTGCGATAGGTACTTAATGTCACTCGGTGTCCAACTTGTAACTTTTTTTTAATATTTGGGACAAAACATAACATGGTTTAAAAATTATTAGAATCGATTCAGTTACTTATTCTGAACAAACTATATTCAGGTTTCGCATATACTAAAAATAATGTTGTATACCACCTACTGCGCTGTGCTACTAACTATAAGATTGTTATGACAAATAACATTAATCTGTGATTTTTACTACAAAGTACAAAGCGTTTTTTTATACTAAATGTGCTTACTCTTGACCTCAATCTAGTCCTGAGGACAGATATGAGGTCGACGATGGAACGAGCTAACCCAAAAGAAGCCTATTAACTCGCAACTTAAATAAAAGCGTATACTATATCTAATAAAAAAAGGATAAGTACTTGTTTAATTAATGATTTATTTATCCAAACATTATTTAAATTTTACACTCTCTGTGGTGCAAGCGTCGTCACTTTTCTGTGTGACTATACATCGACGTTTTTATGCCTATCAAAATGGAAATATCCAGGCATTGTTCGGGTTGAGTCCAAGCAAGTCGAGTGGGCGCGGACCCGTTTTTATCGATACAACTGAGTTATAAAATCCTTACTAATAGTATAAATATGAAAGTAAGTTTGTTTGTTTGTTACCTTTTCATGTCTAAACCACTGAACCGATCATACTGAAATTTTGAAAATACGTTGTCTATTGTATAAAAACGGCCATAAGGTACCTTTCATCCCGAAAACAAGTACTGTTCCGGAGGAAAACAACAATAACGTTCTTATGATAATAGATGGCGCCACGTGTCTCTCGAATCATGTTTGAATTATATTATTACAAGCAGAGTACAAGCCTTATATCAATTAGAGTTGTACTCTGACAATCATGTCAAATTCTAAATTAACGCGAGCGAAGCCACGGGCAATAACTACTTATCGATAAAAACAACAACGTCGCATCCCTACCGTCCTTGGCGTAAACGACGGTTCAGCTAGTTATAGAGGTTATCATAATAGAATATTTGTTTGTGTGACTATTAATTGATCATTTCTATCAAATCAGCTGCCTCGTTGGTCTAGTGGTCACAATCGCGACTGCCGAGAATGAGGTCCTGAGTTCGATTCCGGGGTCGAGCAAATTGTTATTAGATTTTTCCATCAGGAATTTCTCAGTAGTACAGGAGTCTGGATTTGTGCCCGGTTGATGGCAATACGGTCACCTCCTATTACATGGGACTTAAACATAACTGGCGAAATGTGGGTGTACTATTAGGTACACCTCTACTTGTCTAACCCTTCGGAGATTACAGGCGTGATGTTACGTGTGTGTTCTAACAAATGTTATTAGTCTTTAACTTTTTTGCCTGGGTTGGTCAGTGGATGGGTGACCACTCATTACATACCGAGTTTCCTCCGTGCCTCGGAAAGCTCATTAAGTCGTTGGTCCCGGCTGTCATTTTTAGATCTTTGACAGTCGTTACAGGTAGTCAGTGGGATGAAAGTCTGACAAGAATAACAATATTGGCAAGCAGAGCAACAGTATGTCACTCAGTTAGCCTTCTTCTCCATCTTCTTCTTTTTTAATCTTCTTCTTCATTAAGAAAGTCGTCAATTTTTCACAGTAAATGCTTTTATTTTTATTTTTATTTTTTTTAAATGGGCCGGCTCCCACCTCGATCACGCCTGATGGTAAGCGATAGATGAGGTCTATGACGGGACGAGCGTGCCTAGAAGATGCCTGTTCACTCTTGCTTTGAAGGCAGACGGGTTAAATGTGGGATCCCCGGAACACAGAGAAGCAGAGAGTTCCACACTTTGGCTGTGCGCATAATAAACGTGGATGAGAAGCGCTGAGTACGACTCGTCGGGATAGCAACCAAGTGTGGATGGTGGGCCGCAGTGCCTCTGCTAGTCCGGTGGTAAAAAGGTGATGGTGGGATCAGGTCGTGGAGCTCCTGCGCACACTCTCCGAAGTACAGTCTCTAGAAGACAGACAGAACTACTACTAACGCTACACAACCTGGTACTAACTGGGCTGTGGAGGTCTGATAGGCAGTCGCTCCATGTAAAATACTGGTATTCAGCTGCACCCGGTGAGACTGGAAGAAAAGCCATGCTTATGATGACTAGAAAGGAATGAAAAAAAACTAAACTTTAATATCATTACTTTTAATAATATTCCTTACAAAAAAATACATTACATTATTTCTTCATTATCATTGACACTAGAAACGGGATATTTATCGGGATTATTTTATATCCCGTTTCTACCCCCGTAGCATGACCACTGTAGACAAGGATTTCTTTGACGGAAGAATCGACAAAATGACAGATAGTGCAAAGAAATCTGTCATTGTGTCGACACAATCTGTCATTTTGTCGATTCTTCCGAAAAAGAAATCCTTGTCTATGGTGGTCATGCTACGGGGGCTGGTGTTAATGATAATGTTAGTGATAATAATATAGTAAAAAATTATTTAAAATCTTAATTATTTCTTCGACTCGCAAACGGTTCCTTTAATCAAGTCTTGGACTCTGCCCCTGTAATAAAACAAAAATACAAATTACCAAGGTTTATATCACAGATGTTATGGATATGATTTCGGATCTGGATACGGATATGGATATAGGAATAAAATTATATCGGTTTCGGATACGGTTACGGATATGTAATTATTTCGGATTATCCGTTAGTTTCGGATAGTTTCGGTTACGGATATTAGATTGAAGTAAAATATAAACACAAATGGAAAGTTTATTTATATTATATACATTAATAAATTAAAATAACCTATATTAACTAACTAACTTAAAAATAAACTTAAAAAATGGCGTCAAAAACTCCTCCTCAACGTAGTCAACTGGTAATGTACCCAAAAGACTGGCGGCGTTGCCACGTTGTATGGCAACGCTAAGCCTTTGGCCAAGGTAAAAGCCAGCCCTTGGGTCACGGGAAGAGTCAACTAAACGTTTAGAAATGTCCTTGAAAAGGCTGTGAGCACTCGGACCCCACGGACCTAGAGTTTCAACCCCAAACGGCTCGAAAATATAGTTACCAATAAGGTTACTATATTTACGCCGCTTGAGGTTCTCTGCAGCCGCAGCCGCAGCACCAGCACAGCACGATGAGCTAGGAAGATGGGATGGCGCAAGAGTATCGACACAAGTTGCATCCCACACTAAAGGCCTACCCATCCTCCATGGAAACAAAGACATGCCGTCCGGTCTCTTGCCATCGTCGCGTGCCAAGCCATTTGGTTCTAATAAAGCTGGAACGCCGACGGTGACAAGAGCTCGACGGATGATATCATTTAAGTTCGCGTGCCGTGCAAAGCGGCCCGCACTTCGGCTGCATGAAAGGCCGTGGTGTCCAAGGCTGTTGACAGCTTCACCACAGTGACAGCGATGAGGAGAAAAACAAGGGGCGCCTAGGCGTAGAGCAGCAGCAAGGCGGAAAGTAGTGTCGTCGAGCAAAGAAACATTAAACACAAACAGTATGTAATAATTTGGTTTTATTTATAGGTTTTATCTAGTCTAGGTTATCATTTGGTATTATAATCAGTCATATAGGTAAATAACTATCCGAAACTTGTGAAACGGATACGGTTACGGATATATTTTTATTTCGGATATCCGATAGTTTCGGTTACGGTTATGGAGCTCCATAACAGTCCTGGTTTGTATAGTGGCCGCATTCGCAACTGTTGAGCTTGGGGTCCTGAGTTCTTTTGCCAGGTTACATCATCAGCGTATAGCAGTCCACTGCTGGACATAGGCCTTCTCAATCGCACGCTACTCAACTCGACTTTCAGCAATTCTCATCCAGTTGCTACCAGCCACCCTGCGAAGATCGTCACTCCACGCTCGCCTGAGGGCTTCCCACCTTACGTTTGCCGATTCGCGGTCTCCACTCAAGAACACGTCTACCCCAACGGTCATCGGTTCTACGGCTAATATGACCGGCCCATTGCCACTTCCATTACCAGGTTACCCAAAGTATTAATCGCCTTAGAATAATTGACTTACAACGTCCCCAATGCTGCTGGGGCGTAGGCCTCCTCTCTATGAGAGGGAGTGGTTATGTAACCCACCACGCGGACCCAGTGCGAGTTGGTAGATGTCACACGTCTTCGAATTTACGCAAAATGTCAGACACGCATATTGTCAGAAATCAGATTTAGATTCAGAATCGCAGAATGCCAGATAAGCAAAATGTCAGATACGCAAAAAGTCAGAAATGTAGTAAGTTTGTTTTGGCCAATTGAGTGAAGTGCAATTTATCGGTACTCAGAAATCTTTTTCTAGGCATCCTTATACTATCCTATCCTAATAAATAATTGATTCTAGGACATCCTTCACCGTTTTGTGAGCAGTATATATAGTGATGGACTAGGTCCAGTTGAAAACCAGTGTCGGACACTAGTTATCAGGCAGTTTTCTGAACTGACCCTATTTGGCGCAGCCATGAGGCACACAATGTTGTCATTTTTGTTTGAAGTTTTATTCTGTTACTTGTGGCATTTGTGCCAAATAAGTGTATTTTTTCTTTCTTTCTTTTCTTTCAAAAAAATAACTCATTACACCCTAATATACTTAAAACCAATGATATTATAAAGAAGATACGCTACGTTCATACTGAGCGCCGTTCAAATATCGTTGCGTTGTTACGACTGCGACAGATAATACGGAACGTATGAGACAGCTATTGCGCTTGAAGTACTTAAATTACGACAATTGTCTGAATTTGTCTGCAACAATTTGCGCGCGCTAGTGCGATATCTATCTCTTTTTAATTATTATATCATTGCTTAAAATACTTACTTATGCACAAAGAAGTTCGGTTCAGTTGTATTGAGCTGTGAGTATATGAACGTCGGTATCTGATTAACCAAGACCCACACATTATCTCCTATGATCTTCAGATCTGAAAACAAAAACAAAGTTTTTTAATTGTATTATTATGAAGAAATTTTACGTAGTCATCATCTGCCAAGCCTTTTCCCAACTATGTTGGGGTCGGCTTTCAGTCTAACCGGATGCAGCTGAATAACAGTATTTCACATGGAGTGACTGCCTATCTGACCTCCATAACCCAGTTAGTACTGAGTAATACGATACCCCTTGGTGAGACTGGTTGTCAGACTTTTTGAGCCACTGACTACTTAAGTACTGTCAAAGATCTACAAATGACACCCGGGACCAACGGCTTAACGTGATTTCCGAGGCACGGAGGAAACTCGGTAAGTAAAGGGAACCATCCAGGGACTAACCTAGGTGTGTACGGCTTAACTTGAAGATCGACCGAAATTGATCTAAGATCGAGGTCTTATTTAGCACGAGAATTAGAAATATACTATACCTGATATATAAACCAGCTTGGTATGACTCTGAGCCACCACAACGGTTGTCTTGCTGGTCAGCGGTACTTGGGTGTTCCAGCACATGATACCGTCCTGGGCTACGTTCGCATACAGTAGCGTTTGGGTGGAACTGTGGAAGTCATGAGAACCGCTCTGCGAAAAGGCTCCTCTGACGCCTTCTAACTGTAAATAAAAATGAAGCATCATTAAGAGGGAACAGGGCCTACAAGGAATTTGAAAAATAGGTATTCGAAGAAACTAATATTGCCGTCGCGCTGCGTCAAGCCTGCTTGTAGAGAACATAAGGACAGCTGCAGCTCAGACCGATTATATTACATACATCTCCAAAACTGTGAAGAAAAACATGTTTAAGAAAGAGTATGCCTAGGTTCCTATCAATTTCTTTTATGTTAAAAACTTTTCTAATTTGTCTGGTAGTCCTTTAATCACAGCCGTAAAAATGTGGCTTTTGGTCAATTAATGGAGGGTCATATTTTCTTTACTTATTAGTTGCTGAAAAAAAGGAAATGATAGGGACGTGTCTACAGTAGATCTTGATTTTATGAAATAATGTTCTAGAGGCATTGTTCAGGAAAATAAAAGAAGAATACATTCGTATGGAGAATCGTAGACCCTGTTCCCTCTTAAGGTATTGACAAAAGTTGCCTAATAGGCTAGATGAACTGGCGACAATTGCCATCATCAACACATCACACACGCACACACACCACACACATACGCACACACATCACACACACACACACACACACACACACACACACACACACCATTCACACACATTCTCACATAATTCTACCTAATTCTTAGTATTAGGCTGCCATCAGACGGACTGCATCGCAGTACCATCAGCACTGTTCCGTTGGATATTTTTTCAACAGTTGAATAATATAGAATAGAATTATTTATTTAAAAAGTATTACAAAAGTGTACATTTAGGCGCAGTAGTATTATTTCTCATACAACAATAATTAGTACTTATAAGTAAACTATAACTAAAATATATTTAACAGTTGCAAGTTATAATAGTCCAATTCAGATGTCAGCGACCTGCCCGATCTAGGTTTATTTAAACCTGTGTTTCCGGCCATCACTTTACCTAGCGCAATTTAATTAGGACAGTAAAAATTACAAGATTAAATTAATCTATAAACAACTATAACTAAAATCAAATAGGTACAAAAAAAAACCACTAAAACTAGCTTAAGTAAATATGTACAAAAACATAATCAAACCACAACTTCTAGAAGTTTTTCTGTGTCTGTGTAATTAAGTATCGCTAAATAATCCGACATTACAAAACAAAATTTTTTATAACTTAAACTATAGAAGTTTAGTATCTTGTTGAGTCTATTATAGAGGAAAGGTCCTAAAAACACATAAAATCGATTCGCAAACGTATGTCTAGTTTGAGGTTTTGTGCAAACTAGGTCCTTCCTTCTCCTATCGGAAGGAACTGGGTGATAGGGAAGTGTAGAGTGCTGGAGTAGTATTATGTGCAGAATAAATAATTGCCGTACTGTAAGTACATTACATGCTTTGTAGAGCTGGTGTGTAGGGAATCTAAAAGGACGGAAGGTAGCAACTTTTAGAATTGCTCTTTGAGCACGTTCTAGAGGGAGAAGAATTAAATTTCCCGCACCACCCGAGGATGTAATACAATATGTTAGGATAGACTGACACAACGCTAAATAAATCTGTTTTATCAAATTATAGTTAGCTACATTACGTAAATTCTTAAAAACGTATATTAGTTTGCGCACTCTAGTACACAGTAACTCGATATGTTTACGGAAATTTAGATTGGAGTCAATAGTGACACCTAGATATTTCAAGTGGTCAGCTTTATCTAAAGTAGGGCAAGAACATGCAGTGTCAGCGTACGTGCTACAGTTATGCGCGTAAATGTTTAGGTTAGTAAGCGGTGTGTTAGTATTCCTCATTGTAAATAAAATGTATTTTGATTTTTCAGCATTTAGTGTAAGAAGATTACTTTGGAGCCAATTAGACACAATGTTGAAGCCATTCTGAGCATGTTCATAGGCCTCAGTTCTTGATTTAGCTGCAAACAATAAAACAGTATCATCCGCATAAGACATAATAATACCATTTTGGAGTGGCAGGCAGCATAGTTCATTAATATAGATTAAAAATAATGTAGGGCCTAGAATACTGCCTTGTGGAATTCCAAAACAAGTATTAGAAAGGTCAGAACTTGTATGCGGGCCAATTTTTACAGATTGCTGTCGATTGCTTAGATAGTCTGACAATAGTAGAAGCTGTGTTCCTCTTATTCCAAGTGCTTCAAGCTTCTGCAAAAGAGTACTGCAAGAAAAAGTGTCGAAGGCCTTGGCAAGGTCTAGAAAGATTCCAACTGTATGCATTCCACTATCCAGATTTGTAGAAATGTAGTTAGTCAATTTGTTTACTGCTTGGCTTGATGATTTTTTAGGCCTAAACCCAAACTGATTTTCTGAAAGTAGTTTATTATCTTCCAGATATTTTATCAATCTACTGTTAATGATTTTTTCTAAAATTTTTGATAGGCCCGTTAGCACTGAAATGGGTCTGTAGTTATTCACACTCATTTTGTCTCCAGACTTGAAAATAGGTGTTACCACTGACTTTTTTAGCAATTTTGGAAATATCCCTTTAGATAAACATAGCTGAAAAATGTGGGTCAGCGGAGGGGCCAGTAGGTATTTAAATCTTTTAAGTATATTATTGGGTATATCATCCCACCCAGTTGCGCAGACAACCTTTAACCCGTCTATTATTCTAATAACTTCGTTGACGTCAGTATCTAGTATAACAAAAGAATTTAATGTGGAAGATGTCCTAGTTGGGATTTGCGTGGGAGAACGACTAATATTTAAGGATTTTTCAGCCAAGTTCTTTCCAACGTTGACAAAATAGTGGTTTACCCTATATGTTGATTCCGCTGGGCTTATTTCTGTTGACAGTAAATCAAGCGGAGGTTCGGAATTTTTCGACCTCAATGTATTGGTTTTTATGAATTTCCACACAAGTTTACTATTTTTTCCCGCCTTCTGTAGTTCATGTTTTTCGTACTGATTTTTTAGTTTTTTCAAAAGATTATTACAGAAGTTTCGATATCTTTTATAGGTAACAGAAAGTATTACGTCATCAGGTGCAAGTTTGGATTTTAGGTGAAGTTTGTCTCTGTGTCTTATACAACGAACGAGACCGGGTGTGATCCAAGGTTTAATACAACTATACTTTCTAGGGATTGTCTTAGTGAAAGAGTTTTTCCTTATTGCATATTGTAAAAAATTAATGAAATATTGTAAAGAAATATTTGCATCAACAGAATCATAAATACGGTTAAAATTTATGCCGCGTATGTCACTTTCAAGGTTTGTCATGTTGACTTTAATGAAGCTACGCTCGCAGTTTTTTCTAGGTGAGTTTATTTGCATTGTTAGTAAAACAGTTTGATGATCGGTAAGCGAAGAGTTAGTAACCAATGTTTTGGATGAATTTTTTGATTTTAGAATGATATGGTCTAAACAAGAACCGCTTTGATGCGTGGGGTAATAGTGAGCTGGTAAAAGTCCATGAAACGCACAAATATTTAGATAATTATGTGTATGGGTGTCGGGATTCCCGGAGGAAATGTTGATGTTGATGTCTCCTAAAAGTATTATGTTTTTGAATGTAATTATGTTTTTTAAGTTTGTGTCAAGTGAGTCTAAAAATCTGTCGATATTATGAGAGGGTGGCCTATAAATAGCCATGACTACTGTATCGGGAATAATTTTAATGATTAAGCAGTTACTATCTTGGGATAGTGGTTCTTCTTTGGTAGTTCGCAAATTATTTTTAACATAAACTACTACTTCGTCGTTTTGGTTAGTGTTTCTGTCTGTTTTATATGAATAAAAACCGTTCAGAGATGGTAAGTTGACTGTCTGTTTTGACAGCCAACATTCTGTTAGTACGATAATATCGCAACTTATGTCAAGACTTTGTAATAACACTTCAAAACCGTCCATGTTTCGGTTTATGCTGCGAATATTTTGTGTAAGTAAGGTAAGCGTTTTGTCACTAGAACGAAGAAGGTGTTTACAGTCCTCAACATTGCAGACTTTAGATTCAGACACAGTAAAACTATCTAGATCACTGATAAGCTGATTGCTCATGATAATTACAAACTAAAAATAAATACAAATAAGGGATGAGCTACCTGTTTGTGCCTACTAAATACAATATTCTGTGGCGCTCTTAGGCGCCCTCATAGTCTATGGAGTTAATATAGTTGGTCTCTGCATGCTTACGTGCCGGGCAACTTACATCACCGGTTGGATGGTCACATTTCCTCTTGAATCTTTTGCACGTCGCACACTGAGGGGGAGAAGATTTGCAGCTGCAGTCCTTCACAGAGTGTCCCGTCTCTGCACAGTGGTTGCAAGTAGGACTAGTCACGGCAAAACTTAGCTGCGTGGCCGAACTGCTGGCAATTATAGCACCTGGTGAGTATTGTAAAATCTCTCACCGGGCACGAAGTCCAATTGATAAAAATTCTGCTTTGGTTGATTAGCATTTTTCTTATGCCAGCGGGTACTTCCAGAATGTAGTTGCAGGTAGGAAGGCCTTTCTTACCCGATTTATGGCTTAATTTAATGGTCTCAAGGAAGGATTCACGATTTGTATTCGGCAATTTGTCTGATAAGTTTTGCTCGTAAATACAGTCGAAGACCTTCTTCTCAGTAAGAGCTACGGGAACACCAATGACAGTAACCCTAGGGCGACGTTTAGATGGTTCTTCGATTGTTAGGCCCGAGGTAAATATCTTCTCCGAATTTTTCAATTTATCTATATCGCCTAATATGGACTGCGCGCAGTTGCTGCGATGCAGATGGCGGCCTAAGTAGTTGGTACTACGTCGGATCTCTCTCCGATCGTGACGGATCGCCGTTCCATCGGACTAGGAGAGTATGGAAGAGAGAGTGCACTTGTGCTAGATGCTAGATATACAAGGTGTGAACGGACCCTCCACGAAGCCTCCACCAAGCGTTCTGTACATCAAACTAAGCAACTCTACGCAAAAATTGTTGCTGGGAAACGACGTTTTTTTGGGGTGAAAAATCATGTTTCACGGTAGGTAGGATTTAATGTATCGCACTCAAAGCATTGTGCTGAGGAATGCATTAATTAGTACGGAGGTCGTGGAGGTATTTAAAGTAACGTTATGAAAAAAAAAAACTTATATATACCTATTTTAAAAAAAAAACTTGTGTAATTGACCCCCAATATTAATATTTAGGTAAGTATGTTGTAGGTATGGTTTAGAACAATAAAATTATCGCAGTGACGGGGAGTACCGGTACCTTTCGGCTTCGTTATGGATATTTTTAGACCCACTATCTACCGTGTCGATATTTAGTCTCCGCTGAGATTGATTGCCATTGTCGAAATTCAGTCAGGAGGACTATATAGACTGCAATAAGACGCAATAATACTTTACCTGCGAATCGCACCCAGGACCTCATGCTCAGCAGTCGCGCTTACGACCACTAGACCAACGAGCCAGTTGGTTATAGTAACAATTCAATGTAGTTTTATTACTCTAAGTCTGACAACCAGTCTTACCAAGGGGTATCCTTCTACCTAGTACTAACTGGGTTGTGGAGGTCAGATAGGCAGTCACTCCATGTAAAATACTGGTATTCAGATGTATCTGGTTAGACTGGAAGCCGACGCTAACATAGTTGGGAGATGGCTAAGCAGCTGATGACTTAAATACCTTAAAATTGGCCCCAAAATCGGCACTCTTGTCTTTCAAAACCTCGTTGGACACCGAGAACTCCTGCGTCGATATAAAAGGGTGGTAGTAAGCAGTCCTCTTGCCAGTACTGTCAGGGTTTGACAGCGCCACGCTGAAGAGTCCGTCTCGCCAGTTGATAGTTTGATCTGAAACAATTATCCAGGATGTAAGGGACAGCCCTCCACAAACTGATGGGGTGAATTCAGTATATCATACTAAGATGACCGGTACAAGAAATTATTTCAGGAATGTTATAGGAATCCAATAAAGATTTGTTTTATTTCCTCAAACGCAATGTATTGTTAACGCACGTACCGAACGGCAAGCGCGATGACGAGTTCTATGAACTTTGTAGCTGTGCAGGAAGTGAACAGCTGATTTCACGCATCATTCGTTAGAGTATTTCAACATCCATTGTTGGATTTTTGTTTTTAGCCGTATTATTTATATAAATGGAGTGCTGACTGTGCTGAGTACAGGGAATGTAATATTACAATGAAATAAAGAAATATAATAACTGAAAAAAAACCGGAGAAAAATTCCGGTGGAATATGATTCAAAATAAGGAGCTGAAAGCACCCTGTATGTCTGAAAATCATATCCCATATGACTGACACAGTCTGTGGATGTGAGATGGTGAAGACCTAGAATGGACTGTGGACCACAGCCCAGTCTGGCTTACATCATCAGTCTAAGCCTACTCTAACACCCTTCTGGTCAGAGGATCCTCCCTTTTCTATGGGGGATGAAGAACATTACACCCTATTCTTTATACCACTATAAAATTATCAAGGAAAATCATTTTTACTCTATACGTAATTAATTTGCTTGTGTTTGCTTTTCAGGGTTCCGCACCCGAAGGCTAACCAACGGGACCCTATTACTAAGCCTCCGCTGTCCGACCGTCCGTCTGTTTGTCAGCGGGCTGTATCTCATGATGATGTAAAGGTAGATTGTCACACTATTCTATTTTTTACAGACAGTGTCACACTATTCTATTTTTTACAGACAGTGTCACATTATTCTATTTTTTTTTGTTTAGATTTAAGTTTTTAATTTATTGTTTTTATTTGTTATTTTTTTATACTGTGTGTTGTTGTCACTTGTGGCATGTGGCAAATAAATGTATTTTCTTTCTTTCTTTCTTTCTAGATAGTTGAAATTTTCAAAGAATGTGTATTTCTGGTACCTCTTTCCATAAGATGCGTGGCCACCTGCGTGATTTAAGTCATTTAGTGAGGGAAACATCCTTCGCTCCACGGAACAATACAATAGTGTATTAAAATGATAAGGTAATAAAATTGAAAAATATTTTTTAAATACGCGCCATCTAGTGGTCCGTCTTTGTAACGAATGCTCAATCACGTCTGCGTGTAAACGATACTATATTCAATGACAGATATTGTTTTGGCGAATTGGGTGGATTTTGAGGCACTGTTATGATCAAGTTCAATGAAGTGTAATGTCCGAGTGGCGCGTCAACTACTTCTACGGCTTACTAATGTTCCAATTACAAATAAAATAATATAAACTAAAAATGCTGACTTCAGCGCCATCTAGCGGGAAAACTGTATGAACCGCCTTAAGAAAGTTTCCCCCCAAAAACAAAAAGACTATAGGACTTACGCGCAACCATGAAATCAGTGGCTCCAACATCGTAGTTGAACGAAGAATGGCTGAACCTCCAACTCGACAGCTGCTTCAGTGAGAAGACTATCAGACCATTCCTTGCTAGGTCGTTGATGTAGGCGAAAGCATCGTCACAAGTTTTAGGTGTTACATCCACGTTTATTGAAGTTAGACCTGAGAAAAAAACAAATGAATGGGGTTGGGTGGGTAATCTTTTATCTTGTACGTTGACTTTTAGAAAATGCCTACGGCAGTAAGTCCGCCTCTGTACTTTGTGCTTGAAGTGTTAAATAAGTAATTGGGTACATAGTTAGAATAAAACAGTCGTTTTGTGACTGTCTGTGTGACTGCTGAGTAATGAGTAGACATCGAATTTTATGCATTTGAATGTTTGTATAATAGAATAGAATATCATTTATTTGCTAAAAACATGGCATAAAAGATGCCAATGTATGAAACACTAATTTCATCAGACTTCAAAAAAAGGGGGAGTGTCTCAATTGGGCTGTTTTTTATGTTTGTTGCCTCAGATCTCCATCATCTTTGAAAATTCTTCAGTAAAAGGATATACTTTCCGATTGATCTCATGGAATTTTTATCAAAATCGGTTCAGTACTTGTGTGGTTACAATGTAAAAATTGATTTATGACAAGAATTTGTGTGTTAGACTAGAATTAAAAAGGGTAAAATTAAAAAAAAAAATTAAAAAGAAACGACTTCCAAAAATACTAAAAAATTATAAAATAATGTTACTATCGGAAGTCTGTGGCAAAAAAGTCAATGAAACAAACAAAGCCACAGACTTTCGAAAGTAAAGTATTTTAGATATTTTTTGTACTTTTTGGAAGTCGGTTTTTTTTTTAAACTTTTTTAAATCCCTATTTACCTGAAGTGGTTCCATTCACTAAGACGTCAGCTGGTAGCTCGTATCTCAGTAGTTCCTCGTTCGTTTTCAGATCATATACTATGATGTGAGGCGGCCGTTTTTGTACGAAGTTGTCTGTAATATAACAAAAAAACACTTTTAAAAACAAGCTTTAATATATTTTTTTTAACTAATAAGTATTTCTACTTAATTTATTTTTAACCTCCAACGCAAAAACAGGGGTGTTATAAGTTTGACAGTAATGTGTGTGTGTGTGTCTTTCTCTGGTAGCGTAGCTCTTAAACGACTGAACCGATTTGGATGCAGTTTTTTGTTTGAAACCTAGTTTCTTGGCGATGATTCTTAGATATGTTTTATCAAAATCGGTGTAGCCATTTACTAGACATGGGGGATGAAAGAGGGTATGACAAAGTGAATATTTTCAAATATACCCAATTAAAAGGCATGATGTGTATTAGACATATTTTATCAAAACCGGCTCAGCCATTTTATTGACTTTTCAAATGTTTGATCGCTTTTCTTTGTTGCGATGAGAGTTTTATAAATTTTTAATTTATTTTGTTATACAAACTACAATTTACAGACACTTTTTTAAGCTTTCACGGTTTATAACTAAACTTATACTGTCACTTACGGGATATCTTCCGTGAGAGGATGGCTTCAAATTGCCAAGTACGTGGAATCCAGTTTTGTGTATGCTCAAAAGTAGCAGCCGGCTACGATGGTACGCATCCCTTCATGCGTGAGTATAACGCGCGCGGGCCGGTTTTACATACAAATACGAATGTCCTATGTTTAAAGAATACAAAATACCACTTACTAGGCACCTCCAGTAGTCCTGTATCCACCATCCACAGCCTCTTGCAAGCATCCACTCTTGGGCGGTAAACTGAGACAAATTCACTGATACTGGCAACGTTGGGGTATGGCTTGAGCAATGGGGAAGAATGCCCTTTGGACTTGAGGTTCACGTAGTTCAGGGTCGAAGGTATTCCTGAAAAACACATTTTTTAAGTGGTGGGGCAGAAGTAAATAAACTAAGTAGTAGGAAATTAAAAATGCTCTTTAGTTACTGACTGATACGTTTTATTGACTGCACTACACCTTATTTCAATAATAACCTGCGAGGGTTCTGACTAAATCTAGATAAAATTTCGTTTTCTAATAAACATATATTAGAAAACGAAATTTGTGCTTCCAGAACCCTCTTTCTATGCACACTCATCATACAGAGGCCGGACAAGACGGTTTTTTGTCTTTGTTAAGGTCTTTTTACACGCCTGTAAAAGTCTAGCTGATTCATACAAAAGCGTAATACCTACACGGTCAAAATGTATGGAACAGCAGATTTAAAAAAAAATAATCGATGAAAATTTCTATCTGGGGGGCTCAGAATGATGTACTGAATACGTGGTAACCGTTTTCATATCGGTCTCTTCCTTATTGGATGGGACTTAAATATAACTGGCGAAATGTGGGTGTACTATTAGATACACTTCTGGCTAGCCATTCGGGGATTACAGGCGTGATGTTAAGAGCGTTAACGTCTTACGGCATTTCATACAAACTTTCAAGTGATTTTTATTTGAAACTAGCTGGCCTGGGGAACTTTGTACCGCCTAATTGTCAATATACACAAAGACCGTACCTACCCAGAATTACTAAAATGCACACCACCTTGAGCTCATGCCAGCCTGGTACTTTTTTGGGAACATGTGTCATATTATATGCCTCACTGTCAACAAACAGGAACTCTTTACCCTAGCTACCTACCCTACCCTACCATGAAAATCGGTCCAGCCGTTTTCGAGTTATAAGTGTTCGAACAAACCCGACTTTGTTTTATATATATAGATGACTGAACCGATTTTAATGAAACTTCGTACGCATAAGCATGATACATACGTCTAAAAAGTTGACAGAGAACTTTTCGAAATGTCTTTTTAAAGTAAAGAATATTGGTAATTTTTGTTTCTATGGAAAATCTAAAATCGGTCTAATTTAGCTGTAACACTATTTTTCGAAAATGTTCTCTGTCAAGTCTTTAGACTTATGTATCCTGCTTATACGTACGAAGTTTCATTAAAAGAAAGGTCTTATTTTCAAAACTCTTAAAATTAAAAATTAATATATACCATAGACTAGAGACCCGCCCCGGCTTCGCACGCATGGGTGTGTTGGTACACCTTCCTCTTAAATCACTCTATCTACTACTGAAAACCGCATCAAAATCCGTTGCGTAGTTTTAAAGATCTAAGCATACATAGGGACAGACAGCGGGAAGCGACTTTGTTTTATACTATGTAGTGATGTAATCTTCAAATTATTGTTTTAAATCTCCTGGTTGTGTACTTTTTGTTTGTAATCTTTCTTTTATTTTATTACTGTTTTTTATTATTTTTTTCTCTCTCCTGGCGTTTGTTTTATATTATTATGATAACCTGTGAACAGTGTTGTTGGTTACATTATTGGCAATATGCAAATATTGTTATACAAATTTTAAGTTTTCATAATGTAACTGTTTGCTGTTCCTCTTAATAAAAATAAAATAAAAATAAAATCGGTTCAGTCATTTCGAATAAAAATCACTTGAAAGTTTGTATGAAATGTCGTAAGACGTTTAACGCTTGTAAGATATGTTAATTAACACTTGTGTAAAGTTAAAATTTGTCTGTGTGGAAATGACATCAATTCGATACAAGTATTTGTACAGTATTTTCAAAAATTCCTTTCAAATACCATACTTGTTTTCCACAAAATTGGGCAATGTTAAATCATAATTTATGCTTGTTTATAAGCAACGGCGATATCTATATAAGGTCTAACTATTCATACACGAAATATTTTCAGGGAATCATCTAACAGCTATAACGAAGCCATTTCAAGGGATTATTTTTTTTTTATCTGAGTATATTTTTATAAAAATAAATAATTTAAAATTACTTGACCCACAAAATAAATACTAGCTCCTTATTTTTAAACATCCATTACGCTAGTTTACTACGTCGTATTTACCTAGTGTCATTGTTAGAATATGGGAGTAAAGATTTTATGCAAAAAGTCTCAAAATTTTTTAGATTTATTATAATTTCGTAAAAAAAAAAAACACTCAGATAATTTTTTTTTTCGTTGCTATGGCGACTTTACGACTTATAGAAGTTACTCTTAAAATATTTCGTGTATGAAAAGATAGACCTTATATAAACGAAAAAGCGATCAACTGCGGCTCAGCCGCGAGGATTGAAACTCCAACAGTGCAACCAAATTTGAGGCATACATATTGTTTTTTTTTTTTTGACATTGCCCCACACTAGGAATTTCTCGTGGGTGCGTTTACAAAAATTTAAACTCACATACACAAACAGCCAGACCCGGAACAACTACCTGTAGGTCATACAAATATTTGTTCCGTGCGGGAATCGAACCCGCTACACGCAAGCGCAGCAGCCAATCGCTGAGCCACTGTGCCAACCGCGCCGTCTCTTAGGGTTAGCCTGCCTCTCGGTCGTGTACTACTGTGGCCAATTTGAAAAGCACTGAATAGATTGCGCACCCAAGTAGGTGGTCGCAAACATAATCTGGCTAAGCGAAGTATTATCGATTCCTCCTACACCGAGTGAGAGTGCGGCGCCCCTGGTCAGACTATGCCCCACCATCTAGAGTGTCCTAGTTGACTCCTGCACCCTCAAAGATCTAAAAAACGCCTCTGACGCCGCTGTAGTATGTGTCCACTATAACGTATATTAATCATGTTTATCCTAGAATATATTCAGTGTACCTCAACTCGTCTTTCATTCAACTTGCCTCACAACACATGGCGACCCTGCCAGCGGTCTGCCTCGGATGTGCATTCCTGTGCCCATATTAAGAGTACGATACATCTATATGATCTAAAATTACGAAGATAGTTATAATGATTCTTTATTGTGATGTTATCCTGCGTACAACTGCAAATTATCTCGAAAATTTCTCCAAAACGACACCAAGACGGCCACTTTTTTAAACTATGCTGTCCTAAAGCTGGACAAAGGTCTCCCCATAATCTTCCACTCTTCTCTCTGTGCAGATCTCTCCGGCCAATCCTTCATAAACGCCTCTAAGTCATCCCGCCAGCATTTTGTAGGCCTCCCGCGTTGGCGACGCCAGTCGTGGCCACTAATTGGGACCAAACATTTTAATATGATGGATATAACGTCTAAACAAAAGAAGAAGTAAAAAAAAAAGTATAATTAGCTTTTTTATTTCCAGCTTTTCATTTAAATGGTGTGAAAGATATCACAGACGATACAACTTTTAGATTTTTTCACTTTTATTTGATTTTCGTACTTTAAATCGTTATAAATCCTAAATGAGCATTCGAAATAAAAAATGATGAGAAACCTCACCTAGCCTTTCCCAACTATGTTGGAGTTAGCTTCCAGTCTAACCGGATGCATCTGAATACCAGAATTTTACTTAGAGCGACTGCCTATCTGACCTCCTCAATTCAGTTCGTAATGCGATACCCCTTGGTAAGACTGGTTGTCTGACTTTCGGGCCACTGACTAACACACTGACTGAAATAGCTGTCAAAATTTACCTGTTTTGATTAATTGGGCAATATTACTGTATGGAAATAAGAAATATGGCTTACTAGTGAACTAAAATATTGATTATGAAATGCAATAATTAATATGGTAAAACCGAATATTTAGTTTTAGATATAAAAAATAGGTATTTGGAAACTTTCCAAACGCCTTTTTTATACCTAAAACGGTTACAAAATCAAATTCAGTGTTTTAATTGCAATTCATTACTAATATTCTAGTTCACTAGTTAGCCATATTTCTTATTTCTATACAGTAATGCCAAATTAATTAAAACAGCTAAATATTTGACAGCTATTTGCGATGTTGCCAACTTTTTGGATGCACGCTCTTAATGTTTTTTAGCCAAGTAACTGAAACTAACCATGTCGTCTTCTAGGAACGGTGATGAACACCGTATCCTGGTACACCTCGAATCCTATGGGTATGTTATTGTACTGTATGAAGAATTGGTCTTTTTCCTCTTGTCCTTCTTCTCTAAAGAAGATACCCCCTGTTACCTTCTGGACGGGCTCATCTTTGAGATCTGAAATTGATAAAAGACTGGTTTTAATTCAATTCAATTCATTTATTTCAGACACAATGAATGATCCATAATTTTGTTAGTAGGTACACTTAAAAATAATGTTAGTAATTAATTAAAAACAGAGACACTTAAATACACACCACACACTACATTCAAATAATATATGAATATTAAATTAATACGATAATGTTTCATGTCAAATTTAAAATTAAAAATTAGTAAAAAATCAATAAAACAAGGTAATTTTTTAAAAACAAGGTCATGTTTTCTGCCGCCGCCTCGTGCGACCTCCCTTGTGCCAATACCAGCGTGTCGTCAGCGTAGCAGACTACGCTGACGCCGCTAGGGAGGTCGGCGCGCAGCACCCAGTCGTAACCGATGTTCCACAAGGCCGGCCCCAGAACCGTCCCCTGTGGAACACCGCACGACATCTCTCGCCGGTTCCATTCTCCGCTCCGACCGGGGTAGATGATGGAAAATAAGGTAATTTGGGATCTACATTATAAATTAAATTAATTACAATGACATGAATAAAAATACAAACATCTTTTCCTTTAGACACTAAATACCACGTATTCGTACGTCATTCGGAATCCCCCTCACGTATAAATATTTCACCGATATCATCATCATTCATCATGCCCTTATCCCAATTCATTTGGGGTCGGCGCAGCATATCTTCTTCTTCCATACTTCTCTATTACTCGTCATCTCATCAGACACCTCCTTTCTTGCCATATCATTCTTTACACAGTCCATCCATCGTTTCTTTGGTCTTCCTCTACTCATATATCCATCCACATTCATACTCCTAACTTTCACATTTGACATTTTCCTCATTCCCCCGCATCACATACCCATACCACGACTACCGGTTACCACACAACTTTTCAGTCACCGGCGCCACTTTCAGACTTCCTCTTAAATACTCATAAAAAAAAACGAAAACACGTAAATTTTTTCATCGATAATTAAAAAAAAATACTGTTCCATAAATAAGTGCAGATTAAAAAAAAAATACCAATAAAAAATTTACGTGGGTAGAAGAGACTCCGATGCACATAAATAAATCAGCTGTTCCATATATTTTGACCGTGTAGGTCAATATTGCACTTTTATAAGAAACAGTTTTTTTTTTAAATTACCTTCAGATGAAATTTTTCTATGATAAGGTCAGAATGATGTACTGAATACGTGGTAAGCGTTTAAGTGCGTCAGTGTCCGTTCCACTCTGTATAAAGGGTGTAAATAGACCCTTAACATAGCCGAAAGGCACTTATTCTCCCCGTCTTTGCCATATTTTTTTTGTTCTAGACCATACCTGGGAACCTTATAGTTACGGAGATATTGGGTGTCAAAGTTCCAACTTTTTCACAAGTTTTTATTAAAATACATGTTTTTAATGTAAGATTTTTTCTTTACACACCTCCACGACCCCCGTACTATTCAATCCATCCATCAGCACAATGATTTGAGTGCTTTCCATAGAGTACTACCGTAAATCGTGATTCTTAACCCCAAAAAAAAGTCGATTCCCAGCAATAATTTTGCGTAAAGTTACTTAGTTTGATGTACAGAATGCTTGGTTGACGGCTATGTGAAGGGTCTGTTTACACCCTGCACTAAGACACTGCGTACAAAAAGCATCATCGGTTTTCACGGTCGAACCGTGAAGCTGTTATTATTATTTAGCCACGAAAAAGCATACAAATTCTGATAATTCACTTTAAAAAAGAAAGAAAACGAGAATAAAATATTATAATGATCATCTATGTGCAATCCCTAATAAAAACCGATGTTTTATCATGCCCCAAAAGGTCATATTTCAAGAAGTTTACCGGTTTTCATTTAATTCTGTCAATAAATATATCCTTATATGTCCAATGACTTCTAAATGACATGAAGTGTCTTTAAAAAAAAAACCAAATTTAAATGTCAAACTGTCGAATGCATTTTATTTGAATAAAGAACTTCTCATCAGTTTAGCCTAAAGACTCGTCCACTGCTGGACTTAAAGCTATGTTTCCAATATCCAAATAAATAAAATTGTAATTTACATTGTTATTTGTCCGTTTGTAATTTCAAAATAACAGCTTTTTACTGAATGCATATCACATAGTTTAAAACAAAGTCGCTTCCCGCTGTCTGTTCCTATGTTTGCTTTCATCTTTAAAACTACACAACGGATTTTGATGCGTTTTTTTTAATAGATAGAGGGATTCAAGAGATAGGATTATATGTATATATTGCATCCGTGCGAAGCCGGGGCGGTTCGTTAGTGAAAATATACAAGGTGGACGGGACACTGACGCTCAAACGGTTACCAAGTATTCAGTACATCATTCTGAACCCCCCCACATGGGCGTACCCACGGTGGGGCACCTACTCTCTGACCTGAAGCTAAGAATTTTTAAGCAAAATTAATATAATGACAAATTAAATAGTCATTAGGGTACTTTAACATTTTTCATATTAAATAAAACTTGGTTAAGGTCAACAATGATAGAAAACCGTCTTGTCGGCCTCTGTATGATGAGTGAGCATAGAAAGAGGGTTCTGGAAGCACATGTATGTTACATTTGAAAACGAAATTTTAGCTAGGTTAGTCAGAACCCTCGCAGGTTATTATTGAAATAAGGTGTAGTGCAGTCAATAAAACGTATCAGTCAGTAACTAAAAGCATTTTTAATTTCCTACTACTTAGTTTATTTACTTCTGCCCCACCCCTTAAAAAATGCTGGGTACGCCCATGAACCCCCATATAGAATTTTTCTATCGGTAATTAAAACAAAACACCTGTTCCAGACATTTTGACCTTGTAGTGTAGGTATTGCAGTTTTAACCGATATAGATAGATAGACAAAATGATAGATGTATAGATATCACGTAGATTAGAAACTTTCACAATAAAACATATTATATTAATAAAACTATAGGTATACTAAACTTTATGGTAATTATATTTATACAAGGTGTAACAGATCCTTCACGAAGTCGTCAAGCAAGCATTATGCACATCAAACTTTTTAACTTTACGCAAAAAATATTTATTTATTTATTTTAGTACATGGAGGACTTACAGCTCATAAAAACAAACAAAAATGGAAACCATAGTCACCAGAAAGCCAATTATAAATCCTCACGTATAGACTTTGAATAAAAAAAATATGTTGTGAGCACAATAACAGAAAATACACCGTTTTAATAAAAGCAAGAAGAAACGCCTGCTGGGAAACGACTTTTTTTTGTGGTGAAAGATCACGTTTTACGGTAGGACTCAATGTAACGCACTCAAAACATTGTAATGATGGAAGGATTGAATAGTACGGGGGTCGTGGAGGTGTTTAAAGTAAAAATCTTACATTAAAAACAAGTAAGTAAAAAAAAACTTGTGATAAAGTTGCAATTTTGACCCCCCATATCTCCGTAACTAGAAGGTTCCCAGGTATGGTCTAAAACAAAAAAATTATCGCAATGACGGGGAGAACAAGTGCCTTTCGGCTTCGTTACGAATCTTGTTATACCCTTAATAGCTCATGGTATGGTTGAGATGGATGCATAGGGCGCGCCAGATGAAAAGTAGTATGTCGTCTTTTGTGAAACCTTTTTTGGTATTGAGAAGGTCGAATAACTAACAACCAGTTTCACAAAAATACATCGTTTTTATTTATTTATTTAAGATCGCTAACAAAAAACAAACACAAAGCCATGACATTTAAAAAATGGCCAATAAAAGTCCTTCACTTAGGAGACCACCGCATGCACAAATATGTTATCAAGTTACTGATTCTTGGAGTTTATTTAGGCAGTCGTTCCATGTAAAATACTGGTATTCAGCTGCGTCCGGTTAGACTGGAAGGTGACCCAACATCGTTGGGTAAAGGCTAGGCAGATGATGATTTTAGACAAAACCGGGGCCACCTGGTTTCAGGAATTTCTCAGTAGCAGTAACGGAGACTGGATTTGTGCCCCGTTGATAGCAATAGGCCTTCTACTACAGCGGACTTAAACATTACTGACGAAATGTGGGTAAACGACAAAGTGTAACATAACAAACGCACATCTTCTCGTGTTCTAAGAAATCTTGAAATTAGCAAAATAAAATATTAAAATACAGGAGTGAGGTTATGTTATGTTAAATAGCAGTAGCGAAGGTTCAATTTTTGTAAAAGGTAAGCCGGAGTACATATCTTTAATGTGATTATATTATTTGTCTATAGAATACGGACTGTGCCATTTTTCAAAGGGATGACAGTAGGAATCGAGTTGTATGGAACCTTCGCCATTGTTAAATAGACTGATGACAAAGAAAAAGTTATAAAGCTACTTACATTTGACACCATCGAAATAATACCCTAACTGTTTCCAATTAAACACTTCTTTCATATCACTGAAATGATTATTTCCAATAAAATATTGAGCGCTGCAATAATTTAAGAAAAGTAATGCTATAACACTTTTAATATTAAACATTTTTAAAGAATTTATTTCTGTCGATCAACTGTGCGGGACGTTCAAGATTATACTGGTTTCTTAAAGTTTTGTGTTTATTTATGTAGTGTAAAGTTGTGGTCACATAGCGTGTACGATAAATGCGTTCCTCGTTCCACTTGTGTCAAGAGACGCGCTCGTGTCACTGGTAAGTATGACCACATGGATACCTACATTTGGAATGCAATAAAAGTATTGAGTTGCTTTCGCGTAGTACCGTCGCTCCGTATAGAGCAAGTTCCCAGGGCCGCCAGACATTACATATTTTCGTAAGGTAACTGAAAATCGACCTAATCTAGCAGGCATCCATAAGTTTACTTTCAAATCAAGTCATTTGCTTTTTTTTGGCAGACATGGGTAATGCTAGCTGTTAGCGGACCCTTCGTGTTATTTTTTTCCAGGAATAGTTTTGACTTACGTTACGTACGTTTTTACGGTGCGTAGTACATTAGCGGTTATGACGATTTTGAGTGGATTTTTAAAATCTCCCTGCCTCGTTGGTTTAGTGGTCGCAAGCGCGACTGCTGAGCATGAGGTCCCTGGTTACATGGGACTATTTGTTAGTGATATAATTACAGAACTTCGAAAGTTTTTTGTGAAAGGTTTTTTTTCGCGTCCAAAACAATACGCGTTTAGTGTGACAGCTGCCGCGGGCATGCAGCGCATCTAGAATATTTGCGGATGCACAGAATGACGGCTACCATGACATCAAGCACAAGCGGTGCGCTGCCTTGAGCAGCAGAGTCCGCGCCAGCTGTAACAGCATTCTAGCGATGTCTGGTGACTTGGTGACAGACTGGACAGCCGGTCGAATAGGCATTGGAGTAACCAACATTTATAAGTAAGTTCAGTATATTTTAACAAACATTTTGAATTAGTTTGTGAATGTGAATATACACATACATCTACGTGGACATTTTCATTCTTCTATATGTACATCTTTAGGGATCTTGTAATATATAAAATAAATAAATTTTATTTGAGTCTATCTACAACGGTAATGCCAGCTCTGAGCTGATCTACTCACCATGCCCCGCCATAGATAACAGTACGCTACGCCGTAGTACGCTCTACGCCGTAGTACGCACAACGCCGTAGTACGCGCTACGCCGTAGTACGCACAACGCCGTAGTACGCGCTACGCTACTTCGCGTTCGCTCACGCCTTCCTACACCATGCTAGCACCACATTGTTGTAAGCACTGCGCTTAGTTGTGTTGTTGTTGTGTTGTTGTTGTTGTTGTGTTGTTGTTGCGCTTTGTATGATGCACGTCATGTCCCTGCGGCAAATAAATATATTTTCTTTCTTACCCTGAGCTACAACTTAGTGCGCACTGACCTACGCCGTGGTACCCGCTACGCTACTCCTTGTTCGCGCCGTAGTATACTGAACTACGCCGTAGGCCGCATTGGACTACGGCGTAGTACGCATATTGTGCGACGTCATTTTACTATTTAGAAAAACATATCGTCACGGTAATAATATCTACAGTACTGTATCTTCATACAAACGGTCGGAACGCGAGTCATACCTACACACCTCGAGTCTGGTACCCACTTGGTACCCAAGAAGTCACGAATGCGCCGCACTGACGAACGAACGTTATGATGGTTTTGTAGGCAGTAAGTGTGCGATTTGTGAATATTTGATTGAATTAAGAATTTGTTATTTCGTAATTTGTTTATTTTTAATGGGTAAATAAAAAAATACCTGGATTAATTAATAAATAAGTGGATAGGGTGATAAAAGTGACATAAGTGATTTAGGAACCTACGCTCGCGTTAAAAAAAGTCTAGAATTTACAATTTTAATTAAATCTACTAATCAAAAGACACAACTTGTATTTTTTATTGAACACTTCTTATTTCATTCACAACTGACTACATTTTTTAAAAATAAAGAATATAATATTTACAATCACAAAACTAAAAGGAAACTCAACTAAGTAGATGAAATTAAAATACTGCAAGCGCGGCAGCCCTATCGCTTGCGAACGTACCGCCCGGCTGTAAGTAATTATTTCAAGGACAGGACCGAGTCACAATACTGTATATATTTATACTGTGATATCGTCGTCTTTGAAGTCTCTTTAAATTATAGTTCTATCGTGAACGAGTCTTTACAAAAACAAGTTTATCAACATAATAACTTACATATAAATATTGTATGTAGACGTACATAACATTAAATATTGTATGCTTGAATACTAATTAATTATTAATTATATTGTGGCTGCGGCTGGCGTTTAAGGAAAAGTACTATTAATAAATACGAATTAATAATTAAATAAATGATTGTAGTATAGTAAGACGGGGCTGGGTCATTGGACTTCGTTGGAGTAGCTGGTTTGATGGGACCGAAGCTTAAAGCCTATCTTAAAGCTGTGAATTCCGGAAGCTTCGTCGGTGCAGCGCCCACAACCTAAGGTACTTTTTTTTTTTTTAGGATGGGAAATCATCAAATGACCCCCCCGCTCTGGGCGGAGCGGAAGGGAGTGTCAGACTTGTACTGACTAAAACCCATCCATGTTCCTTCTTTGCCCTTTGTGTTCCAGGGCCGCGGTATCTCTTTCGAACACTCCCGCTGCCCTGGCAGGCATCGGCCCATGCGGACCCCTACGTGGTTGCCGACATATCTTTGAGACGCGCGTGGAACACGAACGCTCCGTCGACACGGCCTGTCGTCATAAGAAGGCCGGACGGCGAGCTAGCCTACAACTCGCCGTCCACAGGCCCGCGCCTACGGTGGCCGGGGGCCACCATGTAACCCCCGACGCCCAGGGCATCTCCCGCGGCGAACCTAGGGTGCTGAGCTGAGAAAGTGTCATTGGGTTATTCCAACAAGGATTGGTTAGTAACAGCCACGGAGTTTGAATTTGAGCCCTGTTGATGTCAATAGACGTGCCCCCAATGACCGAATTTCCATGCGTTCAAGCATTTTTGCCATAGGTACCTATTATTAGAATTAAATATCTCACAACTTAGGACCCATCAATGATAATATTTATCCGTGGTGTTAGGCAACTGGGCTTTATCCCAGTTTTGGCCTTGTTCCGTTCTGTCTCCTGCTGATATGGAGGGAAGTGGAAATTATGCTTGTCCTACTCCTCCGCTATTCTTTTCTGATTAATTTCGTTGCGGGATCCAAGACAGTTAAATTGTTTCTCTGGGACTTCGTCGAGCTTCATTGTGTCAGCGCTTTTCTGGTGATCGCCACTG